>CM053582.1:355626971-355717897 GCA_028627135.1 Pseudochirops cupreus
TCTCTGTCTGTCTGTCTGTCTGTCTCTCTCTGTCTCTCTCTCCCTCTCCCCCTTCCCCTCCCCCTCCCTCTCTGTGTCTCTTTCTCTCTGTCTCTTCTCTCTGTCTCTCTCTCTGTCTCTCTCTCTCCCTCTCCTCTCCCTCTCCTTCTTTCCCTCTCCCCCTCTCCCTCTCCCCCTTTCCCTCTCTCTCTCTGTCTCTCTCTCTGTCTCTGTCTCTCTGTCTCCTGGGGGTAGAGTAGATGAATGGTGGCAAATATCAGAGGGGACATAACTGCCTGCAAGCTGCTTCTGCTGAAGCTGTGGCCTTTGAGACATCTCTCTGGATGGGCTTAGAGCCCTGTGCTGATAAGGCCAAGGCTACAGGTTTGGTTCCTGCTGGGGCCAGTTGACGTCACTCAATTTTGTTCTGGGACCCAAGGCTGCCTCCCAGCCCTGGCTGGGCCCCATCACGAATACAGGCAGTTATACAAGAAGGAACAGGCGAGTGTCTGGGGGTGCTCAGTGGAGACGCATCACTGTTACCGGAGAAGTAACTCCAGGCACGTGGCGTTGGTGACTTGTCAGTGATGTCATTTCTGTGTGTAATGGCGGGGGGGGGGGGGACGATGATGGGGCTCATGATGTTTGAGCGTCTGCATTGGGATGGTGCTGGCCAAGAGCTTAGAATGGTCACCAGAACAGAATTCTAGCTCCATAAAGCTGTCCCTTCTCATTTTTCTCCAATCATACTGTCCAATATATTGTGGATATATGTTAAAAAGATGGCAAATGAATATCGTTGAGACCATTCCCTTCTTCCTTCCCCACTATTTCTAAGCCATGGGAGTCAGGTGATGCCTAGCCCCAAAGTAGACTGGTTTCCTTGGGAGGTAGTGAGCTCCCTGTCACTTCAAGTCTTCAGACTGATCCTGGAAGATCTTCTGGTAGGTATGACACAGAGAGCAGTCACATTTCAGGTTAGAGTTGGAAAAGATGAACTGTGAGGACTCTTCAGACTCTGAGGTTTGTGATTCTTTCTGACCCTCCTTGGGATGGTCATCTGTGCTCCTTAGCAGTCCTGTATACCTGGTCCCTGTAGTGTGTGAGGAGATGGAGGGGCAGGAGAGATTGAAGAAAAAAGGATGGAAGTGCTCCATGGAAACTAGTTTCATGATTTTGAACCAGTCATTGAATGTTACTGTAGTGACTCCTCCACCTGTTCCATCTTACATACTTTCCCAGGAATCTTTGTGTGATCTTCTTTAATTTTACGTCCTCAAGTTTTAAGCAGTTTTAGCAGTTAAGGTCTCCCAGTAGCCATGCTTATAAAATCCTCTCAGAGGCTTCCCATTTTCCTTCCAGTCTTCTGTTTCTAAGCAGGAGCCAGGGACTGCTCTGAGCACCAAATTCATTTCCTCTCCAAAGGAGTCATCTCTGACCTCCCTCTCCCCTTCCCTTCTCCTCCCTGAATGTCTAGTGTTTTTTCTTTCTATATTTCACATGACAGTGAGTCACGAATAACCTCGTAACACCTCTTCTAATGTCCCTAATGGAATTATTGCTTTGGCCTTTCACTGTCTAACCTTTCACACGAACAAGTAGATTGGAAGCTGCCTGAGGGCAGGGCTGTGTTCAACGTCTTTGCCTCTCCCAGAACAGCTGGAATATCCTGCACATGGTGGGCATTCAGCAAAATCTGCTCGCCTGTTTTGATCTCTGAACATTTCTGGAGGGGGCTCTCCTTCTGTTATTCACACTTATTAAGCGTGTTGCTGAACGATTGCAGGAAGCCACTCAACCAACTTCTTGAAAAGAAAGGAGTCTGGAGACGACGTTTATGAGGAGAGTAGCCTCTGGCTGCCCTCCGGTGAGTTCTCCAGTCCAGCCATCACCAAGTCCTCATTAAGTGGCTTCTTTATGCACAGCAAAATGCTTTCTTCTTTGATTTTAGGAAGGTATTCACCACATTGTGTATGGGAAATTGTATTCCCAGTGCTTGGCGCAGTGCCTGGCGAGTAGCAAGTACTTCATAAATGTCTTTTGGGGCAAGTCATTGCATTTACTCCTCCAATATTTGTTCTGCGTCTTCGGCTGGAAGCAAAGTGTAGTGGAAAAGAAGTGAGACCTGGGTTCAGATTTCACCTGTGACATTTGCCAGATCTGTGAGTTTGCGCAGACCATTTACCCTTTAAGATTCCCTTTCCTCATCTGCCCCAAATAGGGATGGTCCCAAAAGTCTTAGTGCAGTTTTCAGTTTTAGCAGCTGTTAAGTAGCTTCTGAAGCTGTTCAAGCTTATGACTTTGGGACATCTTGTATGTGTAAGATCTACCCATAAATGTACTGGTTAGTTCAACAATCAGCTCCCCTGGAAAAAAAAACCTGTAGGTACAACACACTTTTAAATTTCATCTGTATTGTTAACCTTTCCCCCATCATTTTCTTAAGTCTGGGCAAGCAGCAAAACAGTAAATCAAGCCCTGATTTGTATCGTTTGCCGATTTCTAAGATCTAAATTCTCACACTGAAAATTTAGCAATCAGCTCCTGTAAGCAGATATGAATGGGCTCAGTGTATTTATAAGAAACGAATAGAAGAATACGTGGAAAGTACTTTGCAAATCTTAAATTGCTACATAAACGTCAGCTATGAATATTGTCTGTATTGTTACTTGCCACTAGGAAGACCTGTGTTCAAGTCTTGTCCCTGATACCTACTGACTGTGTGACCCTGGGCAAGTCACTTAACCTCTCAGTGCTCTAGACACCTAAGACTATCATTTGCAGAGAAAATGTCGAGCTGTCTTAGTAGAGAGATTTTCCTCATTCAGGAGTTCCCTCTATGTATGAAATCACAGGTCTAGTCCCTCTCCTATAACTGTTACCATCAGGTGTGGTTTACAAGAGAGAAAGGCTTTCTTTCTTGCTCTTTTTTGTTCTCCTCTTTCTCTTCCCACCCAAATACACCCACATTTCACCCACCATGAAGGAGAACAGCCTAGAAGAGCAAAGACTGCCGTTCACCCACCTGTAACTAAAGGCCTTCACAGGAGTTCCTACTCCTATCACCTTCCATCAGTTCTTCAGCTTGGCCTGGTTTTCCTCTGCCTCTCTTGACTTTCCTCAGTGGTTTGCTTGGCTCAAAGAACCATGCCAAACCCTGGGTCTGAAATCTTTTTATCTGACGTTTTCCCCTGACACGGCAGGAGAACTCTGTGAGAAATCGAGCCTGACTGGACCGTTAGCCTTACATCCAGACAGAGGCTCAGTCCAAACGTTGGGCTTTAAAAAGTGACCAGGTAGTTAATATCGACAGCCAACTCTTCCGTCATAAGACGCTAGATGTAGAGAAGGAAGAGAATGTGAAGTGAAGGTGGCCGTGTCCAGCCCTCTCATTTGATAGCTGTGGCTAGGAGAAGGTGAGTTGTCCGGGATGACGCAGCTAGGGAATGTCAGCTGTGGGGTCCGGGCTCCAAGCTCACCTAATTCTAGCTGGAGTCCTCTTTCCAATATGCCTCCCTGCCCACAGAAGGGTCAGAACCAGCACCAGAGGGACAAATGAACCAGTGAACAGAAAACGTCCTTGTGACGCCTCCAGGCTCCTCGCTTCTGCTGCTCCTACAGCCCCTTTCTCCCTTCCATGGCCTCCACTGGAAGAAGGAGACAGACCACTCTGGATTTCCCCGTGACGTTCCCTCCCACACCCACCTTTTTTCACTTTTCACACCCCCTTTCATTTGTTGACTTTCCCCATTAGAACACAAGTCACTAGCTATTCACGTTGCTTCCATTCATAGCCCTAGCACTTAGTGTGGTACCTGGCACGTGTAAGCACATAAATGTTTATTAACTGGGCTGTGTGACTTATCTTGAGGCTGGATTTGAACTCAGGTCTTCCTGATTCTCGGTCTAGTACCCAGTGTGCTACACCAACCACCTTGCAGGCTGGCGGACCTCTCTCTAGGAGCCGAGGAAGACTATCTTGAGTGTACTTTGGTTTAAAAATCTTCCATGGAGGATCCCCCTCATCTGTCTCCCAGAGTCCCTGTTGACCGAGATCAGGCCTTTCTTGGGGGATCTCTCCCACATGCTTGCTCCTGTCTCAGTGTTTTGGTTTGCTAGGATTAAAGAGCCTTCCCAGCAGCAGAACCATCTGGAGAGGGAGAAGCCAGTACCCTTTCCTCAATTTCCCCGTCAGATTCCCCATTTGCATCCCTATGCTGCTGCCGAGGATATGCTCTGGCTCCCCATGGCTCTTGAATATAGACATCACCTTTTGTTTCTCTTTCTCTCCAAGCAGCTAAATTTATACATGGATGATTGGGAGGGAGGATCATGGAATCTCAGAGTTAGAAAGCAGCTCGGAGACGTCAAGTCCACCCCACCTCTTTCATTTTAAAGATGAAGAAACTGAGCTTAGGGAGGGAAATGATCTGCCCAAGGTCACACAGGCAGTGTCTGGAGAGGAACATTGCCCTAAAGCAGAAAGAACCTTCAGCTGAGAGTCAGGAGAACCGAGTTGGAATCTTTGTGACTTTGGGTAAGTCACTTGTGAGTCCCAGTTCTTAGTTTCCAATATGTAAAATGAAAGGTTTGAATGAGATAATCTCTCCCTCTTTTCTACCTTTAGCACATTCTGTGGCTTGGGGCTTTGGGACTGAAGGCCTTGGAAAGCTGTATAAGGCACTCTTTGTTCTTTCAGAGCAGGTAAGAGTAGCAAGAGGCAGTGTTTTCACATGGCTCACTTAGTGGGAAATCACACCATGTTCTCCTGTGAGTTTCTGCGCTGTGCAGGGTGGTACACAGGCCGACTCCCAGTTCCCATGGAAATCCCACGTCTCTCTCTTTTTTTTCCTTTTGGTCTGGAACCCCAGGAGTTCCCTTTCCTCACCACCATCTCTTCTCTGACATGGACACTGAGCCACTGGAGAGAAAACTGGACTGTGGCAAAGAAACCACATCCAAGATCTGACTCTTGTGTCCACAAATGACACATGAGTGTTTCTGAATCATCTGATGGTAACAGTACAGACCTGAGCCAGCCTCAGGACTGTTCCCCCATGGAGTACATGCTCGGGTCTAGTGTGGTTTCTTCCCCAAGCTTGGGGGTATACAAATGGGCTAGAGCGTCTACCCAGAGGACTTGGGTTACAATTTCAAATCCAACACTTTAATACCTGTGTAGCCTTGGACAAACCACTGACCCAGCCTGGAGGACCCCTCTGGATCTCAGTTTCCTCATTTGTACAATGAAGTAGTCGGAGCAGAAGTCCGACCAAGGCCTCTTCCCAACCTCCATCCTGTGGTCTTACTTTTCCAGTCGTCTTTCAGCCTGTTCCTTTTCTGGAACTCTACATTCTAGCCAAACAGAATTACCCTCCATTCCATATTCTCCTCCTGCCTCTTCCCATCTTGGCATTTCTGTTCACACCATTGCCAGTGTCTAGAACGCTCTTACCACCATAGTCTTTTAAAGGCCTGCCCTTACTTCAAGGGCCACCTCCTTAATGAGTTCCTCCCAGGCCCATTCTGCCAAAGATTTCTCCATCCTCAAATTTCTCATAGCACTTTGCTTGGAATTCTCTTTTGAATGTATCTCATTCTCCTTCTGTGCACGGCTTCCCCACCCCTAACCTCCCTTTTTGGAGGCAATCGGGGTTAAGTGACTTACCCAGGGTCACAAAGCTAGTAGTAAGTGTCTGAGACTGTATTTGAACTCCAGTCCTCCTGACTCCCTCTGGTGCTCTGTCTATCCGCTGTGCCACCTAGCTGCCCCTTCCCTACCCTTTAAGATCGTAGTAAGTGCCTTGAGAATGGCCTTATGTCTTATCTGTCTTTGTATCCCCCATAGTACCTAATACAGAGCCTTGCTCATAGTAAATGTGTTCGCACTGAGTTGAACTGTTTTGGCAAAGGTGTCCAGTCTTCTCTTATCCTCCTGGTCCTCTGCCTTTGAAAAGGCTTCCCCTCCCAAAGAAAATCTGACAGACGGGGAAAACAGAAGTAGGCGTCCCTGGTTACACATGTATTCCTTCTCTGTCTCTACATGAATTGGCTCAATATGCAGCTAGCCAAGTTGTGTGGCTTTAGAAGCTGGGTTCATTTGAGCCTAACAGGAAATAACCCAGGAAGAAATGGGTACAGTACCAGCAGCTGAATCCCATTTATTCTCTCTGAGGAGCCATGGATCACAATCTCCCTTTCATTTTACAAAGGAAGATACTGAGGCAGAAAAACTTGTTCATAGTTGCCCAGGTGGTAAAGAGTGGATCTGGGATTTGAATACAGGTCTCAGGGGCCCTGTCTCTAGTAACCCAATGCCCTAGATCTGCCTGGGATGTAGTTCTTGCTCTTCTTACCAGTTCTTAGGTACATAGATTCTGTTAGAGTTTTCTGATCTCAAGATAAACAGCCTTCCCCCCTCCCCATTCTTTTGGGTCCTGACCTATGATTTCATTAGTGTAGGGGAGACCCATTATGGAAACTCCTTCCTCCAAGGCAGGTCAGCAGCTTCTCTCTAACTTAGAGCCTTAGCTGCCTGGAGACATTGAGGGAGTAAGTGGTTTGCCCTGGGTCACACAGCTAGTATGTGTCAGGGGTGGGACTTGAACCCAAGGCTTTCTGGCTCTAATAGCAACCCCCTATTCACTAAGTTCGCTGTTTACTGCCTCTCTACTCCTTAATTTGCCCTGTAGTAGCCATTCATATGTCTATGAGCTGCTTTTAAGGTTTACCAGGAATTTCTTCACAGCAGCCCTGTGAGGGAAATAGTGCAAGTACTCTCCCCATTTTACAGATGAAACCACTGAGGCTCAGTAGAAGTGAACGGACTTTCCCACAGATACAGAGTCAACACCAGATCTTTGTTCTCCAAATCTAGGGTCCTTTCTATTCTCTCATAATGTCTGCCCTCTCAAGTGGTTTTGGTTTTCGTTTTTTTAATGAATCCATTTTGTTTTGACACAACAGATATTTCTCAACCAATCGCCATAAAATACCACGTCCCCTATAAAAAGTTAAATGAAATTGCCTGATAGCATGACTGACTCTTGGGGGTACATGTCGCTTTCCACTTTTGTACTCAGCCTAGCATGGACGGAAAGGAAGGAGGGGTGCTTTCACTTGGATGGTCTGGTAGCCATGTGGGCGCTTGTGTTTGACCTTGAGTCTTATCGCCATTTAACAATGTCTTTGTTTATGTCATCATAGTCATCGTGTATATGTACGTATGTGTGTGTATACAGCATATATATACATACACATATACGTGCACACATACCTATATGTACGCACAAGTGTGTATGTGTTTTTGACTTGGCTTCCTTCACTGGCATAATTCCATGCGCATCTCTCAGTGTTTCTCCATGTTCTACATCCTCATCATGCCGTGTTGTGTGACTTTTTCCACTATATTCACACAACACATTAACCATTTCTCATTGATTGGATGCCCCCCCCCCAGCTTTTCAGTATCACAATGCTGCTATGGATATTTTTGTACGTAAGAGTCATTTCTTGCCATGTGTCTCCGTGAAGGTCAAACGCAGCCGGAGGGTCTTCAGGTTAAATGGGAGGAAGAATTTAGCGACGTTTCTTGCCTAATTCCAGAACGATTTCTCAGCCGTTGGTTCAGTTCATGGCTTCACCAGCTGTGAGTTAGGATGTTTCCCTTCCCCCCAAGGAGGCGTTTTCCAATCTTTCACCTTCTTCGCCATTTTGATTGGTGTGAGGTGACGCCTTAGAGTTATTTTAATTTGTATGGATCCAACAGTAATTTTGAAAAGGTTTTCCGATGCTCGTTGATAGTTTACATTTCTTCTTTTGAAAATTGCTTGGCCTTTGTCTGTTGGAGAATGGGTCTTAACATCAGAGCTGCGTGGCAATTCCCTATAGATTTTTCCATGTCAGACTTTTTATCATAGATATTTAATGCAAAAACTTTCTCCATTTGTATAATTTCATTCTAATTCTAGGTGTATTGATTTTATCTATGAAAAAGCTTTTTCACTTTAATCAAGAGTGTCTACTTGGTCTTTTATAAAGGATAAAAGCTTTCAAAAATGTTTTATGCTTTTAAAAAAAATCGCTTCCCTGTAACCCTCCTTTGCAATAGCCAGGTGCCATTAGGCAAAGCAAACTGACACATGGACCGTGTCTGACAACTTAGGCTTCATTACACATCCATCGTCTGCTACTTCTTACTCAGAGGGAGAGGTGTGTCTCCTCAGTCCTCTGGAAAGGAAAAGAAAGCTTCCTTTTTATATATTTATAAACAAAAGAAGTGAGATCATAAAAAAAAGGAGGGGGGATGGGATGGGGCACAAACCTAATCCTAAAATGTATAATTTAGCCAAATAATGACAAACACAAATCCTCAGCTTTCTATTCTGAGCTTTCTTTACTTGATCCAAATCTTCTCCAAGGAACTCTGGTTGAAGATAACACTTCTGTACCTGGGCCCCAAAAGATGCTTGTCCAGAGCTCTGGCCGACTGTTCGAGGGTGACCGTAACCTGACAGCAAGCCATATGACCTCTTTTTTTTTTTTTGGTGGGGGGAAGGCAGAGCAGTTGGGGTTAAGTGACTTGCCCAAGGTCACATGGCTAGTAAGTGTCGAGTGTCTGAGGCCAGATTTGAACTCAGGCCCTCCTGACTCCAGGGCCGGTGCTCTATTCACTGTACCACCTAGCCGCCCCTGGCCTCTTTCTTAAAAGTCTTCTTCTCCAACCTCTGAAGTTCTGAATGCTGCCTGACTTCCCTGCCCTGGTCAACATCTGATCATTCTACAAACCCACTCTTCAAGCTGACCTTCCTGTTAGGAAGCAAATTGTGTTTCTTCATCATATTTTCTAAGTAACTGTTGCCCAGGCCTGGCCTCAGCTTGCTCACGTAGCCCTTGACCCTCCCCTAGCACGAATCCGCCTTCCAGTGCTCAGGGCCTTTCTGTTCTCCCACAGTCCGCTCGTACCCACCACCTACCAAACTCTGGTTCTTGCCCTAAGGGCTCTTTCATACTGGGCTTACTGGCAGAGCCGGAAGTAAGGGACACTCTCTGTACCCAATAAACATTTCATAATTTTTCTTGACCTAGGTTATCCATTCCGTGCAGGTTGTCCTGATGGTTCGTGGTCAGCCTTAGGAATGAAAGGGGTCTGTTAGAACCTCATTCCAAAGTTTTGTAATACAGCAAATGCTTTTAACAGAGACTTTTTGAAAATACAGGCGATTTCCACCCGTAGTAATATCTCTGTGTTACCATTACCCTGGATCATTTAACTGGGAGAAAGACCACAGTCAGGGCAGGAAAACATGAACAATACATCTAAGATATCCTTAGGATTATAATAGTATTGTGATTTTGATCCAGAAGGAATCTTAATCTGAGGTCCTAATTTTACAAATGAAGAAACTAAGTTCTAAAGAAGTTCAGTGACTTACCCAAGGTCTCTCAGGTAGAAGTAGCAGAGACCCATATCTCACCCCACACGAGAAGACAGAACCACAGAATGTTTGAGCTGGAAGACACCTCAGATCACCTGGGACAACCCTTCACTGAAGGAGGAAGGGAAGATGGAAGAAAGGAAGGGAAGGAGAGAAGGAAGAAGGAAGGAAGGAAAGATGGAAAGAAGGAAGAAAAGGCGGGAAGGAGGAAAGAAGGAAGGGAAGAAAGAAAGGGAGAGAGGAGGGATTGATTAAGTGCTTACTATGGGCAAAGCACTGTGCCAAACTCTAGGAATACACTTATCAAAATAAGACAGTCCCTGCTCATAGGGAGCTCATATTCTAATGGAGAGATCACTCATGGGGAAGGTTTCGGCTGCAAGTCAGATGGAAAGGTCTCACAGTCCTCAGGGTGAAGCAGCAAAGCAGATGGCAGTGCCTCCTCTTTATGTCATCTCCACTGGGGGAAACAATCGTATCAGTCACTGATGCTGGATCTGACAATGCCCAGGACTTTGGTGGCAGCAGCTTTCTTTTCTGGGTACCTGTGAGAACATTCTCTTGAGCTGCTCTGCAGGAGCTACTTCCCAGGATGAGGGATGGAAACATTGCTGTTCTCAAAGCTGTTGGATTCAGGATGCTGAGCTATATTCATCAGGGTCTGAGGGGACTTGAAGATCAAGGTGCTAGCAGTGGTCTGGCTTGCCTGGGACATGCCCCCTCTCATCTCTCCCTTGGGGTGCCTTGCTGCCTCAGCTAAGCTGGCTTGCCTTCCCTGAGTGTGGCAGTAGGTGGGGCTGAATGGCTCCTTCTCCACTGGATAATATCCATTGGCTAGAAGAAGGATTAGGGGTCTGACGCTCCCAAGCTTCTTATGCTTATGAGCCCATTGGTGGCAGATGGATGATAATTGTGGCTCATGGTGATGAGGAAGGTGGGTCTCTTCTCCACAATGATTTTTCTCCTCAATGATGACTATAGGGGTTGGGCTGGAAGCAGATCTGGTGCATCAGAAATACTACCATTCTCACTGCTCTTGGTCCGAGTCTTGGGATGTGTCCATTAGAGTCTGAGGAGAGATGATGAAGACGATGGTGGTTTGACTTGCCTGGCACATGCCACCTCATGTCCCTCCCTCAGGGTGACTTGCAAACAAGGCTATGAAACTAAGAGAGACCCAAAAGGATTTGACCAAGATCATATAGCCATTCCAGAATCTTAGAGTTGGGAGGGACCTCAGAGGTCATCTAGTCCATCCCCTATCCCATTTGTTGTTGTTCAGTCATTTTCAGTTGTGTCCAATTCTCCGTTGACCCCATTTGGGGTTTTCATGGCAAAGATATTGGAGGAGTTTGCCATTTCCTTCTCCAGCTCATTGTACAGATGAAGAAACTGAGGCAAACAGGGTTAAGTGACTTGCCCGGGGTCACACAGCTAGTAAGTGTCTGAGGCTAGATTTGAATTCAGGTCTTCCTAACTGCAGGTCCAGGTGCTTTAGCCACCACCCTGCCTATTTACCTCATCGTCTAGACGACACTCCTTTAAGTACTTAAAGGTACTAATCGTGGCATTGTTTGGGGTAGATCCTGTGTCTCCTAATTCCCAAGTCTGTTTCTGCCATGTCATACTTCCTCTCTCAGGAAGCAGTGAAATCACAAAGATAAAAATGCCATTTGCCTAGAAGTTTCTAAGTCGAGTGTTTTCATCGCACACAGGAGTGCTGCCTTAACATAGGCTGCAGCATGCCTGGGAAGTGCTTGATTCTGTGGCAGCCACCCAGAAAAGTTTATACTTGTAAGGAGAGGGATACTTGGGTCTAGCAGCAGACCAAGCCACTCTTTTTCTCCCGTATAAAGATGTTCTTATGAATTGATGAATGTGTTTTAATTTGGTTCCTTGTTCAAGGTTCAGAAGAAGAGGAAAGGGGGAAAAACTGCTCATGGCGTGTCTTCAAAACCTCTTCATCTCTGTCCTCTAGTCTTAGACAAAACTGAGACTCTGGTTGGCCTTTTCCTCCCCTCCCCTCCCCCTTCCCCTCCCCCTCCTCCTCCCCTCCCCTTTTTAAGATATGACAGCCAAGGACAAAGTGGCTCTGATGGGAATCCTAGACCAGGTGACACCCTTTTCCTAAGGTTAGGCACATTCCTGAGATTTGGGGTCAAAGGTAGGTTTGCCCCTTTAAAGAACAGAAAGGCACTCTCTGGATCTCTTCCTTTGCCTAAATATTCCCCACTTACACCTTACCTTGCATCATGCTTAGGCTGACTCTTCCCAAATCCCATCATCTGTGGAATATAAGATCCCTGAAGGCAGGAACTGTACTAGTTCTTAGCACATAGTTCTTAGCACATAGTAGGTTTAATCAATGTTTCTTGAGTATAGCTGAATGGAACAATTTTGGTTACTTCACATTGCTTGCTGGAAAGCATTAACAATCCTTAATTTTTTTCCATCATGGCAGATTGATTATTCGAGCCTTTACTTCTCTCTTCTTTCTTCTGGTTTTCTTTGCATGTATCCTAAAGGGTCTTCCTCTTGGCTTACTTCAGGAAAAAGTCAAGGGTGAAAGATTTAAAATTGTTTTCTGATGTGATGTCTTGGAATCCATCTTCAGTGGGTTTTCTTCATTCTGCTACTCAGGTGCCACTTTCTACACCTAATCTCCTTCCCCTCCTCAACCTTAGAGGTCATCTAGGTCAACCCCCTCACTTAAAAATTAGGAAGATGCATCACACAGAATCAAAAGGACTAGACTAAAGTCACGATGGTGATTCAAACCCAGGTGTCTCAACTGCCAATCCAACACCCCTTCCACTACAACACAGTGCAGGTAAAATCAACAAAACTTGGCAAGTGATTAGATACCAGGGAAGGGAGAGTGAGTCAAGGATGACTCAAAAGTTGCCAACCTGTATGACAAGAAAGATGGTGGCACGTTCGGCAGATCTAAGGAAATTTGGAGGGCGGGAGGATTGGAGCAGGTTTAGCTGGGGGGTGGAAGATAATGAGGCTTTTTGGGGATATGTTGATTTTGAGATGCTAGTTGAAACAATTAACAACTTCAGCAAAGTTGCAATATATAAAATAAACCCACAGAAATCATCAGCATTTCTGTATTTTACCAACAAAGTCCAGCAGCAAGAGACAGAAAGAGAAATTCCATTTAAAATAACTGCAGACAATATAAAATACTAGGGAGTGTGCCTGCCAAGACAAACCCAGGAACTATAAAAACACAGTTATAAAATGCTTTCCACACAAATAAAGTCAGATCGAAATAATTGGAGAAATATTAATTGCTCTTGGGTAGACTGAGACAGTATGATTAAAAATGACAATTCTACCTAAATTAATTTGTTTATTTAGTGCCATACCAATCGAACTACCAAAAATTATTTTATGGAGCGATAAAAACCTTAAAAATTCATCTGGGAGGACAAAGTGTCAGCATATCCAGGGATTACGAAGCAACATGTGACCATACCAGATCTCAAAGCAGCGTTACAAAGCGGTAATCACCAGAACAACCTGGTTACCGGCTGAGAAATAGGGCGGTGCATCGGCAGAATAATTAGGCATACAGTTGTTATCGTTTGTCTTTCTTTCTGGGGGAGGACCAACGGCATCTCCTGATGTGATGTCTTGACTTGCAAGTGAATTGGATCTAAGTGAGGCAGAGCTGTACAAAGTCACCAGCCTCACTCTCCCCTCCAGAGTCGTCTGAGAACAGTCGCAAGACGTAGGTCAGGATGGCTGAAGATGATCCTGGATGCAGTGGGAGACCTTGGCCATTTTAAGCTAAGGTCCTTCCCAGGTCTCAGTCTGTCTGAGGCAACAGCAATTCAACCAAGTGGGGTTTGGGCCAGGCCCTATTATAGGGCCAATCAGCGAGAGTCAGAATGACTTGGATTTAAGGCATGGTCAGGTAGCTCCATTTGAATCCCAGTGGGCTTTATCAAAGCCTGGTTTTCCAGAGCTCCATTTCAGGAAATCATAAATAAATCTACTTGGGACAGAAGAGTTAATTGACTCAGACAGTACATGGTGGTAAATGGCCGTGTTTGATAAATGCAAAGATCCAGGCTTTGGGGACAAGAACTTACTATTTAACAAAAATTGCTGGGAACACTGGACAGCAGGTTGGCAGAAACTAAGTACAGACCAACTTCTCACACCATATACCAAGACAAAGTCAAAATGGGTACATAATTTAGACATAAAGGGTAATCTTATAAGCAAATTAGGGGAACGTGGAAAATTTTATGTATCAGATCTACAAATAGGGAAAAATTATGACCAAATATGAGACAGAGAGTGTTGTGGAATATAAATGGATAATTTTGATCACATTAAATTAAAAAGGTTTCATACAAACAAAGTCAATGTAGTCAAGATTAAGAGGAAAGTAAGAAACTGCTCAGGGGGCAGGATTTATGGCAAACTTCTCTGATTAAGGGCCTCATTTTTCAAATCTATAGAGAACTAAGTCAAATTTATAAGAATACAGGTCGTTCCCCAAAAGATATGAGGGGCAGCTAGGTGGCACAGTAGATGAAGTGCTGGCCTGGAGTTAAGAAGAGCTGGGTTCAAATCTGGACTCAGTTTCTGGTTGTGTCACTTTGGGCAAATCACTGTTTGCCTCAGTTTCCTCACTGGTAAAATGAGCTGGAAAAGGAAATGGTAAATCACTCCAACATCTTTGCCAAGAAAACCTGAAATAGACTCACAAGAATTAGACACAAGTGAAATGAATGAACAACAGAGGATATGAACAGGCGGTTTTCAGAAGAAAAAATCAAAGTTCTACCTATAGTCATATGAAAAAATGCTCTAAATCACTATTGATTAGAGGAAAGCAAATTAAAACAACTCTGAGGTACCACCTCATACCTCTCAGATGGGCTAAGATGACAGAAAAGAAAATACCAAATGTTGGAGGGGATGTTGAAACATGGGAAGACTGCACTGGTGGTAGAGCTTTGAACCAACCCAACCGTTCTGGAGAATAATTTGGAACTATACCCAAAGCGTTATAAAATTGTGAGCGCTCTTTGATCCAGCAATACCAGTGCTAGATCTGCATACCAAAGGTTGGAAAAGAGCAACAACAGTAAGAAAGGACCTATTTGTACAAAAATATTTATATTAACTCTTTTGTGGTGACAAAGAATTAGATATTTAAGAGGATGCCCATCAACTGGGTAATGGCTGAACAAATTGTGGTAAATGATTGTGATCGGATACTATCATGCTATAAGCAGTGACAGGTGGGATGGGAAAAACCTGGAAGACTTACATAAACTGATGCAAAGTAAAGTGAGCAGAACCAGGAGAACATAGTGAAAGTGATATTGTATGATGATAATCTGTGAATTATTTAGCTATTCCTAGCAATACAGTAATCTAAACAATTCTGAAAGGCTCGTGATAAAAAAGGCTTCCCACCTCTAGAGAAAGAATTGATAGAATCTGAATGTAGATCGAAGCATGCTTTTTGAACTTTTTTGGGGTCTGTTTTCTTTTGCAACATGGCTAATATGGAAATATGTTTTATATGACTGCACATGTATAATCTATTTCCAATTTACTTCCCTTCTCAAGAGGGAGGGAGGAAGGGAAAAAATTTGAAACTCAAAATTTTAGAAAACAAATGTTAAATGTTTTTACATGTAATTAAGAAATATTTAATTAAATAATAAAAATATGAGGGGGGCATCTTTCCATGTTCCATTTTGGTTGGCACTACAAGGTACTTAGCTAATCATCTCCAAGCTGGTTGTAATTTGGAGACTGGGGAGGGGACAGTAAGAACAGCAATAAAGCAACTCTATTCCAGTATACTCTTTTCTAAGGGTGTCCCTTCTATTTTCAGAGCCTAGAAGGAGGTTCTTACCGAGGGAGCTTGAAAGACCCCACGGGTTGTCTGAATGAAGGAATGACTCCTCCTACACCACCTCGGAACCTGGAAGAGGAGCAGAAAGCCAAAGCCCTCAGAGGCAGGATGTAAGTCAGTGGGGAGAGTGGGCACTGAGAGCAGGGAGAGGGAAAGAGAGGGGGTTCCTTCAGCATATTCAAAAGGACAGACAAGAAAGAAAGAAAGATGTTTTCCAAAGTAGATCCCTGTGGAGTAGAGCCAGGATAAAAGACAAGGGGGAATATAGCACAGAAGGAGATGCAACAAGAGTCTTTTATATATTATTTCTTTCACATTTTTGAAACAGTTTATTGATACCTTTTGTTTTTATATAACAGACATTTCTAAATATATATTTTATGCTTCTCCCACCCAGCAAACCATCCTAACAGTTATTTAAAAAGAGAAGGGAAAAAAGGTAGATCAGCAAGACTAACCAACATGTTTAGCTGAGTTTAACGGTATATGTGATATTCTATACACATTGTCCCCCGCTGTTGAAAAGAAGTGAGGAAGATACAATTTTTTCCTTCCTTCTCCAGGGCTAGTTTTGGTCATTTTAATTATATAGTGTCCAATTTAAAGGCTCCTTTCCATTTGCATCATTGTGGTCCATGTCTTTATTTTCCTGGTTCTGCTTACTTCACTCGGTTTCAGTTGGTACAAGCGTTGTTTCTCTAAATTCTTCATATTCATTGTTTCTTATGGCACAGGACTGTTCCACTACATTTATGTATCACAATTTGTTTAGCAGAAATGAACATTTTCAATGCTAAAAACTTCTAATGTACACAGCATATAAGCTTTTGTGTAGTAATAAGTCAAGTTGTGTGTGCTACAGAGAAGGCTCAGAGCCCCTACCAGGCCATATATCCCCCTCCCCCCCAAAAAAAACAATTTCTAGACCATACCCAGGGCTACCAAGTGTCTTGGCCCAGTTCTGCAGGTATCTTTTATTCCAAGTAAAGTTGTCATACAGACTTTCATACTTTAAAACATTGAGGGGAAAAAAAGGAGAAAATAGAGAAGGAGGAGATGAAAGAGGAGAAAGGGAGAAGAAGAAAGGAAAAGGAGAAGAAAGAGAAGATGAAAAGAAAGAGGAGAAAATGGAGGAGGAAGAGGAGTAAAGATGAAAGAGAAGGAGAAGGAGGAGAAGGGAAGAAGAAGAAAGGGGAAGGAGAAGAAAGAGAGGATGAAAAAAGAGGAGAAGAAAGAGAAGAAAGAGGAGAAGATGGAGGAGGAGGAAGAGGAGAAGAAAGGAGGAGGAGAAGATGAAAGAGAAGGGGAAAATAAGAAAGAGGAATGAGAAGGAAGAGGAAGAGGAGAAGGAGAAGATAGAGGAGAAGGAGGTGGTGATGATGGTGGTGATGATGATGATGATGATGATGATGATGAATCAAAGATACTTGAAGCCTTAAGGTTAATTAAGCACTTTTTGGACTGGATTGGGTCATATGTTTAAATAATGCCCTTACTGGTGGTGTTACAGCAACCCAGCCCTAGGAATTGTAAATACCCTTTTCTCTACCCAGAGAAAAGGAGAAGGGAAAAGGAGAAGCCCCAGGAGCTGTGACCATGGAGTCAAGAAATCCCCAGGGAGACCAAGTCCATGGAGATGCCAGGGAGTGGTTGATGACTGAAGGGAAAGACCAGTGTGGAAAAGCGAACTAGGTGGGGACCCCCAATGCAGCAGGCATTGTCCAACAATGTATAGTGATGCTTCCTCATACTCTGAGGCTGATAAGCAACTTCTCTAATTCTCAGCCTCAATTTCCGGCTCATTATCTTAGGGCAGAAGTGTCAAACTCAAGTAGAAGAATCCCTGTCATGTACTGGCTGAGAAAAGCACCAACTATTAGTTCTGTGGTGGTTTTATTTGTTTTCTTAAACATTTCCCAATTACATTTAACCTGGTTTGGGCTCCCCTCTGGGGCCACATTTAACATCTCTGTGTTAGGGAATCTTTTTCCCATGGGAACAAGCCATGGGTCCAATCTAATAACTCATGTCATTGGTAAAAGACTGTAGGAATAAAGCTCTCACAGCTTGCTCTGCATGAAGGTTTGTGGGACTCACCATGGGCAAAAGAAGAAAAACTGTAGCCCCATATCTGACCCCACCCGAGTGGGATCTCATCTAGTAAGAGAGAAGGATGTTCATGACACTGTTCACAAGTATGTAGAAGTTGAGTTTGATAAGTAAAATTGTGGTTTAAATGAACTAGGGGAGCTTTCTATAACCTGGCAGTCAAACCTTTTGGATTGCAAATAATCCCCTCCACATTTCCTAGGTTTTGCCACTTTAGATTGACTTGGCTTTCTCAAAGTACAGGTTACCTTGGCCAAGTTGCCTCAATTCCCTAGGCCTCAATTTCCTCATCTGTAGAATGAGACTGTTGGACCAGAGGGCTTCTGAGACCCCCTCTAGCTCTAGAGATACAGTGCTAGGTACATTTGGTAACACAGGCTCATTGCCTCTTCTTCATTTCTCCCCCATACAACTTCTCCCTCCTCCTGAGTATTTCTTAAGGCCACATAGATGAGGGAGAGGCAAACTTAGATTTCTGTTTGGGCCTCAGTGAAGCAGGAGGTGCACACATCTTAAGCCTGCAACATTTGGGGGCACTTTGGGCCACCCTGAGGTGGCTTGGTACACTTAGCAAAGGCAGTCACAGTTCTTAGGAACATGGGCCTATGGAGCTGGAAGGGCTCTTGAGAGGTCGTTCAAATAATTGCCTGGCATTCTGGCAAAGCTTTTTATTCCAAACCCATGGGCATATCTTGATTATCCATCTGCCTTCCTCTCTGGGCTTCCTCCTCCTCCCTAAAGAGAACTCCTCTGATTTCTTATCTCCACACGCCTTACTAACATGAAGTTCGTTCTGTTATTTATCCTAAATCTATCCTGCAGCAATTTAACGCTAATTGGTCTTGCTCCACCTCCAGTGGAGATAAAACAATGCTCACTACTTTCTTTTATAGAACAACTTCAAGGCAGATCACCTGGATATGAAGTTGTAATGGTACAACAGGACAGGATTAGACAGTCTGCTTGGTAATAGTGGCATGTGGGAAATAAGGTACTGGACATGATCCAGGAGAAGAAGATGGCATTAGGTTAAAGGGCAGCTATGTGGTACAGTGGATAGACCATTGAACCTGAAGTCAGGAGGACCTGAGTTCAAATCTGGTCTCTTACAATTGCTGGCTGTGTGACCCTGGGCAAGTCACTTAACTGCTTCCTGCCTCCATTTCCCCATCTGTAGAATGGGGTAATAATAGCACCTACCTCCTAGAGTTGTTCAAATGATAATCAAGTGAGATAATAAATGTGAAGGCTTAGCATGGTGCCCAGTACATACTAACCACTCTGTAACTGTTAGTTATTATTATTGTTAAGTCTGACCTCAGACACTTGTAAGCTGTGTGATGCTGGGCTAGTCACTTAACCTCTGGCCGCTTCCATTTCCTCATCTGAAAAATGAGGATAAGAATAGAACCTATCTCTCAAATGAGGCCTGATTCCAGGCCCAGTGCTATCTCCTGCACCACCCAGCCACCTCTAGTCCAGTTTGGTTGGTGTGTAAACTGAACGCAAGATAAGGCAGGGCAGTGCCAATCTGAGGAAAGCCTTGGGTGTCAGGAGAAGAACTTTGAACTTCACTTCATTGGCCACAGAGAGCCACCAGAGATGTTTCTAGTTGAGGAGTGGTATGTCCCATGTCTAAGACAGGCTGGATTGGTGGTGGTGTAGAGAGCACAGGAAACCTCTTAGTAAGGGAAGTCTTTCCAGCTGGTGGTAGTGATGGTGTGTGTCAGGGTAGCAGCAGAGGAAAGAGTGCAGAGAGAACAGATCCAAAAGTTTGCTGAAGTAGAATCAATAGGACCTAATAGGACCTCACTTGAATGTGAGATTCTGGGGGGAAGAATCAACAAGACTGCCAAGGTTTTATACACAGGGGATAGAGATTGGTGGTACCGCTGGTGAAAATAAATGAATTCATGGCCAAAAAAGAGAGCGAGAGTAGGTTTGGGAGTATAAATATTCAACTGAGAACCCACACATGAGGAGCACGGTGCAGCGGAATCCAAGACAGCATCTCGGTGTGACAGGTACCTGCTTGGACAAAGTCACTCAGCATCTCTAAGCCTTATTCTCATCTGGAAGCCATGAGGGGTTGTGCCGAGGCCCCTTCCTCCTCTAAGATCCTGTGCCCTCGATTTTGGAGCCATTGACTTGGAGGCTCCAATGGGACATCCGGGCAGAGTCTGGTTTGTGGTTGGGGAAGATGGAGGTCAGGAGAGAAACCAGGGCTGGAGATGATTGATGTGGGGATGGCAGCTGATGCTGTGCACATAGAGAGGAGAATGCTAATAAGGGCTTTAACTGGTCTGGGTCATGGGGAAGGAGGTTTCATGAGAGACAGTGGCAAACAAGGATGGCTGATCATGGGGCAGCGAGGTGGTGCGCGGGATAGGGCACTGACCCTGGAGTCAGGAGGGCCTGAGTGCAAATGTGGCCTCAGACACCTGACACTAGCTGTCACTTAACCCTGATTGCCTCACCAAAAAAAAAAAAAAGCTGGTTGTTAAGGACAGAGCCTGGGAGGAGCAGGCTTAACCTCCAGCTGGACCATTCTGGACAATGCAAACACACTAACCTCTGCTGCTCAGATGGCCCTTACGTCTGACTGGGGAGACAGAACTTACATCCATAGAATTCATTTGCCGCTTAATCAGGGATTGCCTTGTGGTATTTCTTTTTCTTTATCTTAAATACGAAAGATTTAATTGGGAATTTTTCTCTTCAGTATTTTCATCTTATCATCCCGGCTGGATTGTAAACACAGCTACTTACCTGTAGGAGATGCCTCAATAAATGCTTATTGACTTGGTTTGAGTGAAACCTCCTCCCCGGAGAACTGAAAGAATAACGTAGAGAATCTGTCTGTGAGGGCACAGCCCAGGGTAGACCTTCCTGGAGGCTGAGACAGGCCCCAGGGAGGCCTCCTGGCTCGGGACCTCCCCTCTGGGGCTTCTGCAGGATGACTTGTCCCACTTTATAATAAACAGTAACCACTCTAAGTCCGTGCTAGGACTTCTCTTCCCCCAGAATTATCTTTAGATGCATTCATCCTTGTCATTTCCTTTCTGTGGCCTGAAGCACAGTCATCCTCACTGGAGAGGAGGAGGAGGATGGAAGTATTCCTCACACTGACAAAGAAACTCCTCTTCCTTCTTTGCCCTCTGGTCTCAGGTCTTGGCTAGTAGTAGGATCAGAGATCTAGAACAGGAAGGAACCTTAGAGACCACATAATTAGGTCCCTCAGGAATGAAGACACTAGAGACCAGGGAGGCTGTGACTTGCCCAAAGTCATACAGGTAATAAGGGTCAGAGGTAGGATTTGAATCCAATACTTATGACTCAGAATCATTGTTTCTTCTACCATATCATACTCCCGTAATTCTATAATACCATACCACTGGCTCTCATAATTCTGCTGTTTTGCAGAGCAACTATCTCAGGTGAATTTGCTTCCTAGAGCCTGACCTCTGACAGGTCAGAGCTTTGATTTTTCTCTGTCTTTTCATTAGATTCAACGATGCAGTCGTCCAACTCCAAGTTTAGCCAGCAAGGATGGGGTTTAAGGCTCAAGAAAACCACACAGTTTCCCCCCCACCTCCAGTCAGTTCTCCTTAATTCTCGACTGGTTGTCTGGGAAGAAGAGATGGAAAACAAAGGAATATGGCCTAGGTCCCAAGGATTTAGGAACAACCTAGGAGTCAGTTTGAATAATCCAGTGAGAAGAAAACATCCACGTTGGATAAAAAGCCAACGTCCTATGGGCCTGTTACTGCTGCTCTTCCTCAGTGGTCTGATAATGTCATTTAAATTTAGGGGTACATAATATTTCCAATGGGAAGGATCATAGGGGAGACAAAGTTCCCTTTGTGTAATAGATCTCAATTCTGGATCTTTGAGGATTTCCTGGCAGGCTCCATAGATAACCTCCTTACTCTGGCTGCCTTTTTTAAAAACTTCATTTAGTGTCATTGAGCTTAATGGTCTTTTAAATGTAGTTATCCGACAGGTCCTTTCCTTAGCATCTGTCTGGATAATCAAAGAATGGAGCTGAAAACAGAGGGGGCCGTTTTAGACATAAAATGGCAGAGCTCGAAGGGGCCTTAGACATCATTCAGATAAACCCCTTCATTTTATAAATGAAAAGACTGGGATTCAGAGAGGAAACAGTAAGCAAGCTTGGGGTTGGTGGTCCAGTCTTTCAGCATTAAAGACTTGACTTTTCGCGAAGAGGTTGCTTTGTATAAAATTTCTGCTACAGAGAAACATCTTGGTAGAATTCAATTATTAAACATTTACTATGTTCCAGGAATTTTGCTAAGCTCTGAGGATACAAAGAAAGGCAAAAGCATGATCCCTGCCCTCAAGGAGCTTATGTTCTAATGAACAGACGGCATGTATACCACTAGGTGGATACAAGCTGTATACAGAACAGATGGAAAACATTAAAGCTAGGGGGCTGGGAAAGGCCTCCCAGAGTAGGTGGGATACGACCTGAGTCTTGAAGAGGCAGAGGCTGAGGGGGTTATCGTTAGTGTTGTTCATTCATTTTCAGTCTTGTCTGACTCCTTGTGACCCCATTTGGGGCTTTCTTGGCAGAGATGCTGGAGAGGTTTGCCATTTCCTTCTCCAGCCCATTTTACAGATGAGGAAACTGAAGCAAACAGGGTTAAGTGACTTGCCCAGGGTCACACACAGCTAGTAAGTGTCTGAGGGTGCACCTGAACTCAGGGAGAGGAGTCTTCCCGACTCCATGCACTATGGCGCCACCTAGCTGCCCTGGCTGAGGGGTGGGCAGCCCTTTAACTGAATCCAAACTTTACAGAACAGATTCTCTTAATAACAGGGTTTGTTCTGTAAAATTTGGACTCAATCAAAAGGCCACACCCAAGGACCCAGAAGGCCACAAGTGGCCTCAAGGCTGCAGGTTCCCCAAAGCAAAGTCACGGAGGGTAGGAGATGGAGTGCTTCTGGTTAAAGAATTCCAAAGCTGCCAGAATGCAGAATGCATCGAGCAGATTAAGGTATAAAAGGACTGGAAAGGAAGGGACTAGGTTATAAAGAGCTTTAAATTTCAAACAAAGTCCTTTCTATCTGAACCCGGAGGTACCAGGGACCCACTGGAGCTCATTACACCAAAGGGTGGGGATGGTGACAGATGTGGTCAGATGAGCAAATGTAAAAATGCCAGACAATATGGAGGGGAGAGGGAGAGAGGAGGGGGAGCCTGGGAAGGGTCCAGCGTCAGGGAGGGCATCTGAAATGGGCCTTAAAAAGGGTCCAAGAGGTGGGGTGAGAAGGATCACTTCGGGTATGGGAGGCAGCAGAGGCAGAAGGAGTCAGGAGAGCCGGGTTGGGGTCTCAGCCGTGCTCTTCCTACTGCTCACTGATGAGTTGCAGCCTTTCTCAGCCAGTCATCTCATCCCTATGGGCCCATTTCCCCATCCAAAAAAGAAGGCATTGGGTTGAGTGGTCTCTGAGACGCCTTCTGGATCTAAATTCTGGATTCTGTAGGTCTAGAGAAGGTCTACATGTGCTATAGGGGAAAAAAAAAATCCAAGGTTGGGAAACAAGCCAAAAGGTCTCTTCCCACCTTGGAAAAGTCATCAGCCCTACCCAGGCGCCATTTCCCCATCTTCATCATGGAAAACGTCCTGGGGAATGTGAAAGTAAAGTAGATCTCCATCCTTCCCCCATCCTTTGGATACTGTGTAAAGAGAATTTTCCATTTTATCATCAGAGATCAAAGGTAATAATAATCCTGTGAATTTTAATGAAGAAGTTAAATGAGGAAAGAGTTATCTATCGTGAACACCAACAACCTTCTTGTTTTCCCTTTCAGGTTTGTCCTGAATGAGCTGGTCCAGACAGAGAAAGACTACGTCAAGGACCTGGGCGTCGTGGTGGAGGTGAGTCGGGAAGCACAGCTTGGCACACTGGACCTGGTGTGTGTGCAGAAAGGTAGTTCAGATTTGCATTAGAGGCAATTAACGCACACGTCCATGCATAAACCTTTGGGCTTTTCATTTCCTGCTGATCGGCTCGGCTCGTCGTGAGTGGGTCTGTGTTGGTGGTACTTGAGGAATACATAAGAGGCTATCTCTGTCGGGGGAAAGGCCTTTCTTTGTTCTGATATTGAACGAGACTGTCCAGCCGGTAGCTTCCCTTTCGGAGCTGGGCTGTGCCGTTTGCTCTTCTGAGGGAGGGCTGTGGCTCTCCCTCCCAGTGAGCCGGGGAGGGCACCCGAGCATCTGTGGACATTAGAAGAATGGGGATAATGTAGGTACTGGGCAAGGGAAAGAAGGCAGAGAGGGAGTCGTATAGTGATGTGCAGGGTGGTTAGAATTAGGAAAGAAAGGAAGAAAGACCATCTATTAAGTGCTTACTACGGGCCAGGCCCTGTGCCAGGCCCTTTAAAGACAGCATCTCCGGTGACCCTCACACCCCCTCGGGGAAGTGGGCACTCTAGGGGTCCTCATTTATAGTGGAGGGAATCGAGCCAGACAGAGGTTGAATAGTTTGCTGAGGGTCATAGGTGTCTGAGACCAGATTTAAACTCGGGTCTTCCTCATTCCAGGTCCCAAGCTAGGTCCACTGTGCATCTCAGTGTCTCTAATTAGGGATGCTGGTGGTCAGCCAAGGTCAGGAAGAAGAGATCCAGTGCCCAGCACTGGGGGCTAACACCCTGCATCCTGAACCTGAGAGTCTGTTGTTCTTTTCCAAGAAGCAGGAAAGCAGCTTGGACTTTTCGATATAAACCCCCATCGATAGAGTCTATCCAGATTCATTCATTTGTTCATTCTTCCACCTAGCGTTCTGTCAATGCCAACTGTAGACAGCGTGATGAGGGGAAGCTAGTCTTGAACTTGCCAGGGTTGTCGTAGCCGCCAAGATCACCTTTTTGTCTGTCCTGTATATTTATTTATCTGTCTATGTGTTGGTTGTCCCCTCAGTAGAATGGAAGCTCCTTGAGGACAGGGACCCTTTCATTTTTGTGTTTGCAATCTATATGCCTAGCACAGGTCTTGGCGAGTGGTGGTGTAACAACCATCAGCAATACCAATCCCCATTGAAATTGGGTCGATCTCAGCAAATTGCATCGACTGGCCCTCTGTGCCTGGAGGCTCCGCAGCATTGGGATTCCAAGGCGTGATGGGGTGGCTGAGACCGAGGGCTGTCTGTCACGTGGACGTTAGGGGCGTCCTCTAAACGAAGCTTGGAAGGAACCGTCTGGAGTCCTGTTCTGGCCCCACGTTATTCGGGCTTCACGTTCCTCCCTCTTTTCCCCTGAACCCCAACGTGAAATCCATACTCTGTTTCTTAGGCTTTTCCTGTAACTTGGGCACATTCATTAAGCCAGGGTATGGATCAACCTGACCTTTTTTCCTTACTAAAATGTAGGCTTTGATTGAGACTTAGTGTAGGAGTCAGTGCCAGCAGAGCAGACCCTTCTGCCTCCTGGCCTCTGAGCTCTGAAGGGGAAATAGAGTGACTCGGATCCTGGAAGAGTCACACAGACCTCTGTGCCTCAGTCTTCCCGTATACCAAATGGGCCTATTATCGCGTGCCTAGCCCATTTCACGGTGCTATTGGCAGGCTGAAATGAGAGGACAGAAATGTGAAATACTGCACCTATTTAGAAGTAGCAATCTGAGGTAAACTGTGACCTAAAAGGAAGAGAAAAACATAAACAGACAAAAAGGTGGGGCAGCGCATAGAAGGACTGGACCTGCAGTCAGGAAGACCTGAGTTCAAATCCAGCCTCAGACACTTACTGGGTGTGTGACCCTGGGCAAGTCACTTAACCCTGTCTGCCTCAGTTTCCTGAACCACAGCACTGACAATAATCATGGTTAGTCCCTATCTTCCAGGGCTGCTGTCAGTGTCAAACGATACCATGGTCGTGAAGTCCTTGGACGGTGCCTGGCCCCTTGTAATACCTAGTAAATGTGCCACCTACCTCATTTCAAAACTGATGCTTCTCAAGTGCTAGTTAATTTAAGTTTACTTAATTTAAAAATTAAAACTTCTTAAGCACTGTTTAATTTAAATTTCTCTATTTAAAAATTGCAAACTTCCTGACAGGAACTGGTTTTTTGTGTGTATTTGTCGCAATGTGGATACTTAATAAATGCTTGTGGAGCTGAATCGAGACGGGGGAAGAACAAACTCCCTGCCTTTCCCTTCTGACCTTGAGATGGGCCGGGAGGAGTAGGAGAAAAGGGCCTTCCTGCAGCGTCTCTCTCATGCTCCGCCTGAGGAAGCTTCTTAGAGCCTTCTCCACGGTGGGGGTGTGTCGGGGGGCTCTGGGAGTCTGAGCTCGAGCAGGTGCCGCGGCAGGGGGTGGGGGGGGCCCACGGCACAGCCCAGAAAGGCCGGTCTGCGGCTCGCTCTGAGAGTGCTCTGTTGGCTTCGGCATTGCAGGGATTCATGAAGAGAATCGAAGAGAAGGGAGTCCCCGAAGACATGCGGGGGAAAGACAAGATTGTGTTTGGCAACATTCATCAGATTTATGACTGGCACAAAGAGTAAGTAGGACTGGCCGTGCCTCCAGGAAGATCAAATCCACACACAAACACACACACACACACACACACACACACACACACACACACCACACACAGACACACACACCACACACACCACACACACCACACACACAGCAAACACACACACCACACACACCACACACACACCACACACACAGCAAACACACACACCACACACAACACACACACTCTTGTGGTTTATACAAACAAGGATGGACATCACACCCAGTCTGGGTGATGCAGTGTGGGCCGTGGGGGGATTCCTGGGAGTGATGTCTTTGTCGTTAGGAAATGAGTGGTTCTGAATAAGGCTCTGAATTTCTCTCCTCTTCTTCCTTTCAGTTTTTTCCTGGCTGAACTGGAAAAATGTGTTCAGGAGCAAGACCGCCTGGCACAACTCTTTATCAAACATGTGAGTGTCTCTCTGGGTGCCTTTCTCTTTTCTTCTCTCCCCTCAAGTGATGGCATTTTAGAGAGTGACCTACAGTCAGAGTCTTAGATTCAGAATGGGAGAGGAGACCTTAGAGGTCATCTCATCCCCGCTCTGAGGCCTAGGGGAGGTGAGTGACTTGCCCAAGGTCTCGTGGGTTCACTCTCTGTCTCTCCCCACGTTGACTCTCGGGTCTCGTTAGAGGGGCTGCCTCCCCACAGAAGCCTGGATGTCACCATGATTGTTCCTTTTGCCTTTCTCAGGAGCGGAAACTGCACATCTACGTGTGGTACTGTCAGAATAAACCGCGGTCAGAGTACATAGTTGCGGAGTATGACGCCTACTTTGAAGTAAGCCACCTGGCGGGCTCAGAGGGAGAAGTCGGAAGCCCGAGGAATGGGGGATTCTGGGGCACGGTTACGGGGTGCCTGTGGGCCATCGCCTTTTATTGTCATCCATCGGTGTGCAGTCCCCCACTGTTGTGTTTATGAGATGGAAGGACCTGACACCATCTAGTCCAGCTCCTTTATTTGATGGATGAGGAAAGTGGGCCCCCTGCTTTTCAACACACACACACACACACACACATGCACGCACACACACACCCTGAGGTTTCCCTTATAACAAAGAAAACCAGTTAAGCAAAATGAGCTAGCAGAGGGAGCCCGTCTGACATGTATAGCCCCCCACCCCTCCAAGGAAAGAAGGGTGGTGCAGGGGGCAATTCCATAACCGACCTGTCTTTTACAGGGGCTCTGGTAATTCCTCCCGTGATGACAGACCAGTTGGGCTTTGCTGTTAGGGTCTCTTTGATTTTGGGGGGGCTCCTTTCCCCTCTTTCCTGGCCCTAGAGTCTCTTGCATGCATTCACACCCTCCAATCCCCTTCTCATGCTTCCTCATGTTACTCTGCTAAACTGTGGTGATCCCAGGGCCTCAGGGACCATACAAGAGAGGAAGGATAATCTCACGGGAGGAGCCAACAGCTGTGCTTTGGGAGACCTGCACTGGGCTTCCAGCTTTATCCTTTGCAGCATCATGAGGTTTTTGGCTCACTGAGTGACTCTGGGAAAGACCTTTTGTTCACTTGTCTGGCTGTCTGTGCACAATGGGAAGAATAGTCTCCTGTCCTTCTCGGGCTCTCAGAGTTAATGTGCAGATGTGAGAGAAGAAAACTCACAGGAAAGCCATGTAGAGATAGTGGAAAGAGGGGCATGTGGGAGGTGGAGAGAGGTAGTACCTTTTCAAAGGGAGGCACCAACCAATGCATTCATTAAATGCCAGATAGATAGATAGATAGATAGATAGATAATTATATAATATGGTTATAATATTATATATATATAGTCAGTCGCTGTGCTAAGTCCTGAGAATACAAAGACAAGAGTGAAATAATCCCTGCCCTGTCAAGGAGCTTATATTCTGTTGGTGGAGACAACTCGGATATAAAACATACATATAGTCATAGGTAGACGTATGAATGAAGGAGCACCATGTATATAATGCACATCCATACATTCGTATTTTATATGCACATCCATGTGTATGTGCATGTGTGTGCATGTGTCTTTTGTGTGTGTCTACATAGTCATGCATACATGAATGTTTTGAATTGTACACATATTCGTATATGTATATCCCTATGCAGATGTGCCTGTGTGTAGGCACATGTATGTGTGTGTTGCTGTGTTCATGTATGTGCATGTATACACGTGTACATGTGTGTGGCATCACTCTCCTACCCTTTATGCCAGTCATAAAGCTGACGGATATCACCAAACATGATCTTGTCTTCTCCTTGTGTATCTTCAGAGACTCCCTTTCTTCTCTTCTCCTCATGAATTCCTGCAGCACCAAAGTGTTCATGCACACACCCTCACATGCACACATGACAGCCTGTATACATATACATAAAGAAACTATGAAGTAATGGGGCAGGGGGTGGCACTCACCACTAGGGAAGTTCTTTTAGGTGGGGTATTACTGAACAGCACGTGCATCCTGGGCACATGGGATGGTGCATACAAAGGCAGTAGGATTTTGGGTAGCTGGCCGTCAGCATCCCTAATTAGGTGGCTCATGGCACAGGGGATGGCGTGATGGGCCTGGGATCAGACTGAAGATGGAACATTGTGCATAAGGAACAGCCAGACTACTGGTTTGGCCAAACGGCGGTACTGTACATGAAGGAGCACCATGCATATTATGTACCCCCTAAGGGCTTTCTGCCATGATGCAGTGGTGGCTCCCGGCACCCACTCGATAGGCACTCACTCGATAAATAGTGGCATATGATGCAGGGGGAGAGGGAGGTGTTCTTTAGTGAATGTTATGAATCGAAAGAAAAGCCTTGGGGCGTTTCTGAGGGACAGCTGCCGCGGTCACTCTGTCCCCCAGAATGCAGCTCCTTGGGTGATGACTCTTTTTCTAATGGAATTATCTTGTTTTTCAGGAGGTGAAACAAGAAATCAGCCAGCGGCTGACACTCAGTGACTTCCTCATCAAGCCCATTCAGAGAATCACCAAGTACCAGCTGCTGCTCAAGGTAAGCGGAAGGAGGAGCACCTCAGGTTCGGTCTGGGACAGATAGTGTTCATGCAGCATGAACCACTGAGGGCTAGCAGAGATGCAGCCTAGGTGATCGGGGCTGTGTACCCTGGTTCTGTGCAGCTCACATACACGGGGTGGGGGGGGCAGGGAGGAGGGAGGAGAAAAGGGAAGAGTTGGAGAGAAGGGAGAGGATGTGAGCTAGACCTGGGATTTCATTGGTATCTGGGACTCACAGGTGAGGAAACATCTCCACCAATGCCGATGGGCACTTTCTCTGCAGCTTATAGTCTGCAAAAACTTCATAGGATACAGAGAGGTTAGGTTACTTGGATAAGGTCACACAGTCAGTTATGCATCAGAACTGGGACTTGAATCCAGATCTTTTTTACTTCAAAGTATATTCCCTATCCAGTACAGTATGCTGTATCTCTCTCTCTCTCTGTGTCTCTCTCATACACACACACACACACACACACACGTGTGTATGTATATATACACATATGTATATAAGTGTGAATGAACATGTAAGTGCATCCAGTGAGACATGACTGAACATCATCTGCTTGTATTTATGTTGCCTGAGAGCAGACGGAATGATTGTTGTCAATGCTGGTTAAGGTGGTGATTTAAAGAAATAATTTATTTTTCTTTTAACTTTAAAAAAGAAAAAAAATTAGCTATACTAAGTTGTAACGATAAACACTTAACTAATCTCTATCTGTCTGTGACGGTTTGTTAGTCACTCTGTTGGTCCAGTCACTTGTGTCCATGCAAACATCTAGTTAGGATTTATGTACATACAAATGCACATGTACATATACATATATAATGGTATATCTCTGTTCTGTGTCTCTGCACACACACACCCTTCTTCTGGCTCTTCTGGCTCCATGTCACATTATTTCCTCATGTTTTCTAAAATTCTACTTTCCATGTCTATCATTTTAAAATTCACATTTAACTGAAATGTGTAAAGACCAAAAATAACATTTCCAATACACACAGCACAGCACGCTCTAAAACTGTGACTGTACCTTGCATTTCACATCGTATACTTTTTTAAAATGATGTAAGTCCCGTGCATTGTTTTAAAGGTACTCTGTTTTCCATGTTTCCGTCTCAATTTTTCTGTTCTCTGCTGGGCACTTTTTATATATTTTTCCCTCCCTCTGTACCCCACCCTAGAGATGGCTACCGTTAAACACATGTGTGCTTGTGCGTGTTTGTGATCGTACTATACATACTTCAACGTCTTGATGTGAGTCTTTTCCATGGCTGATTTCGCTCCTGGCCGTGCTAGAAGCTCTTGCCCCCTTTGCCTGGAATGCAGATGACTGGGGCAATCTGACGGGCTGCCAGTTACAGGGGGTCTCCTGCATCTTTCACTAACTAACTCTGCCTCTCCCTTCTCCCATTCTCTTCAGGACTTCCTAAGGTACAGCGAGAAGGCTGGTCTGGAGTGTGCAGATATTGAGGTGAGTTTCCTGCACAAATGGGTTGGGTGGATAACTGTTAAGGAGGACAAAGTCAAGCAAAATTCTCTCATGCAGCTGATGGCTTCGGTCCAAACTGTACCTCCCAGCCAGAGAATTAAGAGGACCTTTGGCGTGGCAGCTGTACCAGAATAAGGACTAATTCATATTGAACAAGTGTGGACACCAACATAGCTTTATTAACTATTAGCCATTGATAGGAAGCTGATTAACTCTTGACGAATGACTGTTGATGTAGATAGAGTATTTGCTCTAGAAGATAACAATGACCACAGCAAGCACCCCAATGGTAGGTCCTGCCCCGGATTCTCTCTCGATGGTTCTGCATGTTCAATGAGGACACGTTGACATCAGTGTTCAGAGGTCAGGGCGATAGTTATCTTAGGAATGTAGAAGTGTCTGAGGAGCAGTCTCCATATTGTCTTCTCTAACCCATTTCCTGCCAAACATTGATGAGTGGGGCTGTCATGTGGAAGAAGAATTAGGCTTGTTCTGCTCTGTCCCAGAGGGCAGAGTTAGGATCAATGGATAGATGTGGTGGAGAGGATAGACTGCAGTTCTGAACAAAGAAAAACTGGCTAATGGTCAAAACTGTCCAAGAGTAGAATGGATTGCCTCCAGTGGCTGTGAATTCCCCATTGCTGAAGGCCTTTAACGGAGGCTACAGACAGAAAAGTTGTTGAGGGAGCTGTAGAGATTCAATGACCCTTCTTTTCAGAGATCCTGAGTCTAGCGTCCAGGTGAACGAGGGTCCTTCTGACATGTGGCTTCGGGTCCACCCTCTGTTCCTCTGTAGCTGTTCCCTTTTCTGTGGGCTTCAGTTCCATTTCTGGAAATGAAAAGATGTGCCTGCTAAAGACTTGGAACTGTGCTCTTAGCAGACCCCTGAATATCGTGATATTAGGTGGGTCCAGCTGAGCTAAAGGCTTCTGATTTTTTTATTTTAGCCCCAAAGGTCACCAGCCGGGCTGATTAGTGACGGTGGGAAGGAGGAAGAGATGGAGAGCCAGAGGAAACGGGACCCCTCAGATGGCTCCCCCACAGTTACCTTGAGTGCTGTGGGGTGTCTGTCCTGACTTAAATCAAAGGATTCCACACCTCTTTGAAGTTTTTTGTTTATTTTATTCTGAACCTAAAAAAATAAACAAGCATGTCCATAATATAGTAGCGTAAGAGAAAAAAGAAAAACTCCAAAATTTATCAAGAGACCCGTACCCAGCTACACTCACCTCCTAGGTGAGGGAGGTGATACCGGAAGACTGGACCCTTGTCTTCCATCAGAAGCAGCATTTCCCGTGAGCCTCCTGGGCTGATGTTGCCTTCCTGCCCTTCTCTTCCAGAAAGCAGTGGAGTTAATGTGCCTCGTTCCAAAACGCTGCAATGACATGATGAACCTGGGACGTCTGCAGGGCTTTGAGGTGAGCGGCCGGGAATGTTTCTAAGTCTCCTTTCTTTTGTGAGAGGGATGGAGTGGGAAGGGAGGGTGGCTAGGCAGCCAAGACCTCCCAGGTGGAAGCCTCTTCCTCCTGAACACTTCCCTCTACGCCCCCTTTCTATGAAGCAGCTTCGACTGAAGACTTCAAGAGCTGCTTCTCTGTTCATCTCTCATCCTTCCCACCATTCCTTGGTCTCAAGGAGCCTGAAGTTTTATTCACTTAGCATCCAAAAAAAGCCTTTCATTTCCCTCTTCCTGAATTCTAGGACAGTTTTCCAAACTGTGGTGTGAGTCTCTAAAGGGCTCACAGAGACAAGAAATGCCAGATTTTTAAAAAACTACTTCAAGAAAACAATGCAGAGAGAGCACAGTTTTGGGTTGCCCAACAGATTTAATTGATGATGAGAAGTGATACCTAAAAGAATAACCATATATAGGCCTTTTTCACCCTTTCAACGGGTATTTTAGGGGCACAAGGTTCATTGGTATGAGTACATCTAACACTGATACACATCCCAACCCCTCTGCAACTTAGTAAATGGCCTTCACCAGGCAAGTAACTACTTTGGCCACAGTAACTGGTGGAAAATACTGGGGCAGTGATCACCTATGAACTTAGCTAGATTGGTCCTCAAGTGACCCACCCAGAACCTGACAATGGACATATATTCCAAGTTTTTTCAGCAAGGCTGGTCTTGCCAAAGGTTGGGCTCTGCCTCTGAGTATCTAGGCTCATTGTCATACCACGATAAGGGATTAGAGTGGAGATTTGGTCAAAATATGATGAGTAGGTCAGTCTTACTCAAGCAATCCGACCACACATGTAAAGCCTAAGATCGCTGAAATGCTGATTTGGGGCTCCAGGCAGTGTGCGTTCCCATGCATGTCGGTGGTACAGCAGAGTGCTTAGCTATCAGCTCCCAAGGTTTATGATATAATAACTAGGGAGAATTTTCTAAGATTTTAAATTTTAAAAATAAAAAATTAAAAGTTAGTAAGTATTTCCTCCTTAAAAACTAGCAGATAATAGTTAACTAAACCTCCGTGAATCAAGCAGTCAATGAGCGTTTATTAAGCCCTTTCACTGTGCTACACTGGGGTAGCCGGGGGTGCCATCGTGCACAGTGTTGGACTTGGAGTCAGGAAAACTCATCTTCCTGAGTTCACATCTGGCCTCAAACACTTGCTAGCTGTGTGACCCTGGACAAGTCACCTGTTTAACCCTATTTGCCTCAGTTTCCTCATCCATAAAATGAGCTGAAGAAGCAAATGCAAACCACGCCAGTATCTCTTCCAATAAAACTGGGAAACAACTAAACACACTGTGCTAAGTGCTGAGAGTACAAAGAGGCAGAGGACAGTCCTTGCCTCAGAGAGCTCGCTGTGTGCGAGGAAAGGAGGAGATGACTAGCAGAGGAAGACATGCAGTCAGAGGTCCTGGACGTGTAAATATCTTTGCATATTAATTCAGAGAAGTGCAAGAATTGGAGCCGCTGCTTCCTTGCTCAAGGTGAGCGAGCAGCTCAGGAGGATCCAAGTCCGAGGGAAGGCAGACCCGCCTGCCACTTGCCCCAGCCTTTCACTGCTTTAACAAGCTACTTTGACAAAGCCATTCCCAGAAGCTGAGCTGGGTGGACAGGAAAAGGGGGTGTTTGTCTTCTACGTCAAAGGGGATAGAACTCTTGAAACACATGAGGAGAATGAGCAAATGCATCGGCAGAGAAGCACTAATGGGAATGGAATAAGATGGGGCATGGAAGCAGTCAAGGCTGGGATGAGGTTACTCAGAGAGGGCTTCGTGGAAGTGAGGACAACCCTGATCTTACAGAGTGACATTAAGAGGATGAGCAACATTCCCATGAGTGTGTCGACAAAGGCATCTTAACCGCCGTTCCTCCTTCCGTTTGGAACGATCTGTGCCTCTTGGCACAGATCCCCCTCGAAAAAACCAGCCAAGGAAATGAGCATACAAAACAAGGGGCAAAATCTGACTCCAGCCCTCTAGTCGTTAATTGGGAAGAACCAAAAGGATGAAAAAAAGTAAACGAGACACTTTTGTGCTATGCACCCATCCAGGACTGTCGGAAATTCTGTGTGTGTGTGTGCGTGTGTGCATGTGTGCGTGTGTGCGTGTGTGCGTGTGTGTGTCCCTCACCTCGCAATCTCCCCTCTTCCCCCTCCCACCGTTCTACCTCTTCCCTCTAATTGAATCGACTCTCTTTTACATATATGTGTGTATGTAAATTAACAAATGTGTATGTACACACATATGTATACACCCATACACCCGTGTGTGTGTGAGTGTGAGTGTGTGTGAGTGTGTGTGAGTGTGTGTGTGAGTGCGTGAGTGTGTGTGTATGTGTGTGTGTGAGTGTGTGTGAGTGTGTGTGTGTATGTATATATGTATATATATGTATATATAAATAAAATTCTTTTGGGTGTAAAGTTGTACTTTGGTATCATGTTAATGGTCAAGGAGTTGACTGTCAATTGTTAAGGAGTTGAAGTCTTAACAGGTGGAATAACGGATAAAGAACCAGGCCTGGAGTCAGGAAGACCAGAGCTCAAATCCAGCCTCAGACTTTTGCTAGTGGTGTGACCCTGGGCAAGTCACTTAGCCTCAGTTTCCTCTTCTGTAAAATGGAGACAGTAATGGTACCTTACCTCTCAGGATGGTGGGGAGATAAAATGAGATGATACTTGTAAGCCCGTTGCAAGTCCTGAAGACCCCAGATAAATATTAGCTATCATTGCGTTATTGTCTTTTTACGTGGCCTATAAGATCCTAGGATTAGAGCTGGAAGGAACCCTGGAGGCCATCAAGTCCAGCCCCCTTTGTTTTACAGATGGAGAAACTGAGTCACATAAAGGCTATATGATTTGCCTAGGGTCACCCAGGTAGTAGAATCATCTGAAGTGAGATTCAAATCCTGGTCTTCCTGACTCCAAGTTCAGCGCTCTGTAATGACACCAACTAGATAACAATTGGCATTTTCTGCTTTATAAATCATCTACGCATGTCCTTTGTCTCTCATTCTACTGGGGAATATGTGTTACGAGTGTTGTAGGTAAGCCCTGAGAGGCGTCCTGACGCGGTGGATAGCTGATCAGCCTTGGAATCAGAGAGCCCTGAGTTCAGGTCCCGCACACAGAGCAGCTCTGTGTCCATGAATAAGAAGTTTAATCCTTCAGTGACCAAAGCAACCTTCTAAGACGAAGTTACAGACTGGCACTCACTCATGAGCAATGGAAAGTGGGAGCTGCAGTGCCTAGAAATCTCCCATACCAATGACATTATAGGCCTGAACACCTCCACCCCTCAAAATTATATTCATCCTTATCGATTTGGAATGCCAGGTCTTTATCTTACATACACGCTTCAACTATTTTTCCCAATGTTTCTTTTCTTTTAATTTTCTAAGTAAGTCCTTGCTTTGTAAGATAATTCCCTTGACTATGAATGGAGCTCTATTTCCTTTTTCCTACTTTTTAAAAAACCTTTTCCTTACTTTTTTTTACTTACTGTCACCAAGGGCCCTGGGGTACTATAGAAACAGGGAATCCTTTGGATCCAGGTTCCTGTTCTCCTGTGTGGTGGGCCTGGAGCCCAGACAGAAGCAATGCCATTAGACAGAAATGCCCTTAGATTGATAGGTTTCATCGGTCATTATCCAGGATGAATAAAGTGAAGCTCTTCCCTTTGCCTCTCCCCCCTTTGCCTTCCACACCACTTGCTCTCCTTGGCAGCCCAGAAGCTTTTCTAAATTTGAGATATTTTGAACAATCTTGAGAAGAAATCACCACCACACCACCCCCCTTTGCCCATAGTCCCGGTCGTTCCAGCACAAATTATTGTGGTTCTTTGAAGGAAGTAGGCCCCTGGGAAGAGATGGTGCAGGATGAGTGACCATTTAGTTCGCACCACTTAACTGGCGTTAGGTGTCACAGGAATTAGTGTGAGGGCATGTAGGCACCTGTGTGTGTGTATACACGCTTCTATGCAAGGCTACACCTAGGACTCTTCAAATTTATTTTTAAAATCAGGTGTCACAGAAGGCAGCATGGTGCCAGGGAAGGCATGCTGGATTTGGAGATGGGGGACCTAGATTTAAACCCTGGCTCTGATCCTGAATACCTAGCCACATGACCTTGGCCAGTCACTTAACCCACCAGGGTCTCAGTCTCCTTATCTGTAAAATAATGGGGAGGGAAAGTAGTGGGGGAGGGAAGAAGGGGAGAGGTAAGAGAGAAGAGTTTCACCTTGTTCATTCTGGATAACAACCAGTGAAAACTAAACCTTTAAGGTCCCTTCCAGGCCTACATCTAAAATCCTGGTCTTGTTTTCATCATACCCTGGAGAAGCTGCTTTGCATTGCCTCGGTTGATAGGGTCATGGATCTAGACCTTGAAGAAAACTTAAGAGTTCATGAAGTTCAATTCCCTCCTTTTACAGCTGAGGAAACTAAGTGCCAGAGATTTTAAGTGACTTGCCTAAGGTCATGTACCTAGTAAGAACTGACGAAGGATCTGAGGCCAGGTCTTCCTTACTCCAAGTACCAGGATGCCCTTCTAATTCTTGGAGAGGCCAGTAGATTTTTCTGCCCTTGTTCCAAAGTCCCAGGGTTCAGGGCCTGGGAGAAGTTAGACTTAATAATCCCCCTGCCTCTGGTTTCCTTAGAGCCTTTGTTGATGTAACCTTTGGATCAAGATCTTATGTAATAATAATATAACTTATAAAACATTTCTGTCTAGCTGGCCACAGACTTAATATTAACTCGCTACTAGGCTGGAGATAAGCCCGTTGGAGTGCTGACCTTGGCAGCAGGATGCTTGAGTTGGAGCGTAGCACAGGGCTTTCTCAGGAACCCAAGGAAGAGTGACTCGGGCATTGAGTTTGGATTTGGGTAATAAGGAGGGGGTGATCCAGTACCACTGGCACACATCTGACCCACAGGGCAAAAAGGTTCATGCACCAACTACATGGAATCATTATTCAGGAAACGTTCTTTGGCTGGAGAGGTTTTTTCCCCTCCATTTTTTTAAAAAGGAACTTCCCTAGGAATTACAAGATTCCTTCTAGATCTGGAACAGGCTTGGTCTCATAAGCAGAAACCTACTCATTGAAGAGAGTGTGAAGTTTAAAAATAATACAAAAAGTAAATCAGACAGCATTTTATAAGCATCTAGTATTCACCGGGCACTTTGCTAAGCATTGGTGATGCAAAGACAGGTACCAAACAGTCCCTTCTGTCAAGGAGCTCATAGTTTCATGGGGAATGCAACATGTAAATCATGTAATTTGAGATAACTTCAGAACCTCAGTTTCCCCATCTACAAAACGGTTTTGATGAAGTTGCCCTACCTGCCTCCCAAGGTGTTTGGGAGGAAATCACAATGCAGACCTAAAAATGCTATGGATGGGTGTACTTGCTGTCTTCTCAGTCAGTTACTCCCTCGTTCCCCAAGCTCATGGAACACTTTGCACCTCTCTGATGCCTTCTTTATCATTGGGTATTTTTGTACAAGTCAGACCCACCTACTAGAATACAAGCTCCATGAGGGCAGGACCCATATTGTAAGTCCTGGGAAAGATCCAAGGTGTTGCTAATGTGGCATCCATAATAGGTACTTAATATTTGTGGAGCTGTCAGATTGAAAATGTCAGAATAGGCAGTAGTGGATGGTCTTGCCAGAGCCACCAGATTTCTGGTGTGGCCATTTATTTCCTCAGTGTCTACAGTCCATAGAGGCTCCTTCCCACCCCCCCTCACTTCTTCCTTGACCCTTCTCTCTCCACCCCACAGGGCACTCTGACAGCCCAGGGAAAGCTGCTTCAGCAGGATACCTTCTACGTGATTGAGCAGGATGCAGGCATGCAGTCCCGGACCAAGGAGAGGCGTGTGTTCCTCTTTGAACAGATTGTCATCTTCAGTGAGTTTCTGCGGAAGGGCTCTCTCACCCCAGGCTACATGTTCAAAAGAAGCATCAAGGTGAGGAGGAACCCTATGGGACTGGGCAAAGCCCAGTGGACTGAGAGGGAGAAGTGAGTCATGTTTCTTACATGAGTTTGGCAAAGCATCACCCAGATGGAAGCTTTTATGGGGAGGTAGAACAGGGCAACTAGGTGGCACAGTGGGCAGAGCACTGGGCCTAGACTCAGTAAGACCTGAGTTCAAATCTAGCCTCAGATAGGTAATAACTGAGTGGCCCTGGGCAAGTCACTTAACCCCTCTGTTTGCCTTAATCCACTAGAGAAGGAAATGACAAACAACTGCAGTATCTTTGCCAAGAAAACCCCAGATGGGTCACAAAGAGTTGAGCATGACTGAAACAACTCACCAACAACCCACTTCTCTTGATGCAGGTTAGGATCATACTACCTTTTGTCTCCCACATCTCCCTGCTTGAGCTTGCAAGGCCATTAGAACACCCAGTCTTTTGCAGGAAAACGGCTGTGTCACCACGCCTCGACCATCTTATACTGAAAGAGGCCTTTTGTCGTACCCGAATGGAAGATTTTACGTTTTGTCCTTATCGAATTTCATCTTAAGAGACTGAGTCCAGTTTTCTGATCTCAGAGATGTCAAGCATGCAGCCCAAACCAGATTAAAACGTAACTGGGGGGAAAATTTTAAAAAATTACAATGTAGTTGAGAACTATTTAGCAAAATAAATAAAAATATACTAGAATATATTTAATCAAGGCGGCTGGGTAGCTCAGTGAATAGAGCACCAGCCCTGGAGTCAGGAGGACCCAAGTTCAAATCCGACCTCAGACACTTAACACTTACTAGCCGTGTGATATTGGGCAAGTCACTTAACCTCAAATTGCCCTGCCTTCCCCCCTCCAAAAAGAAAAAAAAAGAATGTATTTAATATTAATAGGTGGTTTTTCTATGTCGATGTGTGGCCTACAGAGGCCCTTGTGGATGATTTGGTGTCCCCCATTCCTGTCTCTTTGGGGACCCTCACTCTGTCCTCCAGCATGGTAGCTAGCCTTCCCACCTCAGAGTCAGTGATAAATTTGATGAGTGTGCTGTCTACACTTTCATCTGTGTCATTGATAAATCTTCCAGGTCGACATCGAATTGTCATTAACGATGACATGACACTTTGAGTCTGACTGGCTCCTGGTTCTGAATCTGTCCGGGTGTTGTACCCACCCCATCTCTATCTTCTTCACAAGAATAGTATGTGACACTTTAGCAATCATCTGTCCTACAATTATTTTTGGCTTTTTTTTTTGGACGGGGGAAAGCAAGGCAATTGGGGTTAAGTGACTTACCCAAGGTCACATGGCTAGTAACTGTTGAGGCTAGATTTGAACTCAGGCCCTCCTTATTCCAGGGCCAGTGCCCTATTCGCTGCACCACCTAGCCGCCCCTCTGTCCTACAATTTTCCCAGAAATTTAAGTCAAGCTCACTGGCCTAGAGTGTTCAAGACTATCCCATCAGTCCAACCATCTCACTTTACAACTGGGTAAGTTGAAGCCTGAAGAGGGCAGGTGACTTGCACAAGGTCATGTTGCTAGTAAATAGCAGGGCTAACACTTGAATTCTAGATGGAGCACTGGCTCTGGAGTCAGGATGCCCTGAGTTCAAATCAGGCCTCAGACACCAGCTGTGAGATCCTGGCCAAGTCACTTCACCTCAGCCTTAAATTTCCTCATCTGTAAAATGGGGATGATAATAGCACCTACCTCCCAGGGTTGTTGTGAGGATCAAGTAGGGTGATGTTTGTAAAGTGCTTGCCACATAGAAGGCGCTTATCGTAAATGCCTGCTCCTCCACCTTTCCCCACACCCACCCACGCAAGTCCAACAGGTCTTTTCCACTATGCCCCACTGCTTTCTGCCACCCACTGTTCTTCTCAGTCCACGAGATCCGCTGAAATGAGCCGGAGACTATATTTATTCGTTGCCTGAAGGGACGAACAAGGCTTGGCATTAGTGTATGTGATTACAGAAGAAGGGATTAGTAACGTCTGAAAACCCTTTCTCCCATAATTTGGACTCTTTCTAGATTCTGAAACTTGTCCTGGGATGTGTGTGTGTGCACATGTGTGCATGTGTGCGTTTTTCTCTCCCACAACCTTCCCGGATATAAATTTGGCTGGATGACAGTCAAGTACTCTGTATAGAGGGTATGCAGATATAAAGCACCGAACATAGCCGGGCTCTGAATGTGTTCATGTCATGCAGAATAAGTACCAGGTGCTGTATTTTGTAGGCTAGAAGTTGCATTGAATTTTAACATTCAATTTGATTTTATTTTCAGTTATTCTCACCTTCCCTTCCCTCACTGGGAAAAAAACAGCAACAGGAAAAACATTACCTGTTACACACACACACACACACACACACACACACACACACACACACAGAGTAAAGCAAAACAAATTCTCACATGAACCAAAACCACCTGTTCTTGAAGCTGCGCTCTGAATCCCTTGGCTTCTCTCTCGGGAAGTACGCAGCGCGGTTCGTCACAAGTTCTCTGGAATTATAGTTGGGCATTGTATCAAGCAGAGTTCCTGAGTCATTCAAAGATGTTTGTCTTTCCAGCGCTGTGGTTATTACGTAACTTGTTCTTCTGGTTCCCCTCATTTCACTTTGCTTGCCATTCCCCAATGGATGGGCACCCTCTCACTTTCCAGTTCTTTGTGATCATAAAAAGAGCTGCTATAAATATTTTTGTACTTACAGGGTTTTTTCTCTTTCGTTGATCTCTTTGAGATACAGATCCAGTAGCAGTATCACTGGGTCAAAGGGTATGCACAGTTTAGTAGCTTTGGGGGTACAATTCCAAATAATTGCATCAAATTTTCATTTCAAAATGTGGGGGCCTGGAGTAGGGATGAAGTCAGTAGAGATGCCAACTAGTATTATTTATGAGACGGAGTGACTTAGGGGAAGTGTCGACCCTTGGAGTATCCCAGGATCAGATCAGCACTTGGAATATTTTAAGTAAAAAATTATAGTGTTACACAATAAAGATCCACAGCATATCTGTGACTCTTCCCACCCCATAACCTCTACTCCCAGAAACAAAAGATGTGACTTCTAGTCTGATAAATACAGTAAGTTTCACCAGAAAACTTAAAAACTTTATTCAATGAAAAACAATGGCCTTGATCTGTTCCAGATGAACTACCTTGTCTTGGAAGAGAATGTGGACAATGACCCCTGTAAGTTTGCCCTTATGAGCCGGGAAACATCAGAAAGGGTCATTCTACAGGCGGCCAATGCAGACATCCAACAAGCCTGGGTTCAGGACATTAACCAAGTCTTGGATACACAGCGAGATTTTTTAAATGGTACGTATGCCCCTTCCTCATTAGCAGGCCCATTTTCAGAGGGAACCCAGAGATGCCAGCCCCCTCCAGACTGGGCTGCTAGAACATGGCATGTTTGGGGGTCTCATATGCTTTTTTTTAGTGTTTATATCACAGTCATTTCTCATTCACCACCACAACCTTCCTTGTGACCAGAAAAACAAAACAAAGCAAACCGATTAAGCAAAGTGTCCAATGTAGAGACTGGATCTGGCAATATCTGCACTACACACTCCGGCTGCGTCCCTCACACGTCTTCCACGACGGAGGAGTATGTTCATCCTCCGTTTTCTGGCTTTGGGTCCTCAGGGAGTGCAGGCTTTAGGGTTTATCTACACTCTACAGCTGGGACGGTGGCGTGTTTGAGCAGCAGAGGACTAGTCACTTTTGAAGAAAGATTCCTCTGATGCCTGCATGATCGCTCAGTGTCCTGACCTTGAGCCCCTGCCCATTTGCTTCCTTTTCTTGGGAGATGAGAATTTCAGCAGTGACAAGAGATTGGGGAATCTTGTGGACTGGAAGAGGCTACTTGGAAATGGTGATAGGAATCATGCTCTACAGGTGCTCAGCTGCCCTTTATGTGATTCTATCGGATACTCAAAGCAATTCTGTCTGATGGGGAACACGACTACCCTTTGTGCAGATGAGGCATTATAGATGCTGAGCTTGTCTAATTCCACATAGTGAATAAACAACAGAGACAGGACTTGAACTCAGATCTTTAGTCTCCAAACGTGGTGTTCCCTTTCCTCCTCTCTCCCTCCCCATCCCACACCCTCAAGGTGCTCTCCACCCAACCAAACAAGGAAAAAACACTGTAGTAGGGAGCCCTGGGCCAAGTGCTAAGAATCAGATACTTAGTCATGTCACCACTTAGTTGTGTGCCCTTGGCAAAGTCCCTTTTGCTCTCTGAGTTCAGTTCTTCATCGTCTTCTGTCAAATGATGGAGCTGGACCAGATGATCGCTGGGTCCCCTTCTACCTCTAATTCATATTATTTTATGGAACTCTCCAAAAAAAATTCATTTAAATCCCCTGAGTCATTTTACTCACTTTCTGATACAGACAGAACATTTTCTGGGTATTTGGGAAGGGTCCATAGAGAGGCTCTAATCCAATCCCCTCATTTGACAAACAGAAAAATAGCTTGCCTGAGGTCCCACAACTATTTAGTAGTAATATTGGGAGTAGAAGTCAGGACTTCTGATTCCTACTCGTGTGCTTTGGGGTTGGGTTTTTTTTCATTTTCCTATACTGGGAAAGATTGTACGGCCCGTGAGTGGCTAATATTGTCTCTGAGCAGATGTCAAAAGGAGGGAGCTGAGAAGTTTTCATCACACAGACCAGCTTTCTTATTAACAGAGGGTCCAGAGACCCTTAAAAGTGAGCCAAGCCAACACAAAATGCTTCAGGCAGCTTGGCCCTGGGCAGCTTTTACTGCTTGCCTGCTCCTGACCTTACTTACCTATAAAATGAAGGAATCGTGCTGTAAATGCTATTGTTCCACGAGTAAATGCAGGACCTGCCCTAAGTAAACAGTGACTGCACATGAGACTCTAGCACATTTCATGTAGCTAGGTAGAGCGGTGGATAAAGTGTCGGGCCTGCAATCAGGAAGACCTGAATTCAAATCCAGCCTCAGATCCTTACCAGCTAGATGACCCTGGGTAAGTCACTTAACTTCCATCGACCAGTTTCCTTAATTATAAAATGGAGTTAATGATGGCTCCTACTTAAATGCAAATTATTTTATATTATTATTATTATTATTATGTCTTTAAAAGCTTCTTTCAGGAGTTGTCTTCTGTAAAAGCATGTGATTTTTTCACAGCCAGTAGAACCTCCTCAAAGCCCACACTGATTAGGAATCCATTTGTTTTGAAAGACTACAGGGGATGCTCTAAAAACACAGAGGCTTCAGCTTTTTGAAAAATGTTTTCCTGCTGCCTCTTGTCTTCACTGCACATTTCCTAGCCTCCCACCCCCTCCAGACGGAGCCCCTCCCTTATGCTGAGAATGACAAACCACCATACGCAGCCTGTAGAAACACTTGAACAGCTTCCATCTGCAAATGCACCGCCAAGCCCCCAAATACAAGTGATGCCTATTGATTCATTAGAGTCACCTAGCCACATGCCAGCTTGCTGACAAGTAGCTCTTTTTGCTATATGGATTTTAAAGTGTTTTTTTTAAAGCTAAATTCCTTTATATAAAAAATTCAGACTTTTTAATGATTCTGACTGCCATCTCCCCACCCCCCAATTACACTGGATTAATGAGGTCTTTTTGAACTATAGTAAACATTCACATAAATGCATTTCTCTGTTCCATGCACACACTGTCAAGAGATAGAGTTGGGATGTTGGGGGTTTTTTGGTTGGTTGGTTTTCCCTGTTGGCAAGGACAGTCCCATCCCTGGTATTCATCCCCTGCAATCCATGGTGAAAGCCTATTGTAATGTTTTTTATCTGGATATCAGGAGACAGTACAAAACCAACCTGTCCCTCCAGAGACCTTGAGTGGGAAAAGAGAATATGGTGAAGTTCACGATGCTGCTAACCATGCTGTCATCATGGTAAAGGATTCTTTAAGAGTATATACATCTGTGCTGCCCAATGGTGTCCAAACACTAGAGGGCTGGTGACCCACGTGCTTCAGTGCTAATGATATTCCAACAAGAGCCAAGCCCTTTGGACAGACTTTTGGAGTTTGCTCCAATGGGATTTGACTTGTATGGCTTTCTTCCAGTCACATTTCAGACCTCAGAGCTGGTGACTACTGTCTGCTTACATGGCCTTCTGTGGTGGCTCATCCCCTTTCTCCTCTGACCTCCTAAACCAGAAATTATCATAGCACAGTTGGTGAAAGAGGAAAAAGGAGGCTAGTAACTTGGTCCGTCTTTGGGCTAGCACCCCTCTACAACCTCTTCCACACCGTCTCCAACATGCTGCCCTGAGGCAGGACCTGGAGATCTCAGTTATTTGCAACTGACTGGTTCTGGGTCAGGGGAAAGTCAGATTTTTTTCCTTTTTACTTCTGGCCACTTTATTTTCCATGTCTCTGTCCAGATACTGGTTGGTATGTATAAAAAACACCCAAAAAATATTATTATACATTCTAAAGGGCTACACCTCTAGTCACCAGTCCTTAAACTCCGCTGCTGGCCCTTCCTGGCAAAGTGAAGGGCCACAGGAACAGGGTCCAGCTGGAGGGGTGCTTTTTTAGCCAAGAAGATAAGATTGAAAAGGTTGGTCATTAGTGGAGAGGAAAGATTTCACTAAAAACAAACCTGTGCAAAGTTTGAATTTTCATATGTATGTATGTATGTACATATATACACATGTACATTTTAAAAATTTCAACTTCTAGTATCTTTAATTTGAATAAAAACAATGACCTTTGTGGTAGAGGATTCAAGAAATGCTTACCTTAAAAAAGGTAAATTCCTCTGGGTGCAGACCCTAATGAAATGTGCTGCATATGCCCAGGGTGGGAAAGGACCTCAGAGGTTCTCTGATCTACCTGAGAGGGAATCCTTTCTCAACATCCCTGATAGGTGAAGAACCACAGTGCTCTTGTTCTAGGTACCTGAACACCCTTCATCTAGTCTTTGTCCCTTCCAATTCTCTCTTCTCGGGCTAGCAGACAGGCCTTGCTCATATTCCTCATCTCTAGAGATCCCTAGAGTACCTCGCACACAACAGTCACTCTTACATTGCAGGGGGAGGGGACACAAGGGGACACTCAATGAAGATTAAGAATTGGTAACCGACTCTTCTCCCATAGCACTTCAGTCACCGATTGAGTATCAGCGGAAGGAACGGAGCACAGCTGTCATGAGAACCCAGCCTCCCAGAGTGCCCCAGGCCAGCCCCAGACCTTACTCTGCCGTCTCTGTGGGGGCTGAAAAGCCCCCAAAGGGCTCCAGCCGTAACCCACCACTGCCACCCCTGAAGATATCTACCTCCAACGGCAGTCCGGGGTTTGACTACCACCAGCCCGGGGACAAGTATGAGCCCAGCAAGGTATGTGGGTTTGTAATAGCACTGCACTGCAGGGCTCCCAGGAGGTGTTCTCGGGGGTATTAGGCTCTTTAGGAGTTCAAAACAATTAATTCTCAACTTCCTCATCTGTAAAATGGGGAGGTTAGACTAGATCAAATCTTCTTAACCTGCAGTCTGTGAACTTGGTTTTTAAAAATCTGGTGATAACTTGGATTTCAGGATAATTTTATGCATTTAAACAGTCAAGAGAAGGAGGCCAGGACACAAAGGTGCTAGACAGAACACCACAGTCCCTCCTAGCTCGAATATCCTGTTATTTTTATATACAATAAAGGGGGTGGAGAAACCAAAGAAAGGCATAATGCAGAAGTTATGATCCTGGAACGCACTGTGGCCTTTAAAAAAAATATTGCCATTCCTAATGATGATTGACTTAGGCTATTATTAAAATGAGATCACATTCCCTGAGCATATTTTGGTTGATGGCAAAGAGAGGTGGTTAAGGAATGTACTTGGCAGGATGGGGGAAAAAGTAAAAAGCCAACCTGGAATTAAACTCTTGCTATAATCTATAAACTCTGAGCATCTCTGGGTGGATAAGTTCAGAGTCTGCTCTAGGCCCAAACCCAGAAACCCAGCTGTTTGAACACTCTGGATGTCACTAGCCAAGGCCATTGTGGTGACCCAGTAAGAACATTGGACTGGGACTCCTGAGACCTGGATTTTATTTCCAGATCTGTTATTCTGTGATCTTTTGAATGGACACTCCTAAAGTATTTCTTTTCCTACCAATTTAGAGGGCCTCGTGTATAATTCAGTTTTCAGATATCATTTTGGGCCCATTTTTGTCTTAAGCAATTGTGATTTGACAAGTTTTGATCAGTGTCCTCTGCCTGTCCTAAGGAGGGGCACCAGTGTATTCTTCCATATTCCTTGGAAATGATTAAACATCCTTACCTAACTCCCCTAGGAACAGTTTGTCATGATGTGCTGAAGAATTAGCAAAGAGGCACCCACTGTGAATGAGTGGGTGATATTGACCCAGCTGCTTCACAGATGACAAATGTGAGATGGAAAGAATGTGTGCCTTGGCGTCAGGAGAGTGGGGCTGGAATCCAGGCTCGGATCCCTACTAGTTTTGTGACCATGAGCAAATCTCTCTCTCTGTCTCTCTCTCTCTCTCTCTTTCTCTCTCTCTCTGTCTCTCTCTCTCTCTCTCTCTCTCTCTCTGTCTCTCTCTCTCCCTCTCTCTCTTCCTCTCTCTCTCTCTCTCTTCTTCTCTCTCTTCCTCTCTCTTTCTCTCTCTCTCTCTTCCTCTCTCTCTCTCTCTTTCTCTCTCTCTGTTTCCCTCCCTCTGTCCCTCCCTCTCTCTCTCTCCCTCCCTCCATCTCTCTCTCCTTCTTTCTCTCTCCCTCTCTTTCCCTGTTTCCTCATCTGTAAAATAGGAATGAGGCAGCTAGGTAGCAAAGTGGGTAGAGTGCTGGACATGGAGTCAGGAAGGCTAATCTTCCTGAGTTCAGATCTGGCCTCAGACACTTATTAGCTGTGTGACCCTGGAGAAAGTCCCTTCACCCTGTTTGCCTCAGTTTCCTCATGTTTAAAATGAACTGGAGAAGGGAATGGCAGTATCTCTGCCAAGAAGGCCCCAGTGGGGCCCTCGAGAGTCAGGAACAACTGAACAGCACAACATAGGGCTAATGAGACAGGCATTATCTGCTTCAGAGTGTTGTGGTGCAGAAATCACCTAAACACGGCCTGCCATAGTGAGATATTAGTGCCAAAGATTATAATATTGAGAAAATTGGAGGGGAAGATTATTTGCATAATTGTCCTAAGCGAGTGCATGAATGGGATGGAGACTAATTTCAAAGCTTTGGGGATCAGCCACTGCCCTCTCGAGTCCCTGTTTCCTCCTCTTTCAAATGAGGATATTGGACTAAATTGGATCTAGTTCCTTCTCCTACTGGTAGGAGAGCATGGAAGTCATCCTGTCTCATCAATTTGTAGACCCATAAGGAAAAGGACAAGAGGATGTAACACCCGTAGGGCTTTAAATCTTAGCTGCTTCTTTGATAAACCAGTCTACTCCCCAACTCCTTATTCCCATCTTTGTATCTGAGGGCCATGGCTAGGAATCTTTGTGTCCCGAAAATTGTTCCATTGGGTCATAATCTGCTTGCACCCACATATCTCATGCCCCCCAAACAAGCATCTCTTCCCCCCTGCCAGGAGATTGGGCAGGTGTGGTTTTTAAGAGCGAAGGCTGTATTCCACATCCACGGCAGCTGGTCTCACTCACCCACCTTTAGCGATAATGTTCATCATCCGTAGAAGCGGGCATAATAATTCCTGAGGTTCAAGTGATATTATGAATATCCGACATTCCAGCAGCTTCGAAACAGTATTTTACAAAATTTGTATGCACATATTTTCAAAGCTCTTTCACAGTCATAGAATGTCTGAGCTGGAAAGGTACTCAGAGTTCAACTACTATAAGGCATACCCAGTAGGAGCCCCCCTCTAATATTCTCAGCAATGAGTCCTTGAACCACTGGTTGCAGATCTCTAGCCCTGGGGAAATAAACCACCATCACCCAAAAATGTCGATTCAATTTGTGAACGTTCCTTAAGCAAGTGTTTTCTTACACTGAGCCAAAGTCTGCTGTTCTGCCTTCTGGGAGCCAATCTGATCAAGTCTAAAGTTTCTTCCATATGATAAAAGGCCCTTCAGATATTTTAAAACTACTCTCCTAGGCCCTTAAGTCTTTTCTTCTCCAGGTTAAATGTTCCCAGTTCTTTCAATAAATCCTTGTACACCACGGAATGCTTTCTACAGTCTGACAGCCGGAATGGAACACCATGATCCAGCTAGGGTCTGCCTTGGGGAGAAGACAGCAGGCTTGTGAGCCCCCTTGGTCAGAACATGATGCTTCTGGGAAGGTCGTCTTGGCTCTTGATGCTGTGGAACTCTGCGCCCTGTCTCGTGATGCCCATCAAACGGAAGCCACAGAGTGCTGGGGCCAGAGGACTAGCAGGGGATAGTCTGGGGACCAGAATTTCTCTCCAGGCAGAATGCTTATACACTAATAAATTGTGTCACCGACAGATTCTGGCTGAAACACAGATTGTTTTTGTTCCAGAGGGGCAGCCAAAAAGAATAATAACCAGCTTTTGTATAGTACTTAAAGGTTTGCAGAGCATTTCGTGTGTGTGTGTGTGTGTGTGTGTGTGTGTGTGTGTGTGTGTGTGCGTGTGCATGTGCATGTGTGTGTGCGCGCGTGTGTGTGCGTGCGTGTGTGCGTGCGCGTATTCGCAGGTGTGTGTGCATGTGTGTGCGCATGTGCACGTGTGTGTGCATGTAAATCTGATCCTCACAGTCACTCTAAGGTGAGCACTAGTATGATATTTTACAGATGAGGAGACTGAGTGAGGTTGACTGGCTTGCCCAAGGTGACAAAGCTAGTAAGTGTCTGAGGCTGAATTTGAACTCAGACCTTCCCGAGTCCAAGTCCAACACTGTCCATCTGACTTATCTTGCTAATGAGATCCTGCATGGGCTTTTGTGGACTAGGAAACAAAACAATGCTCTGCTCAAGTCTCCTTTGACATCTCCCTTCTTTCTCCTCCTCCCCCACCAGAATGACATGGGAGGGTGCAATGGGACCTCATCCATGGCGGTGATCAAAGATTACTATGCACTGAAGGAGAATGAGATCTGTGTGAGCCAGGGCGAGGTGGTCCAGGTCCTCGCCGTCAACCAGCAGAACATGTGCCTGGTCTACCAGCCCGCCAGTGATCACTCCCCTGCAGCCGAGGGCTGGGTCCCAGGCACCGTCCTGGCACCCCTCACCAAAGCCACAGCTACAGCCGAGAATAGCGACGGGAGCATCAAGTAAGTGCTGCGTTGGCTTTCCCGGGAGAGCAGTATATGGATTAGGAAAAAAAAATCCAGCACACAGTAGGGAATTACCGCTCCTCAGGCTCGACAGTGCCACTGGAACCAATGTCCGAATGCTGGAACCACACACCACGGGGGGCGTCCATGCTGGATAGTCTGGTTTTGGGGTTTTTTTTTTCTTTTTGTTCATGGCTTTCTGTTCATTTTTTCTCCTTCTCCAACCCTTTCACCCCCCCCCCATATGTTTAAAAAAAAGAAAGAAAAGAACCTTAATGAAACCCTGAGTGATTAAAGGCATGCTTTCTGTGGCTCTGTTTGAGCCTCCCATCACAGGACTCACTGGACTGGACTTCTATTTATGTTGTATTAAGTTACTGATATATATATATATATATTTTTTTTTTTTTTTGATTATGACACACACATAGAAAACACCCCACCTTAGCACAGATCCCATGCCTGCTGTAGGCCAAAGGCCTGCTGCTGTCCCCAGGGGAAGAAGGGGGCAGGGGATGGGGGGGAATTTTGGGGGGGGGGATTATTGGTGGGAATTTCTTTGTACAGTTTGTAACTTTTTCAACCCATTCCTGCCCTCACCCCCATTTCCCTGTTACTTTAATATATGTTCCTGGTAATTTGTAAAATATTTCTTTTTTTTTTAATTGTGAGATCCTTCAGAGTACATTCCTGTATAAAGTATTTTGCACTATTTAAAAGAAACCCATATGGATGAAGCCAGGGTGTGCAATATATTGAATAGTCGCAATGTTCATCATTGTACCTGTAATGTAACTAATAATTTTAAATGTACTATTTTAAATATGTAAAATAAATTTTCACCATGAGCATGTTTTAATGAGGTTAAAGAACTAGCTGCCCTTCATTCTCCCTACCCTGAGCCCCGAAACCTGAATAACATTTACTTTTAGAATGAAATGAGTGGGCTGAATCTATCTCCCCACCCCCACCGATGCTCTTTAATTTTAAAAGTTGGTCCAAAGCTTTGGTTGTCCCTTATTCCCTCGAAATCACTCAACCAACAAATCGTTGTTGAGTGTCTGCTGCGAGCCCTGGGGATAAAAATACAGCGGTTAAGAGCAAAGGGTGCTTCGAGTTGAAGAGCGGCCCAGTCTCCCTAGTCCTTCCCTACCTGTCGGTTTCCACCATCAAAGAAGATGGAGAATGATGCCTGCTGGGCTCTGTCCAGCTTATTTCTGGCAAATGCATGATCTCAAGGTGTATGACATAAAGGAACAGCTCAAGTAGACCACATCACATGGCTTGCATCCTCCCACTTCTGGCCCCTTTAAGCAGCTACCGGAAGCAGTGGGGTGAGGGACTTTTCTGTTGCTTAAGCTGGTTAGCAGAGCCCAAAGAACCAAGTGCCTCTGGCTTCATTGGGGCTTCCTGCTCTCACCCTTCCTCTAGGTTGGGGAGGGAAGGGGAGTCCCAGCATCATTCCAGATCCTTCCAAATGACTACAGTCCATCCTGATTTAGTCTGATGTCAAAATGGCATTGGCTATCCAGACCTGAAGGATCCAGTTGATGTCTGAAAAGACCCTAGCTTGTTTTTGCTTGCATTTTCCCTCCCTTATCTCTAGAAAATCTCAAGACTTGGGAATGAAGCTTCTCCAAGCTCCAAAGTGTCTGCCCAGTTAGAGGGATCCCTTTCGAGAGCCAGCTCTCTGATTTAGGAGCTGCCCACCTGGGACACACAGCATCTTCCACTTCCCACTCCTCACCTTCAGGTCATTCCACCTTTCATCTGTACTCCACTCCCCTGGAAGGGAGGCACAGGCTGGGAGAACAAGGAGCAACTGAATCTGTGCCCTGGGTCTTTGTCAGCAGCCCTGGAGATGGGAAGCAAATAGAAACCAATGGCATGAAATCTGGTCTTTTGTATTAGTGACAGGGAACGCTTTCCCAGGCCCTAGGGCATGCTTTGAGCACAAAACATGCAGAGCTGGTTTTAACATCTACAATGCTGGCCACCCAATCAGTGACCACCCCAGGATTTCTGTCTGCTCATGTCCAACAGCTCGACATTCTTAAGTCACAATGTCGAACTCTTTTGGATGGAAAAACTCAAATTCTGACCTCCTATGGCCTCACCAATTAAAAGATATCTTCCTTCCTGTGCTTGGTTGTTAACAGATCAAATGCTATGCCAAGGCAAATTAGAAAAAACATAGGTGGTCTTAACATGAGTAGAAAATGTTCTCTCTTCCATCACCCTTCCCTTCCCACTTCAGAAGTAAACCCATGAAATATGCATAGACCCACTTACAAAGGGAGGTTTCCCCTAGAGCTTTCTCTACTGGGAGAAGCCAATGCTTCAAGGTAACCTGGGCTAAGTTCAGTGGAGTGAAGAGATCACAGCCGAGTCTCAGCCACGTTTTGGTAGAGTGAAATCTAACTAGTGACTCATACCTCCTCTGAGTTCATTTTTTCTATAAGTACACAGAGGGAAGTTGGTGCAGAGCTGACCTCTTCCATTCCATTGCTAAGTTGCGACTGAGTCTAAAGAAAACAGCTAGAATGTACAAATGAGGCAGCCCTCTCCTTTTCAAAGGCAAATGAGACCTGATCTACTCTATGGGCCATTTCAAAACATTTATAAACATTTTAAAAATATCTTTGATAATAATGGCTCAGCAGTTCACCAAGCACCTTTCCCAGTACAGAGAGACCCCCGAAACAACTTCCTTAGATCCTTTCTTCTTGACATTCCCCAATGAGAGCTAATAAAAATCTGCCTTATCGACCAACACGTATTAAATGTTACCATTTGCCAGACATTGTGCTGGGCACAGAGGACGTAAAGACAAAAATGAGACAGTCCATGCCTGCCCTCAAGGAGTTTACATTCCAGTAAAGGGATGTCACACACACAAGGGAATGGTGGCCATGGAAGGGAGTTTATCTAGGCAATCACAGGGGTTGTGAGTGAAGCCAGAGGGTATTAGACAATAATGTCTTTTCTAGCTGCAATGAAAATATGGATTTGATTATTGCTCCAAGAGCAAACACTGGAAAAGCACTGTGGCTGGTGAAATGGCAGAACACCTATGCAAGTGAAGATGATGGTGTTGTGGTGGCTGGACCTTACTCATGCCCCTTCCTGGATCATCCTGTTCCTCCTCCACCCTCTCCCCTGAGAGCACCAAGCCTCTGCTCTGACTCTTCTCTCTTGCCTTTCTTATGTAGATCACAGTTTGCTGGTGAAGGGTAAAATTAGGTTGGGGGAGGGGGTTGTTTGTTTTTGAGAAATCACCCATGTCAAGTCCAAGCAGCATTTTGTCCAGACTATGACTTCAGCCGAGAGGCTATCATGTTATGCAAATAGAGAAGAGACCCTGCCCCAAGCAGGATTGGAAGTGCTAATCAGCCTGTCCAAAGTGGTGAACCATAGTTGGGATGTGGCTTTGAGATTCTCTTCCTCTGACTATATCATAATGCAAGAGAGGCTTAAGTACTCTGATCGACTTTATTAGGTCAAATGACAGGTCTCTACCAACCCCAAATCTCATCTCCATCACTGGGGAAAAGGAAGGCAAAAGGGGGGTGACATGATGGGATGGCCACATCTCACCCACTCCATACTTAGGATTCCTGGTAGCAGAAACTGCATCTTTTCTCAGCAGGAAAGTATCAGGCCCTCTGACAATCTGAATAAAAAATGGAGACCAGAAACAGCATTTGATCGAGAATGTCCTGAAAAATAGAGCACAGGGATTTCCTGCTCTGATTACCCAAATCATTGCCAACATGATCCATTTCATTCGGATGGTGGAAATGAAACAGAAGCTTAAACATGAGTAGAATTTCTAATAGGATAAGTTGAGATCCCCAAGTCCAAATCAATCATTTGGGTTTCAACAATCTCAACCAATAGAACATATATGTACTAAGTGTTTACTCTGTGCCAGGCACTGTCCTAAGTGCTGGGAATAGAAAGAAAACTATAGGACCTGCCCTCAAGGAGCTTACATTCTAATGGAGAAGACACTGTCTATATAGGTTCACACAAGATACATGCAGAGGACGAATCACTAGTTCTACGCCTTCCTTCCTTCCTTCCTTTCCCTTCACCTTTCTTCACATCCAAACATATGCCCCCTTCAGACTATGAGCTGGTTGGTGACTCCACTTCTTTGGAGAAATTGAAGCAACCTCTGTTAACAAACCTTCCCTTGTAGGGTCCAGTGACCAGCGGTCCCCTTCTTCCTCCGTAGTGTTATGAGTTAGTTGTCTCTGAATCTAGGATGGGGAGGTAACAAAATTCGCTTCCTAGTGGGACTGAGGCCAGTCTTGCCAACCGAGGGGAGAGTTGGCATGGCAGTCATCTGGTGCTGAAGTCTGGAAGTTGGCCGGAGCTCTTCATCTCCTCAGAGGGCGGTGACCCCTCACACCTCCTCACTTCTACTCTGACCTGCCATTTTGATTGGTGCATTTTTTGGTACAACAGGAAGTCATGTTCATGGCATACCCTACGCATGAGAAAGCGGGCGGAAATGGAGAACACGGGTAAAAATGAAACCACAGGGCCTCGTAAATCCAAGGAGATTCTGGGCAACAAAGTCTCAGTTAAAGTGAGTAAGGTGTTTTGGAGCTGTGCCCTCCCAGCCTCTCATCCCGCCTCTTCCACCCCACAGCATTCTCACCAGTAAGTTGGGGGAGGCTTTTCTGGTCATTTCTTTTGTTTTTGGGTTTCCCGCACTCCAACTGGGAGAGCAATGGTTCGTCAGCAGGATTTGCATGCGAGATCAGGTTTTTTTTTTAAATCTTTAATTTTTCCTGGCATCTTCAACACAAGTAAGTATCTTTAAAAAAACAAAACAGCTTTTCTCTTTGTTCCATATAAATGTTTTTAGCAAAATTTTCTATAGCTTTATCTGACAGGAAAAGTAAGAAGTTTCATTTATCTGGAGCTGACCAATGAGAATACAGCAAGGTTAGCCGTGATCAGAGGTTGCAGGGGTGGCCAGTGAGAGGGTTCTGGTTCACCAAGCTTCCCTATGGAGACTGAGGTTTTGAGTGAGAGGGTCTCAGTGCCAGGTTGGTTCAATTACATCTTATTTCTTTACTCCAGAGTTCAGGAGGCCTCAACTTAGTGATATACCTTTTGCCCGTACCCACTTTTCCATGAGTGTGTAGAGGGAGGAGAGGCGGGCGCAGAGAGGACAACCGACACAGTTGTGTGCACAGCTCTGCCCAGCATTTTAGCATCACTGATCACAGGCTCCATCAGGCACAGGTTCCCACGTGGCACTCTGGGCACAGTTTAGCATGCTGTGCTCTATGACCTTTCTGCAGAAATCTGCTATCGGCCAAGAGAAAACTGCAGGCTTACTTCTGTTTACATTGATTATAAGGCAGAGGGGTGTGTGTGTGGGTGGGTGTGTGTGGGTACGCATGTGTGTGTTTTGTATTTTGGGGTTTTTTGCCTTGAGCAAAGCAGGCCCGACCAGAAAGCCTTTTTCTGATCTCACTTCTGACACATATAGGCTTTGTGACCTTGGGCAAGTCACTTAACTTCAGCAATTCTTTAAGACCATAAGTTGCAGAGAAGATACCAACCTGCATTATTACTAGAGGGAATTTCCTCACCTGGGAGTTCCTTATAGAAATGAAATAATAGGCCCAGTCCCTGTTTTCTATCCTTGGGGAACCAAAAGTATCCTTTCCTTCTTGTTTAGAAACTCCAGCCTCCAAAGAGAAGACAACAGTGCTGGTTCTGTAGCACCCACGTTCCATTCTGTTGCTTCCATTTGCTAGATCTGACCAGATCGACCATTGCATAAAACATAGCTGCTTCTGCTTTGGCAAGAGCATGCTGCTGCCCTTGGCAACCCGCTGTCCTTTTGAAGCATCTTTTTTTGTTCCCTGTGCAGTTTTCCCATTCCCCGTGCTCTCTGACATTCTCCTGCTCTGCCTGGGATAAACTGTCTGTGTTCTAACTTTGTTCTCTTTCTTCCCCCTCCTCATGCTGCCAAACAAGGAGACGAACAGTTCCGAGGAGTCAGAGTGTGATGATCTTGACCCTAATACTAGTATGGAGGTAGAAGCAATCCTTGCTGTCCTATTCTCTACAATGAGATCTTTTGCATATGTGTTCTCTAGAAGCAGCTCTGAATATGTGACTGACCAACCGTTAACCATGAAATATAAATTAAGCCCCATCTCTGGGTATCCATTCTACATCCCAAGAAAATGGCAGACTCTAGTACAGCCCAGCATCAGTATAAAGCCAATAAAACCCCTGCCCTCAGGCAAGCTGAACAAAACCTAGGCACTGAGAATGGTTGTTTAATGTTGGCTAGTGCGCAGGTGGTCCCTCAAATGAGACATGTCTCAAAAACCTATGTGAAAATTACTTGAAATTCAGTAACTACCCATGGAAACAATGTTCTGTGTATTCATACATAGAACATGAAGGATGTTTTGGTCATATGGAGTTGCCCAATGGGAATAAAGCGAGGTCAGAATGACCCGATGTTGCAAAAGCAGGGGGTGAGTATATTTCTAAGTCCCCAGGCTCCCCTGTAGAGATGAAAAGCTTTTAGTGAGAAGCTTCCCCGTATCAGTCCGATTTCATTTCTGTCCCCCAGCATTCGAGAGGCAACACCTTGTCTGTATCCTTTTTTTCCATGATTATGTGGAGGGAAGGAGAGCAGGTGTGGCGTGAACACCCAGTATATTACCTTTATACCTCTGAGATTCAGTGATTCTGTATGATAGCAGTTAACTTCTTAGCTGATCCATGAAAACTAGCTCACCCCACAATGTAACTGAAATCAGTTCGCACTTCTTGTTTAAATTTGTCGGTGTGATGCTTGCCAAGTCTTCCCTCTCAAAGTGTGTCCAGTGGCACCACCCTTATCCAAGATGGCCCTTTGTGGTTGCAAAGCTTTTCCCACACATGTTATTTGATATTTAAAACACTCCCAGGAGGGAGGGAGCTGGGATAGATATTATTATCCCCATCCTGCAATGAGGAAACTAAGGCTCTGAGAGGTTAGGTCAGTTTCCCAATGGCCACTAAGCAGCAAAGTCAGGACTAGAACCCAGATCTCCTGAGGACAACTTCCACCAGGTGCTCTTCCCCTGTGCCACATCCTTCTCTTCCTCTTACTGATCTTACTTCCTCTACCTTCTGATAATATTTCAGCTATTGTGATGGGGTAAATTGTTTCTATGGGAAAGTCCCTTGGCTGCACAGTGAAGGGAAGAGAAAGGAACAGGAACATGATGCCGCCAAGAAAACCTCTTCCCCTTTCTCTTGCGTCCTTGCCTGGTCTTCAGCAGAAGGGAATTCAGTGGCTGGGGATGCATCTCCTGTATGATGTTTGCAATAGTGAATAGTTAATAATGCCTATCCTTCAAGGTATGAGAATGGACCCAGGTCAGGCAACGTGTATCCTTCTCCCAATGGTGACCAACAAAGAGGTGGGTGCCCACCCCCACACACGCCTCTGTCATAGAGATTCATCTGATGGATTTCTAACCACATTCCCCCCCAGAACCCAACAGAAGTCAAAAAAGAAATGCTGTTTATCAAGCTGGGTTGGGATAGACAATTGTGGTGAACGTGATCTGTTAGGTCAGGGGTTCTTAACCTTTTCTGTGAAGCATCTAGACCACTCTTCTTAGAATCATGTTTTAAGTGCACAAAAAAATACATAAGATAACAAGAGGAAATCAATTCTATTTAAATAAGGCTATCAAGATATTAAAAAAAAAAAGAAAAAGAAATTCACAACTTAAGGTTAAAAATTCTCCAGGTTAAGAACCCCTGTAGGGGATTTCAAATCACCGTGAAGACGTTTTTTCTTAACCTCAAATGTTGATTTCCTATAAACAGTGAAATGTAACTTGTACGTCTGCCTTTTCTTCTGTGAGAAAAAAAGTGTTTAAATACTCTTTTTAAATTTTGAAACTTTTTAAAATGTACTTAAAGCCTCTCACAGGAATGACTGGAAGGTTTAGGCTAAACTTTTCCGGGATTTCCTCTTTAATCCAATATGTTCCTGAAGATGACCTCTCGCAAGAACTCTGTCATATAAATAAAGCAAACCACTGAATGAGGCAGGCAGGGAGACATGAGAAAAGGTGAGTCATTGCTCAGCCTTATGGAAGGAGCCATGCAACGGTCAGGGGGCAAGTGGCTGGGACCTTCTGAGGCGCTAGAGAAGTGGATGTAGGGAGTCTGCCAGGGCCGAGTGCTGCCATCTGAGTCTGGGTGGTGCCGTGCAGGTCAAATGGAAAGGGGTTTGATAATTCTGGTACTCTCCTGGGGAGGAAATAGGACAATCATGACCTAGAAATCAGAGCCTTCTTAGACAGTGGCAAAGAAATGAATGAGAGCATTAATTAAGCGCCAGCCATGGTAAAGCCTATTACAGGGCAGCTAGGTGACTCAGTGGATAGAGTGCCAGCCCTGGAGTCAATTCAACCTTACTTACTGGCTGTGTGACCCTGGGCAAGTCACCTAACCCTGCTTGCCTCAGTTTCCTCATCTGTAAAATGAGCTGGAGAAGGAAATGGCAAACCACTCCGGTATCTTTGCCACAATGACCCCAAATGGGGTCACAGAGAGTCAGGCATGACTGAAAAATTACAAAACAACCAAAAAATGGTAAAGCCAGTGGAAATGGAATGGATAGAAAGCCCTTTCTTAGCCTGATTTTCTTCCATTTCATGGGAGAAAGGACACTGGACTGAGAATGAAAGACAAGACGCAGCTGCCCCTTACTAGCTCTGGATCTTGAGTAAGTGACAACTTCAGTTGAACAAGAATTGTCAAGTGCCTGCTATAATATACCAGGCAGGGTTTTAGGTCCCGGGGATAGGAAGGCCAAAGCAAAGCAGCGCTTGCCTTCAGGATGCTTCTATTCTAATGGGGGGAAACACCAGGACACAAGAGTAGCTGTCCTGAGGAAATCACTCACATCTCCCCATGACGTAAAACGAGGAGGTTGGACCGGTGGCTCCAGAGGTCCCTCCTAACTCTAAATCTGCGATCCCAAGTGAAAAGAACATGTGTGCCAAGTCAGCACAAAGTGGTAGATGAGGGGAGTACTAACAAATGGAGAACTGAGTAAAGGCTTCTCGCAGGAGGTGGCGCTGGGCCTGAGCCCTGAAGGAAGCTGAGGGTGCCGAGGACCAGAGTTACGGAGAGAGCATAAGGACAGCCTGGGAGGTGGGAGATGGAACGTCGTGATTACTCCATACAGCAAATAGACCGTGTGGCATGGGTGAGGGGCAGGGCCATGAAACCGGACTCGAAAGCCAGGCAAGAGTCGGGTTCTAAAGGGCTTGTCCCAACTGGGGGAGGTGAGAGGGAGCCACTGAAGCTTAGTGACCTCAGTTTGCTCACCAGTGTAAGAGGGAGAAGAAGACTGCCTGTCTCCGCAGGCTCCAACGGGCTGTACCTGGTAGCCGTAGAACACGATGTGAAAGAAGGGCTGTGCTGCTTGTTACGGGGCAGCATGGCGGCATGGACAGGGAGCTGGCCTTGGAGCCGGGGAGACCCCCGTTCCGCCTTTCTCATATACAGGCTGGGCCGTTTAACTTCCCGGTGTCCCACAGCGGGCTGTAACCGAGAAGGTGCTTACAGGTGGAGAGAGTTTCCTCGCCTGAGACTTCCATGTAGCGATGAACTCACAGATCTCTCCTCACTCCTGTTGCCATTTATTATCGTTACTGATGATAGTGATGATGCAGGGGGGAGGAGACAGGGGATAGGCGTCTCTGTAGCACCCACCTGCATGTGCCAGACACGGTGCCAAGCACTTCACAGGGAGCCTCACAACGACCCTGCAAGGGAGGTGCTGCTACTTTACAGCTGAAGAAACTGAGGCAGAAAGAGGTTAAGTGACTTGCCCAGGGTCACACAGCGAGCAAGTATCTGAGACTAAATTTGAACTCAGGGCTTCCTGACTCCAAGATAGGCTAGAAGTGGACTTTGCCTCTGTTTTTTCCAGAGTGGGAGCTAAAAATAGGAGGTTCTGAGAGTTGGAAGGGGAAGATGGCCAGGTAGCCCATTATCCCCGAAGCAGAGTTGTGACCAGCTCCTCTCAAGCCCAGGTGGTCAAGTGAACACAACCACAGCTGCTGCTCTGCTTGCTTTGCCCTAACCCACCCATGGACAGAACAAGAAGAAGCAGGTGGTTTCAAAGGCACGCGCGTGCCACACACACACACTCACACTCACATGCACACTCACACTCACACACACACACTCATACACTCACACTCACTCACACACACTCACATGCACACTCACACACACACTCACACTCTCTTCCAGAGTCCTCTGGGAGACAAAAGACAGGCAATCTCTGCATAACCCGGGGTGATTAACTGGAAAGAGCTGTCTGATGGTGAAGCAGAATCCTCAGCTTACTGGATGCATGGTCCCTGCCTCCCCTACTCACCCGTAGAAGTTCAGTTCAGATTAACATTTATGAAGCACCTGCAGTGTACTAGAACACTTTGAGAAGAGATAAATGACAAAAGCTTCAGCCGATATATCTGGGTCTTACTTCAGAAAAAACACAAACCAGACGGGCAGTCGAGGTATTACTGCTCTCCCTCTGTTGATGAGTATTTCGGGAGTAATGCACATCGGGTCCTGTCTCTCACATCTTCCAAGTATGTGTTTTCTGTGTGATGGGAGTTCACACAAACGTGCCTCAAGGCACTGCCAGATCCTTAGTCATCAAAGTCAAAGCTGCTTTATGTTCAAACTACTAAAGCTTAGAAGTCAAGAAAATGTGTTTGTGTATCTTTGAAGGATTTTCACCTGCAAGGGGCGAAGCTAAGGACTTTCAGATAAAGCTCAAATGCTAACTGTGTGAACCCTGGGAGAGTCATTTAACCCCTGCCTCAGTTTCCCCAACTGTAAAATGGAGATAATGGCTCCTCCCTCCCTGGGTTGTCATGAAGATATTTGTGAAGACACAGCACAGAGTAGGAGCTTAATAAACACCTGTCCCTCCCCCCCACCTTGAAATATGTCGTTTCATTCTCAGAATTTTCCCCTTGAAGTCTGTACCCAGCAAGGCACGTGCTTTTGGATGTTTCAGACATCCAATGTCTCCCCACGTTCCTTATATGTCATCACCTTTTAGAATTCAACTGTGAAGGCATGAATAGGGCTGGTAAGGGAAACCAAGGGAAATCAGACTGGTAAAATTTTAGTCTTCAGGTCTCTCATAGCCCCCAATAAACACATAGAGGGTAGAAATTCAGGGCCTCCAAAACGAGCTGAGATTTTTCTTGGCGGGGATGGGGATTGGTAAAAGCCCAGCACTAGCCCGTGCAGTGCAGAAGAGGAAGAGGACAAGTACCCAAAGATGTCTAAGAGTTGTCATCATCTAAAGTAAATTAAGGGAGCTAGGTGTTACAGTGGGGAGGGTCTGGAGTCAGGAAGACTCATCTTTCTGAGTTCAAATCCAGTCTTAGACCCTTACTAGTTGTGTGACCCTGAGCAAGTCACTTAACCCTGTTTGCCTCGGTTTCCCCATCTGTAAAATGAGCTGGAGAAGGAAATGGCAAACCATTCCAGTATCTTTGCCAAGAAAACTCCAAATGGGATCATAAAACAAATGGACAACAATAACGATAACCAGTTTAAGGCAGGATTACCAAGATCTGCCTGACTTCCCCACCCTTCTCCTCTTCTTTGCTGCTGGCCAATATTCGTCAAACTGCAGTGAGTCCTTGGCACTTTTCTGATGCATGCACCAGCCTTCCTTCCAAGGCTCTCCCTAGAGTCTAACCAGGGCTGTCTTCCAGATAATAATTATAAAAAAGAGTGAGCACTTACAGAGCGCTTTAAGGTTTGCCAAGTATTTTTGCATAGCCAAGTGCTTGAGACTTAATGTATTCAACATTGACCTTGTCTGGTCCTGCCTAAAAACCCTACCTCCTGCCTCCCCTCAGACCTCCATGTTTCGGACTGGAGCCAGATACACAAACCCAGAGTTCCACTCTGCTGACTCAAGCTCACTGGTGACTGGTCCATTGGCGTTGACTAATCAACAAGCTAAGTGAATCTAACAGAAGAAATGTCATAGGATTAATGCAAAGCCCTACATTTAAGTTTTTAAAAAATCAACTTCGCAGCACAAGATGGAGCCAGCATGGCTAAGGAGTAATTCCTCTCAAAAAAAGTCTGGTAGGGTTAACGGTGCAAAATTCCGATAAGGTGCGCTCAGTGGCACAGCAGATGGACCGGGAGACTGGACATCAGGGAGACCTGAGCTCAGAGCCTCAGGACCTTACTAGTTATGGATCCCCAGGCAAGTCACAAACTCTTCGTGCCTCAGTTTCATCTGTAAACAAGGTATAATAATAGCACCTGTCTCACGGAATTGTGAGGATCAAATGAGTGAATGCATGTGAAACAAGCACAGAACTTAAAGTGCTGTCTAGATGCTGGCTAGAACAGGGTGGGTCGGTTGTCCCCAAAATGGTCATCTCAGCCCATATTGAGAATCACAGTGTCAGGAACAGAGAGGTGACAGGTCTGTTGTCCTATGCACTGGTCAGACAATTTAGAAGCCATTGAGAAGCTGGAGAGTGTCCTGAGGAATCCATCAGTCAGTGAGCATTTATTAAGCACCCATGATATATGTATGTATACATGTATACATGTGTGTATATATACATATCTATGTGTGTGTATACATATATATGTATAAAATCAGTCACTCTGCTAAGTGCTGGGGATACAAAGAGGATCAAAGACAATCCCTACTCTCAAGGAGCTCACAGACTCATAGAGGAGAAGATATGCAAACAACATATATGAACAAGAAGCATACAAAATAAATTGGAAATAATCATCAGAGGAGAGGTACTAGATTAAGACAGAATAAGAAAGGCTTCTTGTATAAAGTAGGATGGTAGCTGGGACTTGAAAGAAGTAAAGGGAAACCAGGAGGTGGAGGTGAAGAGGGAAAAATTCTAAGTATAAGGGACTGCTAGTTAAAATGCCTGGAATGGGGAGATATGGTGTCTTGTTGAAGGAAGAACAAGGAGATCAGTGTCACTGGATCACAGAACAAATGGCGGAAGGGAGATGTAAGAAGAATGGAAAAGTAGGAGGGAGCCAGGTTATGAATGACTTCGAATACCAAACAGAGTATTTTATATTTCATCCTGTAGATGATAGGGAACCCCTGGCGTTTACTGCGTAGGAAGATGGAGTGGTCAGACCTGCCCTTTCAGATTACTCTGATGGCATATTGGGGGGTGGGCTGGAATAGGGAGACTTGGACAGGCTGCTGCAATAACGCAAGCATACAGCTGACGAGGGCTTGCCCCGGGGAGGTGGCAGTATCAGAAGAGAAGGAGTGTATTTGAGAGATGTTATGAAGGTAAAATTGACAGGATTTGGCAACTGACTGGATATGGGGGATAGGAGAGAATGGGGCACTGAGGATGACACCTAGATTTTTAACCAAGGTAACTAGGTTGGTGGTGCTCTCCACAGTAAGAGGGAAGGTAAGAAGAAGAGAAAGGGAGGGAGAAAGATAATGCCTTCAGTTTTGGTTATGGTAAGTTTAAGATGTCTATGAGACATCCAGGTCAGTAGGTCCACTAGGACACCTATTGTAGATGGCCTCCTCAAGGTGTTAGCCACAAAGGGAAGAGAGATATGGAATGATGGCTAAGGGGGATAGATGGAGCTAGTGAGGGGTTTTTGAGGCTGGAGGAGACTTGGGCATGTTTGAAGGCAATATGGAAGTAGTCAAAAGTGGGGGAGCTGGGGGTTAAAGATAAGTGAAAGAATAGGGATGATAAAGGGAGCAATCTACTAGAGAAGATGGGGTGCAGTGAGGTCACCTGTGCACATAGGGGGGCTTGCCTTAGCAAGAAGAAAGGTCACCTCTTCATGTCAGATGGGGTAATGGAGATAGTGGCAGAAAATACTTGGCTGATGTGAAATGAAGAGGAGGGGAGAAGAGAGAACTCTCAGTGAATGCCCACATTTTTTTCCAGTAAAATATGAGGCAAGGTTCTCAACCGGAGTGGTAAGAATATGAGCAACAGGCAGCTGGGTGGTGGAGTGGATAAAACTCCAGCCCTGGTATCAGGAGGACCTGAGTTCAAATGTGGCCTCACATACTTACTAGCTGTGTGACCCTGGGCAAGTCACTTAACCCAATTGCCTCCTTTAAAAAAAAAGACATGAGCAAAGGTAGACGGTGTGAGTGACCTAAGGATGAGGCTTGGATGATAGGCAGGAATGATAATAAGATAAAAGGGCAAGGGACTCAAGGGAAGATGACAGTTCAGATTTGAACAAGTTCAGGAGGGCAACCACAATGATGAACTACGTTGTATGTAGTTGAATAACCAACAACCCGGAGAAGGGAAAACGTAAGGAGAACACGGTCATGTGTCCAAACATCTGAAGGGCTACTCTTTAGAAAAGGCATCAGACTTGTGCCGGGCCCCAAAAAGCTGAACTAAGAGGACAGCGAGGAAGCTTCAGTGAAACAGAGCACAGTTCAGTGAAAGGAAGGAATTCCCTAAGCTCTCCAAACACGGAGAGAGCCGCCTCAGGAAGTAGGGGACATCCTTTCGTTTGCATCCGAGGGCCTCGTCCAAAGGCTGGATGGACCAGGTGGCTGCCACCGTCCTTTCCCAACCTGAGATTCTGTAAGTTGGACCCTGCCTGTGTGTTTCTCTCCAGGATCTTGCTTCTTTTGGGTCTCCTGTCCTAGAGCCCTAACATTGTCTTAATGATAGAACATTTTTTGCTTTTTTGGAAGGAATGCAGAGCAATTGGAGTTGAGTGACTGGCCCAAGGTCACACGGCTAGTAAGTGTTAAGTGTCTGAGGCTGGATTTGGCCTCCGGTCCTCCTGACTCCAGGGGCACTGCTCCCTTCACTGTGTTGTATCAGATACACCACATGCACCCACAACACGCCTGCTGCCCAAACCAAATGAAAATGTAATTGGAAATTAGTTAACAAAACTAAGGTAGAATAAAACAAACCATAAATAACAGTATGTTTGGGAGCTGCTTCAATATGTACGACTTGGTGACCCTGTTTCTAGCTGAGTTTGACATCTCGCTCTACGCCATCCGGACCATAAAGCAGTAAATCAAAATTAATGGGATAACAGGGGCAGCTAGGTGGCATGGGGGACCTGAGCTCAGATCCAGCCTCAGACACTTACTGGCTGAGTGACCCTGGGCAAGTCACCTAACCCTGTCTGCCTCAGTTTCCTCATCCATAAAATGAGCTGGAGAAGGAGATAGCAAACCACTCCAGGATCTTCCAAGAAAACCCCAAATGGGGTCATGAAGAGTCAGACATGATTAACCTACTGAAAAAAATGTGGATCGTGGAGATCATAAGATATTCACATTAAGACGCCGCTACCTGTTATCAGGGAAGGGAATGGATTAGCCAGTAGTCCCATCTCAGGAGTGGCCAGGCCTTAGCCTTACACTGGAGACAACCGTCTGTGACAGGGATCCAGGTGTTTCCGAGATCTATATGCATTTTCCCCAGGCACAAAAGGCAGGGCAAATATTGACTTTCAGTTTGCCAGCTTATTATGAACTGAAATCAAAAGAATTACAGACACTTTTGATGAGACAGAGTGTACACAGAAGATGGAGTTCGAAGGGACCAGACCAGAAACGTGCCAAGTAAGGCTCGGTTCAGTGACTTAGGGATGTTTGTCCTGGAGAAGAAGAGACTTTTCGGGAGAGATGATCACTGCCATTTAGGTGTTTGAAAGAAGGATTCGCCTTGTTTAGCTCAGCCCCAGAGGGCAGAACTCAGAGCAGTGGTGGGGTGGGGGTGTGGGGGGGGGGGAGGAGTTAGTTGCAGAAAGGCAATTATTTTGCTCAAAACAAGGACAAATTTGCTAACAGTGAGAACTCTCCAAGAGTGGAATGGGCTGTCTGAGAAGGCAGGGTCCGTTCCTGGGAGGTCTTCCAATTGACCGAACGTGAAGAGATTTCTGCTGCCGTATAGAATGAACTAAATAAGCAGTAATGTGAGGAAGGGAGAAGTCGGAGAATCTGGGCTTCAACCACCATCTCCTTCCTACCCAGCTGTGCTACCCTGAGCAGGCCTGCTTCTCTGGTCTGTGATCCTCACACGTGTAATGTGAGCTTGAGACTAGAGACTGTCTTTGGGTTTTGTCTCCCCAGCAGTCAGAACAGTGCCTGACACACACGGTCAGCACTTAATGAAATGTCTGCTGACTGACTGACTGAAGGACTAAGTGTTCCCAGTCCTAAATTCTGTAACTTCTGATGAGGGTTTCCAGTTCTGCAACTGTGTAGCTGTTGGAGGACAGCCAACCCCTGATATTCTCAACTTTCCTTTCCCTCGCCCTCCAGATCCAATCAAATGGTGAGTCCTGTCCGTGTAGCCTCCACCGTTTTAATTTTTTCATGTTGTAATGTAGGATTTCAGTTTAATTCATATTTTGCTTGAAAACATGAAATCCACCACCTAAGTGAATTGTGAATTCCTGCCCACTACCCCCACGTCTCTGAATACATCCCTCTTACAGGCCTCCGCACCATCCTCACCTGGACTTCTGCGATGTCCTTCCAACTGTATTCTCAGCTCCTCTTGTTCCCTCTCCCATCTGACCTCCATGCAGCTGTCATATCAATCATACTAGAGCACAAGTCTGACCATGAGATTCCTGTCCTCAAGGACCTTCAATGACTCCCAGCTGCTTCTATAATAAAATACACTCTCAGCAGCTTGGCAGCTTTCCAAATTTATTTTCCATTACTCTCCTTCATGCTTTCATTGTTCCTCAGTATTGCCTTTACCATCTCCAGGCCTTTGCTCAGGCTGTCCCCAATGCCTGGAATGCCTGGTCATCTACTGTCTCTTAGGAGTCCTTAGGTCCCTTGAAAGCTTGTCTCAGGCACTACCTCCTCCTAGGAACCCTTCTTGATTCCCCTACTTCATTTACTTTTTCTCCTCAAATTGTGTATTCAGTATATGTGTCTGTTAACACATCCTACCAGACCAGTAGACAATAAGATCCCTGAGGACAGGAAATGATGCATTTTTGTCATTGTGTCCCCAGTACCTGGCTTATAAATTCAGAGATCCAGATCTGGAAGCGACTTCAGAAGCCATCTCATCTAATTGCTCTCATTTTACAGATATGGAAACTGAGGCCCAGTGAAGTTGAATGACTGGCCCAAGATCACACAGGTCCTCAGACCCAGGTCCTCGGAATGCAAAGCCAGCACTCTCTCCACTGTATTCCATGCCTTCCTTTGAGATAACTTTCTATCTGCTCTGCCTGTGTCTTATAGACAAGCAATTGGGGCAGCAGGGTGGTGCACTGGGCTTGGAGTCAGGAGGACCTGAGTTCAAATGCAGCTTCAGGCAGACACTGACCATGTGACCCTGGGCAAGTCCCTTAACCCTATTTGCCTCAGTTTCCTCATCTGTAAAATGAACTGGAGAAGGAAATGGCAAACTCTTCTAGCGTCTTTGCCAAGACAACCCCCAACGGGTCATGAAGAGTTGGACGTGGCTGAACAACAACAGAGAACCAGAGTTGTTTGCACCCTGTATCTCCCGTCAGAAAGGGGGGTCCTTGAAGGCAAAGACCAAGGGCTCCCCTTCTTTCTAAGCACACTGAAAGCACCTGACAAAACGCTTGTTGACTGAGGGTTTCCTATGGCAGGACTTAATTATACATATTAGCTTAGACCAGAATGAGTTGGACAAAATCGAACCATTAATTTGGAGCCTGCAGGGACTTTAGGGGCCACTGAATACAACTCCCTCACTTCACATATGAGGAAACTGAAGTATGAAGAGCTTACGGAGCAGTCAAGATCACTCGGTCTGAGGCGGTGTTTGAACTCAGCTCTTCCTGCCTTTGTGACTCCAAGCCCAGTGCCCTAGCCACTACATCACACTACCCCTGCGGGGGGAGGGAAACAAAAAACACCCTCATAATCTTCCTGGAAAGTGTCTTCAAGTGAGCAAGCTAAGATGGAAGGAAAGATTCGCACTCTTAAAGTCCCAGCCCAAATCGAAGCTCTGTGACATGCTGAAATAAGGGCAGAATACTTCTTGCTCACCTTAATCAGGCTAGGGAGAGAACTGGTCTAGGAGAGTCAGGCATGTTTGGGAAGAGGGATGGAGGAGAAAGAAAACATTTGCTATCAGGAGACCTTCTGCCACCCAGGCTGTATAAACAATGAGACCAGAAACTGAGCTGAAATAGGAGTGGGTCTCTCCTCTCCACTCCCTGTGCTCTGAAAACTGGCTCATGTGGACCAGGGTGTGGACAAACAGGCTTCCTGGGGAAAGATGGGATGGGTGTCAGCTCCCAGCCGGGAAGAAGGCTTTCTTTCCAGAGCCTCCCTCCCTCCGTACTTCAAAATCGCAAGCCCCCAATTCTCTGTGCCCCTCCCCCCAACATCTCTTCCCAGTACAGGGACGAGAAAACCAGCCCATCCCTCCCTCCCACAAAGCCTCCTTTGGCCTCTGCACTCTAGATTTAAGGCTTGCAAAACGTCCCTCTGGCTTTTCCAAACCATCAAGAAGCAACAGAACCAGGTGGCCGCCTTTTCCGTGGGTAGCTGCATTGTTAGAGCTGTAAACTGACCTCTTGTGGAGAACGAAGGTGAAGCGTCACATTCCTCTCAGTGTTTTCTTTGTAACCTGTCTGCTGAGTTTGGTTGGCCATGCCCTGCATGCCAACTGCTGTGTATTCAGCCACGGCAAAGAAAAGGAAAACAGGAAGGGCGCGTACCAGGAAGCCCTCCTGGAGAAATGGAGTCCTAGAGCTGGAAGAAGACACTGGAGATGAACCACCACCCCCATTTTACAGATGATGAAACTGAGTTCCACAGAAGCAGAGACCCTGGCAGAGTGATAGCAAACAGAGAACCGGGAATTAAACCCAGGTCTTTAAGCTCCAAATTCAGTGCTTCTATCAATGTAGTCATTGTGCCTAATGTTTTCCTGGTTCTGCTCACTTCATTCTACATCAGTCTATACAAATCTTCTCATATTTCTCTTAATTCCTCATACCCATTTATACTCAGTCATAAATATCTACTCTTGCAAAGTACAGCCTAAAATTCCATTAGCTCTCTCCAGAGCTAGTTTTTCAGCTGCTGGACCACCATGGGAGGAGCAGGTGGCTGGGCTCATCAACTCTTTCTCACCCACTGGACATTCGTCATTTCCTCTCTCCCAACCATTCACATATAGCCTTCTTCATCATCCTAGGAGCTTCTGAAGTCATTTCTACCACCAAAGCCAATAGCACTGCCCACCTTGGGTTTGGTCAGTTATGGCAGGGAGCTAGAGACAAGAGCCACCCAAGACTAAATGTTTTTTGTTGCTTTCCCCCCAGCAGTATTTCGTAGAGACAATGCCCAGAATGAGACCCAGGCTCCTATTTCTGAGAGTAGTACTGATACAAAGGGTGGTCAGATCATAGATTTAGAGTTAGAAAAAACTTTAAAGACTATCTAGCCATACGCCTTTATTTTACGGATAAAGAAACTGAGGTTTACAAAGGTGAAGCAACTTGCCTGTGGAAATATAGGTGGCAAGGGGGTAGAGGACCAGGTGAAGGTGTTCATTTCTGGAACACTCTGCAAACGTGTTCACAAGTAATGAGAGGCACCATGGCAGTAGAGAGCTAGCCTGGGATCCAGCTGCCTCTGTCATATTCTGCCCCTTGTGACTCTGGGTAAGTCCTTTAACCTCTCAGTGCCTAGAGGTAAGAAACTGCTCACCTTAATCAGGCAACAAGCACTTAGGAAGTGCCTACCATGTACCAGATTCTGTGTGAACCTCTGGGAATACAGGAAATGCAAGAGACAGTCCCTGTTCTCAGGGACCTTGTAGCTGAGAGGGGCTGTGTTCTTTTGGGCTCCTCTATCATGTCCCAGGAACCACTTCACCCTGCAAGCTCACCTAAGCCCTGGAGCTCCCACCTCCCCAGTACCCTCTACCCCTGAGGTCCCTCCCCTCTCTGATTGAAGGGTGGAGAGCCCTTTCCAGAACCTCCACTTAAGGGAGGCCCAGCCCTAGACTCTGAATTCTCCGTCACACCCACGAAGGGACCTTCTACCCCTCCTCTCTACACACACACACACACACACACACACACACACACACACACACACACTTTTCAACTTCCTTTTGTGCGTTGTCTTCCCTTATTAGATGGTAAGCTCCTTGTGGGCAGGGGCTGTCTTCTGCCTCTCTTTGTATCCCTAGCACTTAAGCACTGTACATGGCACATAGCAGATACTGCATAAATGTGACTCACTGACTAATGGGGCAGGCTATATGAAAACTAGTGTATGTACAGTGTATGTGTGTGTGTGAGTGTGCGTGTGTAGGCATATCTATTTATATGCCTATATATTGATATACATATATTTCACATATATATGCATTATATATATATATGGATGGATGAATAGAGGGAAGAAGGTGCTAGCATCATGTCAGACGGAAAGGCTTTCTTGTGGAAGATGGAATTTTAGTTGGTATTTGAAGGAAGCTGGGGGTAGAAATGAGGAGGGAGTGCATGTCTGGCATGGGTATCGTGTGTCTTGTTCAATGAATAGCAAGACCAGTGTCACTGGATTGAAGACTATGTTTGGGGAAGCAAGGGATGAGAAGATTGGAGAAGTAGGAGGGACCCAGGTCACAAAGAGCTTTCAATGTCAGAGGGTTTTCTATTTGGTCCTGGTGGTGATAGGGAGCCTCTAGTGTTTGTCAGAGCAGGGAGATGACACAGTCAGACCATGATCTTTCAGGAAGATGAGTGGGGAAGATGGACTGGGGTGGGAAGAGACTTGAGCCAGGGAGACCAACCAAAACACTTTTGCAGCTGTCTAGACATGAGGCAACAAGGGCTTATACTAGGGTGCTAGAGAAGGGAACACATCAGAGCAATTACTAAGGTCACATGGACACGCCTTGGCAAGAAGTTGGACATGAGGTGTGGAGGAGAGGTGAGAGAAAGTGGAGAGTGGAGAATGACACCTAAATTTCAGGTCCGGGGGCCTGGAAGACTAGCAGTGTCCTTGACAGTAGTAATAAGGGAGCAGAGAAGAGGAGAGAGTCTGGGGACAAAGATAATGAGTTCAGTTTGAGACAGGCTGGGTTTTAGATGTTTACATTCAGTTCAAGATGTCCAACAGGCAGTTGCGGATGTGAGTCTGTAAGCTAGGAAAGTGGCTTGGGCCAATATCTTCCAGATAGAAAAATCATCTGCTACAGATAATGGTTGAATGCAAGGAAGCTGAACTAGTACAGAGGGAGAAGAGGAGAAAGCCCAGGACAGAGTCCTGGGATCCACCCACCATTGGGAGAGGAGATTACCTTGAGAAATCCCATCCACAAGTCTAGTCCTCACACCTAACCCTGATGGTCTTCAAAAATAAAATTAAAAAAAAAACCATTGTCCCCATCTCTAAGAGGCAACATAATGTATCTTAAAGACATTGGCTTGGGGTTTAAAGACTTGACCTTGACACCCAGCTCTGAGCCCTCCCAGCTACAAGTCTGGAAAAGTCATTCCAGATTCCTGACCCTCAGTTTTCTCTGCTTTACAAAGGGGTTAATAGTAATTATGCTACTTTTCTCCCAGGGATTTTGTGAGGAGAGTGTGACAGGACACAAAAGTGCTTTAGAAAATGAATCATCATTATGATTTTTATTCCAAACTCTTGGGTGCCAGACTAGTAGGATATGCTTACCTTGGGGTAGACTGGAACACTGCAGGCGAAGCCCAATTTTCTTGGGAAAAGTGCTCCATGTTCCCTTGTTCACCAGACTGCTATCAATGATGAAAGAGGACAACTGCCCCCACCCATCTAAACATGCTTCCAAATTCATCTGTGACAGGGCTGCTTTGTCTTTGAGGTCTCAGTGGCTCCAGAGACAAGGACCAACTTTTCTCAGTGATTCACATTAGTCTTGTCCACAGAGGTCAGTGAAAAGGGGTCAGTGAAGAAAGGCCCCACTGGGAATCTCATGGGTGTCTGAATCAGTCACTTTGTCCTTATTGATCAGGCCAGGGTAACTGCCTCAATCAGCCTCAATTAGAGCTGACCTCCCCTGGTTCTAGTTTGGAGGCCTAGCTCATCTCTTCGGGCTGATGAATAATTAGCTATATATGGCGACTCTTCCCCTCCTCCTTCCTCCTGAGGCCCAGACTGACTTTATAAGGAAGGACTTTATATGTGCAGGCTTCCTTCATGTTCTAATGCCCATTAATCAGTAAGAAGCACCATTTATTAGCTAACTCAAAAGGCTCTTTACCCCTCTGTTCCTACTTGGGGTGGAGACAGAAGAAGACTCCTGAACAAGCAGCCTCTCTTATGCATCTTGGGTAAACCACTTCTTCGTTATTGTTCGGTCATTTCAGTCACATCTGGGTCTTCATGACCCCATTTGGAGTCTTCTTGCCAAAGATACTGGAGTGATTTGCCATTTCCTTCTCCAGCTCATCTCATAGATGGGGAAACTGAAGCAAACAGGGTGAAATGACTTGCTGAGGGTCACATAGCCAGTAGGTGTCTGAAGTGAGATTTGTACTCAGGTTTTCTTGCCACCTAGCTGCCCTAAATTGCTTCTTATTTGGGGTTAATATCCATTTGGGAAGTTGTCTGACTTAGTATAAGAAAGGAGCATTAGAATAATAGGGGGAAAAGGAGTGGAGAAACTAAACCCCTCAGGTATGAAGATTCTACCCACTAACTGGGCTAGAAGGTGCCAGGTTGAAAATTACTTAATTTACTTATAAATGAACTCTAAAAAAATTAACCCAACATACCCCCAACCATACAGAATGGACACCTGGGGAGGAAAGGAGGCACCCTCAGTCTTGCTCTTAGCTGCCCCATCTTCATAAATGAAGATCTATCCTTTCCTCCCAAGGCATTGTCATTCTTGTTTGAGAAAGGAAACCGTTCTTTCCGACGCATGCTTTTGAGGCCTGAAGTCAGGACCAGTCTGGAGAAGCCCACATGATCACAGTTAATCACTGCGTCCCCCAGACATCCCAAACGTACTACTCTGCGGCGTTCCTTCTCGGAGGAGTCTCAGTCTGGGCTGCCCTCCAGGATGTCTGAGCGCCCCTGTACCAATGTACCGCTCCTGCCCCTTGCTTGCTCCCTTCATGACCTCACGGTTCCTAACCCACATTCTCCATCTTTTGCCCTCTGGCTCCCTATGTCCGTTTCCTTCTTATCCCTTCCCCTTCTCCACTTCCCTTGTTTTCACTATCCTTTATTTCTTCTCTCATTTTCTTCTTCCTCCATCTCTACTTTCTTCCAGTTCACTTTTTTTCTCCATCTTTTTCTGTCCCGTTCTTTTCTCTACCCCTGCCTCCCTTTCCTTTCTCATTCTCTTTCCCGTAAACCCTCCCTGGTAGCAGTCTAACCAAAGCAAGGAGCAATTTGCCCAAGAGGCACAGCAGAGAGGGGCACTTGTTTAGGAGGCTGACATCTGTGTGTCTCTGTCTCACTATCTGTCCTGTAGTAGAAATAGATGCTGGGATAATGATGAAATGAGCCTTCACCCACTTGCCCTCACAAGTGAGCCTATTCGGGAAGCAGGGTGACTTCCATGGAACTCTAAGGTAAGGAGCCCCACTAGGAGTGACTCCTCTAGACGGCCCTAGAGACGCATTCAGGAATGTGAAAGAAGTGGCATATGGACCTACAAGTCGGGATGTCCATTGGAGCCATATTACCTGAGAACAGATGGCAGCTGTATTTGCTGTCTTTAAAGGCTGCTTGCTTTTAATGAGACAAAAATGTAGAGAAGAATCAGGGGAAACAGAACTGGGGGAGTTAAAGTGTCATGGTACATTCAGCAAGCATTCCCTCCCTCTGTACTGGGCGCGGGGATCCAAAGTTCTGGGGGTACAGAGAAAGGGGAAAGACTAATGTAGAGATGCGACAGACCTTCGAGGCCTTCTCGTCTAATCCCGTCATTTTACAGAGGAGAGGCTAGGTGGCTGTAACCATCAATCCTTCCCTTTCATTCTGCCTCACTCCTAAACCCAGTATGCGGCCTCTGGACACTCCCGTCTGCTAGTTCACCAGCCCTGCTCTACCCTTAGTTCTGCCCTTTAACCAGTTCGATTATATCCGGTCTTCTTCTCTGGAATCTCTTGCCTCCCTATCCTACCACTGTTCATGTGTAAATGCCGCTTTCCTAAATTCCATCCCTAAGTCACTTCCCACCACCCACCTTCTCTACTCCAAATCAAGTGTTGTCATCAATTCCTCTGCAAAAAAAGTCACTGAACCATGTTAAGTAGACCCATCAATGTCTGTGTCTTATCCACCCTCACCTGGATCTTCACTGTCCTTTTATTATTTCACGTTCAACTATCACTCTCCCCATAGCAGCTATTTCAACCTTTGACCTTTAAAATCCTCCTCAAGCCTTCCCTTTTCTCTCAGCAAGGGACATCGATTCCTCCTTTATTGGAAAAATATACTCCATCATTCACCAATGCTCCCTTTCCTCTTAAGGGACACCTTAAAATCCCTCTCTGCCAGGGCGCCTTAACCCTTTTTGTGTCATGGACCCCTTTCGCAGTCTAGGGGAGCTTATGGTTCCCTTCTCAGAGTCACGTTTTTAGAAGAATAAAGTAGATAAAATTACAAAGGAAACAAAGTATATTAAAATAAAGACGTCATTTTCCCATCCGAGTTCACAGACTCCCTTCACATACATCCTCAGAATCCTTGGAGGACCAAAAACCCCGGGCTAAGAACCTCTTATTCTACACTATCCCCCTTGCTCTCCTTCTTTGCTCCATCCCTTAGTGAAGAGGTGGCTCTTCTAATGGCCAGAGAAATCGGGGGAGGATTCTCCTTGAGTCTATCCTCTCCAAATCTTACCCCTTGTTTCGTTCTGTCTCTCTGTGTATGTGTTGCTCTTTGTCTCTTTGTCCCCACCATTTCTCTGTCTCTTTCTGTCTCTGTCTCTCTGTCTCTGTCTCTCTGTCTCTGTCTCTGTCTGTCTCTCTGTCTTTGTCTGTCTGTCTCTCTCCTTCTCTCTCTCTGTCTCTCTTTAAAGGCAGGCATAGTAGTTTGCACACAGTAGGGGCTTAATACATGCTTGGTGAGTTGAACTATCACATTAAGTGATTTGCCCATGTTTGCATCTGTAGTAAGAGATCTGGGATTTGAATCCAGACCAACAGTCAAATAATGAATGAAAGGTTTTCCTATGATGCCAGTGGGAAGGGACATAAGGTTGTACACTCCTCCCTGGCTGGGACCAGGGCTGCAGAGCCCCCTGCATTTAGGAGGCATTCAGCAGACTGTATCCCTACATGCCACATCCCAGCTAGAAAGGAAAGGAGCAGCATCATCCCAAGTGGAGCCGAAAGAGACGCCCCGGAGGGAGAAGCAGGAGGAAAGGTGGCTGATGCCAAAGGGAAAGGAGCCATGTTACCATGACATTGCTAGTCCCCCTAGCTGTGCCCTTGAGGTTTCTGACTTCTCACTGGCACTCGTTAACTTGTCTAAAAGATTAAGATATTGCAATAAAAAAGAAGTTCAGATTCTTACGGACTTTTAAAAAAATACCATAAAATGGAACAAGGAGATACAAAAGGTCTGTATCTCTAGTATTTGGGCTCATGGTACATTTAAAAAAATCTGCATTCTTAATCTTAGCTTGGCTGGAACGTGAATTGTGAAGATAATAATGTGAAATAGATGGAAAGGAAGACTGGAGACCAACTATGAGGGGGCTTAAATACCAAGCTAAGGAGCCTGTATTTGGTCACAGAGAAGCCTCTGAACGTTGCATTCCTTTATGAATGAGCAGAGGTTAAAAAATAATCTTAAAATCTTCAAAGCATAGAAGTTCAGAGCTGGAAGAACAGAACTTTGGAGATAAAGTCCAGCCCCCTCACTTTGCAGGGGAGAAGACTGACCTGGCTGTATCTCACGTTGACAGCATCACTCTACACCAATCTGCCAGGAAAACTTTCTGTTTGGTCTCTGAGACTTACCATGGCATTCATTGCCCTGTGCCTTCTTCCTAACCTCACTCTTCCTATCCCTCACACTTTCTAGTGTCCCCATCTCGCCCAAGTTCTCCCTCCTAAATAGTTTCTATTGAAACTAAATAGAATGGGAATAGAAAAAAAGAGGCAGAATAGAAAGGTTTAGGTAAGATTCCTGAAGACCTTCTTGGCTATGGGGAGAGAGGGAGAGAGGAACAAGTATACTTTCAGCACTTAATATGTGACAGGCAACATACTACGCATTTTACAAATATCAGCTCATTTGAGGACTGATAAACACTAGAATACGTGTTAGGGGAGGACAAGAGGAAGTTCTTTCTGGAGATCCTTAAAATATAAATAGATTTGTCGCCCGATATTGAGTAGATTGACCGTGAGCCTACCTGAAGTGAGAAGAATGGATTCTATGATCATAAAAGACCCTTCCAGCTGAGCATTTCTGGATGTTAAATAGTTTAGTTCTCCCTCCTTTCCCCAGTAAAGCCCATGCCCCAGTTTTCTTTGTCTTTCTCCCCTCTTCCTTCCTCTCCTTCCTCCCCTGTCCTACCAGGTGGGGATAACTTTCCCGCCTCTGGATGCCGGGTTCCAGGTGCGTGACTGGAACATGTCACCTTTCCTAAAGAGTAAAAGCCTGGTATCCAAGCAGGGCATTTCTCCAGAATCCCCTGAGGCTGAAAAACTCTCCTTTTCCTCTTTGGCTTTTCCATCCCAGGACAGAACTCACTGAGAATCAAATCTCTGGGTTTTTCAGGAAATGAACTTTCCCCCAAATGGAAGGGGGCTAAGTCTCATCTGCTATTCATTCGGTGTAGATCTTTGCTTAGCACAGCTCGCCTCCTCTCATAGAGCATGGAGAAGACAAAGAGTTGTATTAAATTCCCACTACAGCCACTTTCCACTCATTTCCTTTAACCCCAGTCAGATTCTTTTGGTGTCCCAGCTGCTGTTTTTCACAACGAAGAGACGTTTAATGAAGAGAAGGTTTGGTTTTTCTCTGGATTTCTGGAGAGGCTGACCTTGCTGACTGAAGGTCTTCTCTTGACTTGGCTGGGAGGTATGGGCGGCTAGGTCTCACAGTGTATAGAATGCCAGGATGACTCCTCTTGCTGAGTTCAAACCTGGCCTCAGACGCTTATTAGCAATGTGACCCTGGGCAAGTCACTTAATCTGGCTTACCTTAGTTTTCTGGTCTATGAAATGAGTTGGAGAAGGAATTGACAAGCCACTCCAGTATCTTTGCCAAGAAAACACCAAATATGGTCTCAGAGAAACTGAAATGACTCAACATGAAATAGAGAACAGACCTACTAGGTCCAGAGAAGGCCGTTTTTGACCAAAGCCAGTATATTCCACTCTGTGCTTGCTGGCTTTTCCTCTGGCCTGAGCATCATTCCCTGCTGCCGTCCTCCCATCCCGAAGGTGCTAGAACGCTGGATTCTCTCACGGGAATGGGTTCCCTCCAGTTAGAGGTTTTCTATTTGGGGGTAAAACATCCCAATCTTGCTGCCTCCTTCTCAGCTTTTCCTCTCCTTCCTAAGGTAAACCTGCCCTCCGTTGTTGACATAAAGTCAGATTCCTAAAGCATATTCCCCCTCGTACTCTCCCTTTAAAAACATTAACTTGAGAATGGAGCTCTCAGCACCCTTAAGATGTTTCACCTGCAGCAAGGACCTGCTGTGGGTGCCTTTGGGTTAGTTTATGTTTTCTCTCATCTTCTTTCTGCTTCCTTCCTTTTCTCCTTTCTTCCTTCCTTCCTTCTTTCTTTTCTTCCTTCCTTTGTTTCTTTCCTGACAACTAGGTAGCCCGGTGGATAGAATGTTGGATCTAGATTCTAATCCTACTCAAATACTGACAGGCTGTGTGCATCCAGGTGGGTCACTACATCTCCCTCACCCTGGGGCCTCATGGGGATGATAAGAGCCTTTACATCACAGGGATGTTGTGAGCATCAAATCAGGTCACGTGTATAAGGCACTTTCCAAACTCTGAAGCACTGTATAGGCCATCTGCTGCTATGATTAGTCCAGCGGCTTTTACCTTTTTTAAAAGGGTTATTTCTGATATCCCGTTATAGCTCACAAGAGGCTGATGTTAGAGTCCAGATGTGGTGGTTCCACTCTTACTGATGGAGAAAAGAATTCCTTTAGAAGCCTTGACAGATCTCCCTCTCTCACTGTTCATTGTTCTCTCAGTTAAATCTAAATGAACTCAGGATGACTGGGCTTGGCTGGGCCCTTCCTCCAACAAAGTATGTCCCATGCATACGTCAAAATCATGTAAGAGTCCTTAAAAGAAGCAGCCAAAGAAATAACTTTAACCCTCAGTTTACTAATAATCAACAGGACCACAAGGCATGCTGTTTAGCTACCATTGTGGGTCCTGTTGCCACCAGCACAGATCACAACTGAGGCACAGACAAAGGAGTTACACCGTGAACACGTCTTAGATGCCGGGTGCAAGCTCAAGTGCTCTGAAAGCAGCTTAACGGAAGCCTAGCACTCCAGCCACAGCACCACCCTCCCCATATCAATGTAAAACACGGCAAATAACAGGGCACAGGCCCTCCCTGATTTGTTTTCGGCATTGTTGTTGTTTGTCCTTCCTTCTCAAAGAGGACCATGGCATGAGGAAGGTGATGCGGTGACACGCAAGTCAATTGGATCTAAGTGAGGCAGGGCTGTGCAAAGTCACCAGCCTCACTTTCTCCTCCAGAGCCATGGTTTGCTGCCTTTGTGGTGGATGTCCAGCACAGAGACCCAATGGAAAAGAGTTTCCTTATGAATTATGAGGTGCTCCCAACATTCCCATTTCCTAATGAATCCGTGCTGGCGGCATTGAGTCTCAGAATATTGTGCTGCCCCCAAAATGAGATCAAAAGGGTTCAGCTTAACAATCCACAAGGGAAAAACCAAATGGATGAAATCTGCCTGTTGTTCAAACTATGATATGCAGTTAGAGAGACAAGCGCTATGCACATTGGGGAGGGCATTCCTTGAAAAGCAAAAGGCAGAAGAAAGCACACTGAGCTTTTGAAACTACATGTGGAAGAAACAAGCCAGGTGAACTATTTATCCACAAATCTGCTGAGTCCAGAAGTATGTTCCCAGTGGAACTGCCATCCTGAAGTCAGAGGGTGAACAAGTTTCAAGCAAAAATCAGAGAGAAAATTAATTTAGCCTCCCAAGTGCGATTGTGTATCAAATAGCTGATAACAGCTACAAATCATTTTTAACCCTTTCATGGGCAGCTCCTCAAGCTTTAGACAATTTTAGGCCTTCCTTTCGCTTATCTCCCAAGGTCCGCTCGCCACTCGAGGAAGGCCTGGTTCTCCCCTTCGGGCAGTTGGGAAGCCTGACTCCTAAGGAGGGATTTGAAGTTAGCTCGTACAACAGCAGAGCTGACACAAGGATGAAGCTGACATTAAAATACAAGTCTTCCCCCTCTTGTATTATTCCTTTGTGTTAAACTTAGAGCCAAAAGAGTTCTGGGTTCAAGTTCCACCACTGGCATGTTTGACAGTAGCAAGTCGTGTAACCTTTCTAAGTCTCAGTTTCCTATATTTATGAAAATGGGTGTTCTGACACCTATGGGGGCAGCTGGGTGACACAGTGGATAGAGAACCAGACCTGCAATCAGGAGGACCTGAGTTCAAATTCTCCCTCAGACACTATCTGTGTGACCCTGGGCAAGTCACTTAACCTGTGTTTGCTGCAACCCACTGAAGAAGGAAATAGCAAAGCATTTCCATATCTTTGCCAAGAAGACCCCCAAGGACAGTATGGTCCACAGGGTCAGGAAAGTCAGACGTGACTGAAGAGTAACCTCTGACTCTATGTCATGTGCATCACACTGCCTCTCCCTCTTAATCCTCTCCAGGGTGGAGATAGGAAGAATGTGCTGGGCCTGGAGTCAGGAAGACCGGAATTCAAATCCAGCCTCAGACACTTTTAGTTTTGTGACCCTGGACAAGTGACCTAAGTCTCTCTGCCTCACTTTTCCCAGCTGTAAAATGGGAATAATAACAGCACCTACCTCACAAAAGCGGAGACGAGGATCCAATGAGATGAAGTCTGTTAAGTGTTTAGAACTTCATCTGGAACTTTGCAGGAGCTTAGTCAATGTTTATTCCCTTCCAAGGGTTCCTGAGGGGGGAAGAACGTCATGGGCAGTAAATGGATTGGTGCCATGGTCGTGGGATGGAGCCCTCAGAAGGTTACACGAGAAATCCAGCTGGTCCAGCACCATGTGCCGCCTGGCCATCTGGAAGAGATGAGATAGCAAGGCGCGCTTGCCACCTGCTGGGAAAGAGGGGGTGCGCTGGAGGTGTCGGAGGAGGCGCGGTGTTAGCCATGGCCTGTGTATTGCCTTGTTCTGCCCATTTGCCTGGTTTTAAAGAGGGAAAGAGAAGGCTGGGACACTTTAAAATTAGCAGGAGGAAACAAAAGAAGTTCAGAAGTGGACATGAGCTTGTACCTGCAAAAATTATTTAAGTTAAAATCAAACATATGTTTTTAAAAAACAATCTGCAACAGACGCAGTTCCAAAAACAACCCTGTTTTTGTTCTGGTGATCATTAAGTTCGTAATTTTTTAAAAATTTTAAATGATGAAAAAAATGTATTTTTTTTTTTAGTTGTGCCCAACTGACTCTTCCTGATGCCCCTTTGGGGTTTTCTTGGAAGGGATGCTGCAGTGGTGTGCCATTTCCTTCTCCAGTTCATTTACTGATGAGGAAACTGAGGCAAGCAGGGTTCAATGACTTGCCCAGGGTCACACAGCCAGTGTGTGGGGCCAGATAGGAACTCATGCAGATGAGTCTTCCTGACTCTAGGCCTGCAGCTCTGTGCACTGGGGGGCCACCTGGCTGCCGCTTAATCTCTCAGTGTCCCTGGGTGATTTTCTGAGGCTGTAAGATTCAAAGAAGTTGCTACCAGTAGAGTGGGTTTACTCCCTGGGAATTCTCTCCACTTATGAAATCACAGGTCCGAATACCCTGCCAAAATGAGCACCATTATTTTTTACCAAGTCCCTTGTTTTACATTTTTTATATGTAAATGTAAAAATTTTACATTTTACCAAGTCCCATGTTCTCCCGTCCAAAAGAGGAATCTGACCCCCTAAAGCACACGTACCTTTCTGCATCTCCCGTCACTCCCAGGTTGCTGCCTCAGCGTCAGCATCATGTTTCTTCTCTGGGATGGACGTCCTTCCCGTCACAATGGGGAAGGCTATTTAAAGGACATTTTCAGTTTCACATCTTGCTTCCGGTCAGGTTGATTAGACCGGGCTCCTTTGGGTGCTGAGGAGAGTATTATTTTTTGTAAATCAGTGACAATTACAATGGTGTACTGGTTAGAATGCTGGGTCTGGAGTCAGGAAGACTGAGGCCAAATCCAGCCTCAGACACTTGCTGACTATGACCCTGGCGCAGTTACAACCTTTGCCTGCCTCAGTTTCTTCATCTGTAAAATGGGAATGATAAGGGCACCTACCTCACAGGCAGTCATGAGGATCTAAAGGAGTTAATGCTCATAAAGTGCTTCGCATCCTCAAAGTGCAGCATAAACACTAGCCACTTATTATTACTTCAGTGCACGCTGCCTGTTGAAATGCCCAGGCCACGGTCAGGTCCAGTCACCAAACACTAGTAATTTGGGGTCTTTTGCTCCCATTTCCACCATGACTTCCTACATTGAACAGCTGGGTCACACATTCCTCACAGAACTGAAATGCCGGGAGCAAAGCTGATGACTCTTCACTTTTGAAGAGCTGACTTTCTGACTCTGGCCCAGCTCCCTAGCTCAGGTAAGGTCAGGCCCTTAATTTTTAAGGAACTGAGGATACGCACCTACTTTATTTCCCCCTAAAGTGGTCTGGCGCCACCTGTCCTTCCTGCGTATAGACCCACTGTCTCTCTTTTTCTGTCCATACATCAAGGTCTTTCTAGGCACTGACCTCAGTGAAGAATGAACTAGAAAGGGAAAGTCTCTAACATATACCAGATACTGTCCTAAGCCACTTACAGTTATTGTCTCATGTGATCCTCTCAACAACCCTGGGAGACAGGAACTATTATTATCCCCATTTCACAGCTGAAGAACCTGAGGCAGACAGGTGAAGTGACTTGCCCAGGGTCATGGAGCTAGTAAGTGTCTGAGGATGGATTTGAACCCAGGTCTTCCTGACTGCAGGCCCAGAGCTCTATGCACTGTGTCACCTGGCTGCCTAAACAATCTCCTGGAGCTGAATGAAACCCCGTCTATACCCATGGAGGAATTTCTCAGATAGACATGGCTTCCTGGGTCCTCGGCCAGCAATGAGGGGCAGAAAGGCCCTTGACCAGAAGCTGAAGGCGATCCATGATCAATCACCTTTCAAGGCTTAACTCCTTCTACTTCCTGGCATGTGCTCTACCCTGGAGCCAAACTAAAGCTCTGACCATCCCTGGTACCGCCCTCCCCCACCCCCTCAGCCCCTCTTTTCTGTCCTTGCACCTTTGCCCCTGCAGCTCCCTCTGCCCAGAATGCCCTCCTTCCCCTTCTGCTTGCTGAATTTCTGTCTATTCCTTTCAAGTTGAGGTCAAATATCACTGCCTCCTGGAAGCTCCCCCTTGAACCGTACCCCATCCAGTCAGTCATAAGCTTTCTCCCCTTACACCTCCCTTAGCACCTCAGGAACATCTCTCTATTTACATTATCTGCATTAAAATTTCCTCCTGCGAAGCCTCATCATGGCAGGGAGGGGCTCCTTGGCCCCCAAGGGCACTGCCAGCGATGCACCAGCTATGCCAGGCTCTGCCACATTAGGACAGTGGCCCAGGCCACAGACTGGGTTAGCATTTGGAAGATCAGCCCCGCTAGATGCATGGAGGCTCCTCCCCAGAAGCTTGACCGTTTGGGGACGTCTTTGGCCGTGGTAACCAACAAAACCAAGTTGTTTGTGCATTGGTCAGATCTCCCGCTAGACTGGAAGTTCCAGGAGGGCAAGGACTAACTTTATTTGGCCCCTTGCCTAGGTCAGTGGTGGAGACACAGAGCAGGTGCTCACCACATAAGAAAAGCGTCTAGACCTGTCTCTACATCTGCGTCCGTACCTAAATCTCTATCTACGCATGTGTAATCTGTGCCCGTGTGTGTATGTGTATGGATGTATTTGTGTGTATGTATACATATACACATACGTAGATTTATGTACAGATTCATAAATACGTTTTCTTGTATAATGAAGTCTAGTCTAGGTGCTTAATAAGTATGTATGGTGGGGCGGCCAGGTGGCACAGTGAAATAGAGCACCAGCCCTGGAATCAGGAGGACCTGAGTTCAAATGTGGCCTCACACTTACTAGCTGAGTGACTGTGGGCAAGTCACTTAACCCCAATTGCTGTGCCCTCCCCCCTCCAAAAAAAGTGGAAAAAAAAGGATATATGGTTACATAACCGTATGTATGATTATATATAAGCATGTACGTGATTTTCTTATGACTCATCTAGGCTGTGCCTCTTTTTATATAGACACACATATGTGTGTCATATCTGTCAGCTCTATACGTGTGTGCACACCACAAATTATGGCAGGGAGCTGGGGTCATCGAGTCCAACCCCCTCATTTCATAGATGAAGAAACTAAGGCCTGTGAAGGTCCAGGGATGTGTCATCCATGGCAGAGCTCTTTCTCCAGGTTCTAACTCCACCTCTGCAGCCACGTTATCTTGGGTCAGGCACTTTCCCCCCTCAGCCCCAGCGCCTGTCTCACTGCGAGCTCCTTGAGCGCAGGGGCTGCTGCCTCTCTTTGCATCCCTGGCCCTGAGCACTGTCTGGTACGTGGGTGGGTGTTTAATGTTTGCTGACGGAGGATAGAACACTGGGCCTAGAGGCAGGGGAGACCTGAGTTCAGATCCAGTCTCAGACACTTGCTACTTGTGTGACCCTCTGTCTGCCTCAGTTTCCTCAACTACAAATTGGGCAATAATGGCACCTACCTGACAGGGCTGTTGTGGGGAATTGAATAAGATCATATTCAGGTAGCACTTAGCACATGTTATGTTGTTACGATGACTAACATTATTAGGATATTGCTAAGTAACTTCTGGGGTGGTGAGGTGGCCCAGTGAGTAGAGCCCTGGCCCTGGAGTCAGGAGGACACACAAAAACTAGCCATGTGACCTTGGGCAAGTCCCTTAACCCCAACTGCCCCTTCCAAAAAGCAAAAAAAAAGAATAGACCAAAGACTCTCTACCCATAGGCACCTTTCTGGTTTATCCTTACGTGAGCGGAGGCCAGAAGGAAGATACAGGGATAACTCAAGGCCTCATCCAGTCTTCTCATACTGGTAACCTCCCCCCACCCCGAGAATGGCTAGTCCTTTGGAATATGTTCTCACCACTGTGGAAACTGAATGGCCCAAGTGTCTGAAAGTTGGTGCCCCTGAAGGAATGAGGGTGTGGGGGAGAAGGTGAAGCAAAGGGTAGACATTAATAGGGTCTTGAAAAAGAGAAGAAAGCCCTTTAGTTTTCAGCAAGTTCCATTGGCTTTAGTGTACTAGGGAAGGCAGGAGATGGTTGTGGGTTAGGGGGAATGTCACACATGGCGCGGGTGAGAAAGAAGGCCTTGTGAGACAAGGACAGTGACTTGTGGGGCGTGTCGGCAAGCTTGGTGGTCCTGGTCTAGGTAAAGGTGAGGGAGGCTACCCAGCTGATGAGATTGTGGTGGCCTCAAATCCCAGCTTTGCGCTGGAATACCTGTGACTTGGGGCAGATGACCTCTCCTCTGGGCCTCAGTTTTTCCTCCGTGTAACTAAGGGGTTGGATTAAATGCCTTCTACAAGCCTATGGAACACTAATCCTAGCTTATGTTTTGAAATGATTGTAGAGTCTGCTGAGCACCTTCCCCGTTTCACAGCTGCATTCATAGAGAGCTTTACATTTTGCAGGACACTTCACAAACATTGCCTTACTTGATCCTCACAACTCTGGAAGGTCCAGGTCATTCTTATCCCTGATTTACAGGTACATACGATTCCCATTTTTATGAAAGAGAAATGTGAAGTTCAGAAAGGCTAGGTAATCTGCCAAGGGCCAGCCAGTAAAAGTCTGAAGGAGGATTTGAACTCTGGTCTTCCTGACACCAGGTCCAGCTTTCTGCCCCCTATGGAATGCTATGTAGTAAGCTGAGACTTGAACCAAGGCCTAGTGAGGCAGACCACAGGCCTGAGGAAACTGAGGCAGACGGAGGTTAAGTGACTTGCTCAGATTCACACAGCTTAGGTCTTCCTGACTCTGTGTCTAAATGTGCTGCCCGCTGCACCAGCCAGCCACCCTGAGCTGTTTACCATGAGGGAGGTAATGCAAGGGTTTCTGTCTTCGTTTTTGCAGAAGCAACCAATAAGCATTTATTTTTTTACTTAGTTTTTTTTAACAGGCAAAAGTCTATTCCTTCACACACACCCACCTTCCTTCCCATTAGAAAACCAAACCTCTTTCAACAAGCACTTATTAAATACCTGCTCTGGGCCTGTGAGGTATACCAAGGCAGAAATGGAACATCCCACACTGTCAGGAAGCTTACATTCTCTTCATTTCCAAAAGAAGAAACCAAGGCTTGGGGTCCCCAAGCACCAGGATTTGAACCCAAGTCTCTCCTGACTTTGTGGAGAGAACCTTACCACTTCACCTGCCTAAGGAGAAAATTAACCCATGTACTTGTGGCAGTCAGCAGGTTTTGGCTGAATTTAACCCAATTTTGTTTGTTTCTTTAGTTGCTTACAAATAAAATGATTCTCTGTTTCTTTGTCTTGTTTTTTTCAGATCTTAAATCCAAATTTCATCCAAGAAGGTGAGTCAAAGAGAAGCATTTGAAAAAAAAACAAAACCAAAAACAAAACCACAACCATATTGGGTGAGATTAAAGATCTATCTATGGGCTCACCCAACCAGGGAGCAGTAATTCCGACTGATCAGGCAACAGCAACAACCAGAAGTGCTTATTAAAGTACCTACTGCGTGCCAAGAACCGAGCTAGGCAAGGAAGATGTAAAGTCAGAGTTAAAATCAAGGGGCTTCTTTTCTATTGGGGGAGACGTGCTAGAAAGGCTGGAGGGAGGGGAATGTGTGCTCAGAACACTAAGCTTTGCATCATTGTCGCCTGGGTCTGCTTGTGTAAGGCGGGGATGGGGGACAGGGGCGAGGAAGGAGAGGGCTGTTTGATGGGAAGCGTTTGAAGCTTGCACGGGCTGTGTGTTGTTTGGATTACAGTTGCCCCGGAATTCCTCGTGCCCCTGATGGATGTGACCTGCTTGCTGGGTGACACTGTGACCCTGCAGTGCAAAGTGTGTGGGAGACCAAAGCCCAACATCATCTGGAAGGGCCCTGACCAGAACATCCTGGACAACGACAACAGCACGGCCACATATACAGTCTCCTCCTGGTAGCTGCATGCCCCTCCCTGATCACCAACACCCACTGCTCTACAAGCAGGGAGCCTTCTTGAACCTAACCACATAGAGCAGACTGCTCCCAAACCCAGGAGCCAGAGGGGCACCGGATTTGTCCTAGTCTTGGAGCCAGTTCTCTGGGCTTGGAGTCGGAAGACCTCAGTCCGAGTCTCAGCTTAGGAGTCAGTAGCATGGGTAGAGAGCTGGACTTGGTGTAGCAAGCCCCGAGTTCAAATTCCCATTCAGACATTTACTAGCTGTGTGACCTTTCCAAGTCACTTACCCTGCGCGAGCTTCAGCTTTCTTCTTTGTCAAAATGGGATTGTATGGAAAGCCTTTTATAAGCCTTAAAGCACTGTCTAAAGATGAGTTATTATTACCATTATCACTACCGCTACCCCCACTACCACCATTATTATTACTACTATCCATACCACTACCACTACTACTCCCACAGGTATTCCCATGAGCACTTCATTCAGCCTCTCCAGGCCCTCATCTCTCCATCTGGACAATAAAGAGAACCCAGGCAGATGCAGGGGAGGGTCTTGTACTTGCAGCATCGACGTCACACAGCCCCCCTGCCAGGGTCTTGCTGCCGGGGCAGAAAGACACCCAATCTGCTCAGCCCCCTGTAGCTCAGAACTCCTGAGCTCAAGTGATCCATTAGCCCCAACCTCTCCAGTAGCAGGGATTTCAAGTGCGTTCTGCCATGTTCAACCAAATTTGTCTTACGGGGTTCATTTGAGGTCTCTGAGTGGGGAAAAGCAGGATTTAAATCTTGTTTCTGACATATATTGGCTATGTGACCCTAACTCACTTAAGTCACTTAAGGTCTCTATGCCTGCATGAAATTTCCCAAGACTACAAGTTGGCTGGAAGGTACCAATCTTTTGTGGCAGGAGAAATTTTTCTCCTGGAGCTCTGTACACCAATGAAATCACCAGTTAGGTCTTGTGAAACCAAACAGAATGAAACAAAGAACATCTGTCCTTTCTTGGGGGAAGAGAGACTTCTAATAGTGTTGAGAATAATGACACCTTGTGCTTTCAAATACAGCCCATCATTTGATCCTTACAATACTATTATCTACATTTAACAAATGACAAAGCTGAGGCCCAGAGAGGTTTAGCAATTTGCCCAAAGTCACACAGCAAATGAGTAGCACAGCTGACTAGACTTCATGCGCCTGGACCCTCAATCCAGTGCTTTCTCCACTAGCCCATGTGGTTGCACATCAGCGTGTGAATCCAGAGTGTGTTTCATCTCCTTCCCCACTCCTGCCACCCCTCCCCATCACTTCATGGATTTATTCAATTCAACTATTCCTGATCTATCTCTTTAAAATCCCCACAAACAACAACAAGGATTCACTCACTGGCTGTGGTGGGTGGTGGTCTGTTGCTGTTGTTGCTCACTGTTTTAGCGTGACTCTTTTAGGGGGTGCAGTTGGTCACCAGTTAGTGGTTGAGCACTTATCAGCTGCAAGGGTTGGTAGCATAATCCCAGACCCATCCTTGAGCGAAGGCCCCCAGAGTCAAGCCAGCTGTTCTAAGAGCGCCAGAGGGGAGGGTGGGAAAATCTCCTCCTAGATTTGTGAAATAGAATTTTTCTCTAGTGACTCCGGTGAAATCGCCCTGAAGATCTGCAACGTGATGCCCCAAGACAGTGGGATTTACACATGTGTAGCCACAAATGACCACGGCACTGCATCAACCTCAGCTACAATCAAAGTGCAAGGTAGGGCACCTTCTTTATCAATCCGTTTGAATTGGCCTGCAAGGGCCTCGCCTGGACTGCCAGCAAATACGTCAGCTCTCACAACTAGAGTTCTATAGAAAAAAGAGATCAGATGGCATGCAGTCTCACTCCTACCCAAATCAGGAATCCTATCAATGATTTTTATTAAGACAAATGAAATTTATTTTTCAAAAGAAATCTTGTCAAAGCCTTGCCATCTGCCCTGTCACTGCCCCGTCACCCTCAGGACCACGAGACCTTTCTAGCCACCCTGCAGCTTGAAACTTCTTAAGTGTGTTGTCTCCTCAAATTAGAACGTGAGCTCTTTCAGAGCAGTCTGCTTTTCATTTTTAGCTGTATTCTAAGCACTTAAATGGGGGCTGCTAGGTGGTGCTGTGAATAGAGCACTGGAGTTCACATCTGACCTCAGACACTTAGTAGCTGTATGACCCTGGGCAAGTCACTTCACTCTGTTTTGCCCCAATTTCCTCTTCTGTAAAATGAGCTGGAGAAAGAAACAGCAAATCACTCCAGTATCTTTGCCAAGAAAACCCCATACGTGGTCAGGAAGAGTTAGACATGACGAAACAACTGAACAACAGAAAACACTTAACACAGTGATGTGTATGTGTATAAACAGAGCCAGGGATAGAGGAGGGCAGAGGGGAGGAGCTTAATCGATGCTTCCCGTTCCATAAAAGCCACTGTTCTGCAATCTGTTACCTGCAAGTCAGAAATGTCTCAATGATTGCCTAGAACAAAGTACAATATTTTCTGTCAGCAAAGCTCCTCCGCTGAGCTACCTAGAATCAAAATTCTAAAGTAAGCCAAGAAAAAAAAATCCTGCAATATTTTTAAACTAGATAAACATAGGAAATGCTAAAAATCTTGCAGAGCTCGCTCAAAAATATTCTGTTGTACCCACACAAATATATGAAACTGTGTACTTTCACCCAACACAAGTTTGTGTCCTGCCCCGTCTGGTTCTCAGGTCTTTGCCGTGACTAGAATAAACCTCTGCCAATTCCTCCTATTGATCTTTTGGGCTTCGGTTTTGGTTCTGGGTTTCCGAGGGGAGGGGGCAACCAGACTCATGATGGAATCAGTGCAGGCAACACTGCTGTGGGGTGTATATGTAGATAAAAGCGCCATTTCTGCAATTATAGCCTCTTCAGGAATGAAGCACGAGCAACATTTTACAGCCAGAAAAAGGCACCAAAAGTTTAGCCTTGATGAGCGTTGCACAGTCTGCATGCGGGGAAGACTCAGACCTAGGCCTTCCTGACTACGGTGGCAGCTCTCTATCCACATCAGCAGGCCACCTCTTCTTTTCTCCTAGAATCAGAAACGCCAAGCTGGAAGGGGCCCCAGAGGCCACCTGTTCAAAGCCTCTCCTTTCATATTCCTGCCTTTCTTCATTCAAGGTCTAATCAATGCCCTGGTGAATGTGATCTCTTCTTCCCCAAATTTTGTTTAGCCCTTTGCCTGGACCTCCTTGTGTCCAAGTCACTTGTCTCCTTGTCCTTCTCTGCCATTAGAATGTGACTTTCATGAGAGCTGGACAGTCAGTGAACAGGCAATAATTAAGCACTTACTGTTGTTCTAAATGCAGAGAATACAAGTATTTGCAAAAAGGTTAGCTCTGCCCCCAGGAAGCTCACGTGAGACCTTTCCCACTCTAAAGGAGAAAGACAACACATTGGGGGCGGCTAGGTGGTGCAGTGAAGAGAGTACAGGCCCTGGAGTCAGGAGGACCTGAGTTCAAATCCGGCCTCAGACACTTGACACAAAACTAGCCATGTGACCTTGGACAAGTCACTTAACCCCAACTGCCCTCCAAAAAGAAAAAAAAGACGACACATAAAAGGAGTCTGAAAAGGGGGGAGGAGGAAGAGGATAAAAGTATCCAGTGCAGGGGCATGGTAGTGAAGGACTGAGTGCAGCCTGGGGAGATATGAAGACCTATTGACAAGGATACAAAGGAGCCCTAAGGGTTAATATAAAGGGTTGCTTTTTCAGTACCTCGTGAGGCCCCTCCAGAGTGTGAGCATCCTATAGTCTCTTCCCCTTATCTTGGAACACCATAAAACTTCCCCCTTATCCTGGACCACAAAATTCCTTGTCTCCCTCATCCTGTCCTTATATAAACAAGCCCCTGTCCCTCTGTAAATTGCTAGTCCTTCTTCCAGGGCTAACGCGATGCTTCTGCATCAATAAAGCTCCCCTTGGTTAGGAGAAAATCATCTAAGTGAATTCTTTCACATCTGAACCAGCTCCCCCAACTCGACAGGACACGATGTTGTGTTTGCCTTTCTCTCCCCAGTGCCGGCAGAGCGCCTTTGGTGTGGTAGGTACTAAATAAACATCGAGTGAATTGAATTTAGATTGTGAAGCAAACTAGAGTTTATTTTCTTTCGCCTTTTACTATTTAAAATTTTTTAAAAATTATTCTGAACATCACACCAAACAAAATGTGCATTGCCATATGCTATTTTAAATTTTGTTGAGTTGTTTCATTCATGTCTGACTCTTTGTGACTCCATTTGGGGTTTTCTTGGCAAAGATACTAGAGTGGTTTGCTATTCTTTCTCCAGCTCATTCTATAGATGAGGAACTGAGACAAATAGGGTTACATGATTTGCCCAGAGTCATATGGCTAGTAAGTGTTTGAGACCAGATTTGAACTCAGGTCCTCCTGACTCCGGGGCCAGTGCTCTATCCACTGCACCACCTAGCTGCCCATTTTAAATTTTAAAGAAGTCTTACTGATGCCCAATAAAGCACCTTCCCCTTAGAAAAAACAGTTTAGTAATGCCAAACAACACAATTGCATCTGTCCACATATGCCACATTTGGCTTCCACACCCCCACTAGCCACCAACATAGAGGAGGGACTAGGCTGTGAACAGAAACATCCTTTCTAAAGGTGATAGCCACAAGCACTGAAAAGGAGAATCCCATGCTGAAACTCTCTGAAGCAAAAGGCTCATAAGCACATAAGGAAAGAGGGTGTTTTTCCTCATTATCTACAACCACCAAAATCCCCAGCATCTCCTGAGCACCTCTTATATGCAGAGTACTGGGGTAAATGGTGGTGTTTCTGAGGCAGACTTGTATTCTAAAGGAACAAGCTAAAAAAAACAAAAAACAAGACACTAGACACTGTGTTAAGTGCTTTCACAAATATTATCTTTTTTTCCAATTTTATTTTATTTTTCTTTTAGTTTAGTTTACCTCATTCATTTCCACGAAATTTTGAGTTACAATTTTTCTCCCATCTTTCCCCTACCCTCCGCCCCAAAACAGCCATCCCAATGTATCCCCCCTTCCCCAGTCTATTCTCTCCTATGACTTCCCCCCTCACCCCTCTGACTTTTCGGCAGGGCAGGATGGATCTCCCAACCACAGTGCCTGTGTATCTCAAGTTCCAGTTGGATGTAGTTAATAATAATAACAATATATATATTTTTAACATTTGATTATAGAACTTTAGATTCTAGATTCTTTCTCTTCCCCCCTCGTCACCCACCCCCACTGGAAGGACAAGCAATTAAATAGATGTTGAACATGTGTAATTACACAGAACCTCTCCA
>CM053582.1:355718397-355806372 GCA_028627135.1 Pseudochirops cupreus
ACACACGCACTCACACACATACACATACACACACTCACACACACACACGCACTCACACTCACACACATACATACTCACTCAGACACATACACACACTCACACGCACACACTCTCACACACATACACTCACGCACACTCACACACACACACATACACACACATTCTCTCTCTCACACACACACACTCACACACTCTCACACACACTCATACACACACTCTCTCACACACACACTCACACACACACATACACACGCACTCACACACATACACATACACACACTCACACACACACACACTCACACACACACGCACTCACACTCACACACATACATACTCACTCAGACACATACACATACACACACACACACACTCTCACACACACACACTCACGCACACTCACACTCACACACATACATACGCACTCACACACATACACACACACATACACACACCTACATTTCTATTCTCCCTCCCCCCATTTCCCACCACCTCCCATTCTCCTAGTAAGTGCTCATGATCTAAACCAGGTATTCATGTACTATATTGCTCCTGGGGATCCCCAGGAACTATAAAACATGTGTAAGAACAAATGAGCCCACAATGATACATGCTAACATGAATCTACAATTATTTATTTGTGAGCGGCTAGATGGTGCATTGGATAGAGTACCCGGCCTAGAATCAGGAAGACCCATCTTTCTGAGTTCAAATGTGGCCTCAGACACTTCCTAGCTGTGTGACTCTGGCCAAGAGAGGTGGCTGCACTTCCAGCTTGGGTGAAATTGGGAGATCCAGGGCAATTTTGTCATTACTGACAGTTTTAAAAAAATATGCAACAGAAGTTCGTACACAATCCTCTTTTTTGTTCTTTATAAGTTAGAATGCATTTTGTTGATAATTGAATTATGATTCTTTTTAAAAGAATTTTTTGAAAGGAGAATTTCTTTGGGGTTCTGCTGGAGCTTTTGTATTTCCATGACACTTTTAGTCATCACTTTTGTGCTTTCTCTCTCCCAAAGATGCTGCAGCTGATGGTGCTACCATTTCCTGGAAGGAAAATTTTGACTTAGCTTACACAGAGCTGAATGAAATTGGAAGGTAACACTACAGCTTTCTATCCTGGAGCTTAGCTGAAAAAGAAAACCCCGTGAGTTTATATGTTCACAGCAAAAAAAAGGTTTAGCTTATTTTCTATTTTGAGTAAAGAAAGAAATAGCAGGACAGCTAGGTGGCACAGTGGATATAGCACCGGTACTGGAGTCAGGAGGACCTGAGTTCAAGAGAACTTGGGGAAGTGACTAGTTTTCTGAACTTTACTTTTCTGATTTGTAACAATAATAATGAAGCAGCTAAGTGGTGTAAAGGATAGAGCAATATGCCTGAAGTCAGAAAAATAGTTCAAACGTGGCCTCAGACATTTACTAGCTGTGTGACCCTGGGTGAGTCATTTCACCCTGTTTGCCTCAGTTTCCTCATCTGTAAAATGAAAAGGCAATGGCAAACCACTCCAGTATCTTTGCAAAAAAAAATGCCAAATGGGGTCACAGAGAGTTAGACATGAACATGACTCAGACTTAACAATAATAATTGCTAGCACTTTAAGCAGCAAAGGTTAAGTGACTTTCCCAGGGTCACACAGTAGTAACTATCTGAGACCAGATTTGAACTCAGGTCTTCCTGACTTCTGACCCAAAAGTCTATTCACTGTGCCATCCAGCTGCCCCTCATTCCATATGCTGTTATTAAACAGGTGACTTAGATTTTCTCTATCACATTCTTAAGTCTAGATAATCAACAAAATAATAAAGGTTTGATTTGTAGCATTTACTGATTTCCAATGCATAAATACTCACACTTTACATTAACAATTGGTTCTTAGAGCTGATACAAGCTAACTAATACACTCCAGGGAAAGAGCACTCACTCTGCAGTCAGAAGACTTGGGTTCAAATCCAACTTGCGATACGAGCTGTGTGACCTTGGACAAGTCACTCAATTTTCCTGGTTGCCTTGCAATGGTTGAAGGGCTGTCATACAGACGAGGAGACACTTGTTTATCATCGCTTGAGACAGGAGAACTAAACTGAGAGATGGAAGTAACAGGGGGACAGATTTAGGCTTGAGGTAAAAAAACATTTGCCAATATTCCAAATGTTCAAAATTGAAATTGGCTGCCTCGTGAGGTAGTGAGTTGCCTTATGCTAAAAGCATTCTAGCCAAGGCTAAATGATAACTTTTAGAGAGTTCTATGGAGAGGACTTGGATCAGGCAGGGGCTGGACTAGGTGACCTCTCAGGTCTCCTTCAGATCCAAGATTCCCTGATTCCAGCTGCTTACCTCCCTGACACCAGGAAAATGGAGCCCAGATGGGGAAGGATATGAACAGAGATCTACGGGACTCCTGGTCAAATGTTACAAACTTTACAAATCACTGAAGAAAAGGTCCAGGGTGGATTTGTGGATCTTGACCAAAAATTGTCTCCCTTTCATGTGATTCCAGGGGTCGGTTCTCCATTGTGAAGAAGTGCATTCACAAAGCTACTCGGAAAGATGTTGCTGTGAAATTCATTAGCAAAAAAATGAAGAAGAAGGAGCAGGCAGCACATGAAGCTGCCCTCCTCCAGCACCTCCAGCACCCTCAATATGTCACGCTCCATGATACCTATGAGTCACCCACCTCTTACATCTTGGTTTTGGAACTGTGAGTACCAACAACCTCTCTCTAGCACTGTCCCTGCCCCATTTAGGTGGGACCAGGCCACCATCTGGGCCTGTTGACCCCCACTGGATGATGAAAAGAACATTGACTTTGGGGTCAGAGGACTTGGGTTCAAATCCTGCTTCCAATGTGACTGAGTTACTAAACCTCCATGGCCATCAGTCTTATTATTAGTAATAGATTATTAATAGATTCTTTTGAGATATCCCTAGAAATTGGGCAGAAGTGGAAATAAAAGCTCCAACGCTCTCCCATGCCATCCTCAAAAGGCAAAAAGGTTTTGTTTTTATCCCACATAGAGACAAACTCCTCAGAGTAAGGCAAACCAGTCTAAAGTCTGGAGGGATTCAGCCAGCCACCATCCCCCTTAACCCAGCAAAAGGAAGAAAGGAGAAATTTGTAGCTTGGGCTTTAAAGAAGCAGCCAGTGTGCCATTGTGCTCTGAGATAATAGGAGCAATAATAGATTCACAGAAACACAGAATGTTAGGGTATAATAGACCTTATAGACCACCTAAACTAATCTCATTTTGCCAGTCAGGAAACAGAGGTCACAACCCTGACATCTCATGATACCTCATGCAAATGTTCTAATGTTCTTCAACACCAATCACTAAACACTTATCAAGCATTCATAACTGCCAGGCACTGTTATAGAGAGACAAAAATGAAACAATCCCTGGGATTCTACTGGGAGAAAAAAACCATGTATATATTACAGGCAGCTAGGTGGCACAGTGGATAGAATGCCAAGCAAAAAATCAGGAAGTCCAGAGTTCAAATTTGACCTCAAACACTTAGTAGTTATATGACCTTGGACAAGTCCCTTAACCCTATTTGCCTCAGTTTCCTCATCTGTAAAATGAGCTGGAAAAGAAAATGGCAAACACTCCAGGATCTTTGCCAAGAAAACCCTAAATGGGGCCACAAAGAGTAGGACACAAATGAAAAGACTGAACAACAAAGGAAGTAGTTTTTGAGCTGGACTCTGAAAGAAACTAGCGTATTTGCAGAAGTGGAGGAAAGAAGTAAATACACTCCACCCTCCATGCCATTTCATTAGCCATCCCCCATACCTGGAACACCCTCCTTAGCCCCACCTTATAGAATGCCTCATAGGATTCTGGGATTACAGATTACAGCTGGAGTTGTTGCTCCTGCCTCCCCATCCGATAACTGATTAAATGTGGGTGGTGAGGGAGAGTGAGATATTGAGGGTGATTCTGAGTTTGTGAGCAGGGGGGGTACTGGAAGAACAGTGACACCCTCAACAGAAATAGCAGAATTCCAAAATAGGTCGGTTTTGAGGGGAAGATAATAAGGTAACAAGTTCTATTTTAGATGCGTTGATTTTGAGATAGGGATGGAATTTCCCATTTGGAATGTCTAATATCAGTTGGTGATATGGGTCTGGTGTTCAGGAGAAAGATATTTTATGTGTATGTGTGTATATGTGTGTATGTATCACGTCTTCCTGACCTATATATAATATATATATATATACACACACATACACATACACATATGTATACGCACATACATATATACATGGATGTTTTATATATGTTGGTGTGTGTATTTGTTCATGCATATCCTATATTTGAGTTATCTGCCGAGAGAAGATAATTAAGTTCATGAGAGTTGATGAAGTCACCAAGAGAAAGAGTATAAAAACAGAGGAAATGCAGGGCCTGGGCAGAGCCTTGAGGGGACTCAAGAAAATACATAGTTTTAGGATACTCTATCAGAAAACTACAATTCATTTACTCTTCTAGATAAAACAATATACAGGAAATCTTTTTTGGAATGAAATTTTTCAAAGGGGTGCTGCCCTGAAACTGTTCACAGGGACTGTTGGATCAATGATTCCAGTCCTAGTAGCCTGTCATAATGATGGCCAGAGGTTGCGTTGCCCAGCTAACATATTAACTGAAACTTAATTTGTGACTGTATCAGGTTACTGCCAGGTAGAGCTGGCTTTTCATGAGGCAGGGGAAGTTTTTCCTGTTTAGCTATCTCTAAAAAATGTCTACCGCTTTCCACTATCTCATTCCTATCATCAAAGGTGTGTCCTGCTGTGAAAAGAAGGTGACACTTTTAATAGCATATCTTCCATTCAGATCACATTGTGTCCCTCCATAACATAAAGAGCCTAGGTTCACCCCAGGGAATTTCCTCATTCTCTTAGTTCATAATTCCTACCCAAGAAACCTGAGAAACAGTATATGCATGGTCTTCCTGGAGATACTGAGACTGATTCCCCACTTGTGAACACAAAGTTCATAGAATCAGAAATGTAGATCTGAAATGGCCCTTAAAGGCCATCTGGTTCATCCCCCTTCATTCGAGATCTAGGTAGCGAAGCAGATATAATGTTGGCCATGATTTAAAATCCTGTCTTGGGCACTTAGCAGATTTGTGACTCTGGACAAGTCACTTAACCCTATTAACTCAGTTTCCTCATCTGTCAAATGAGCTGGAGAAGGAAATGTCAAACCATTCCAGTATCTTTGCCAAGAAAACCCTAAATGGGGTCATGAAGAGTCAGACAGACTGAACAACAAGAAGCAAGAAGACCTTAGAGCAATATGTAAATGTTAGTTATTTTATAGGTGAGAAAACCGAGGCCCGGAGAGATAATTTGCCCAAGGACTCAGAATGAGTATGAGAAGTGAGAGCTGAACCCAGGAACTCTGACTCCAAATCCAGCATTCTTCCCACTGCATTATGTCACCTCTTAGTCAATCAACCAATACTTATTAAGGTCCTGCGCTGTGCCAGGTATTGTGGTAAGCAGTGGAGATACCAGAAGACAGCCCCTGCCCTGAAGGAGCTTATAGTCTACAAGAGAAGACACGAGGCAAACAAATCTATCCAAAGCCAGTGAAATACAGGATAGAAAGGAAGCAATGAACAGGAGGAAGGCACTAGAATTCAGAAGAGGGGTTGGGGGGAAGGTTTCCTATAGAAGATGGGATTTTAGATGGACTTAAAGCCAGGAGACAGAGATGGAAAAGGAGCCAATTTCAGGAATGGTGGACAGCCATAGAAAATGTCCAGAGCTGAGAGATGGCTGGGCTCCAGAGTCTTGTTTGTGGAAGGCCAGGAAGCCAGTGTCATTGGATCATAGAGTATATATATTGGAGAAAAGGTATAAGAAGGCTAGAAAAAAGATTGGAGGGGGCTAGCTTATAAAGGGCTTTGAATACCAAGCAGAGCATTTTGTTTTTGACTCTAGAAGTGATAGGGAAGCACTGTGCTTTAGGAAAATCACTTTGGTAGCTGAAGGGAGAATGCATTGGAGTGGGGAGAGATTTGAAGCAGGCAGTCCTACCAGCAGGTTAATGCGACAATCCAGGCATGAGGGGATAAGAGCCTATGCTAGACTGGTGGCTGTGTCAGAGGAGAGAAGGGCCCTTATTGGAGAGATGCTGCAAAAGTAAAATTGACAGTCTTTGGTGCCAGACTGGATATGGAGGCTGAGAGAGAGTGAAGAATCCAGGATAGCTTCTCATTATGTCACAGAGGAAGATTTTGTTCAAAGAAAAGGAGAAACAAAACAGCAATCCTTTAAGGAGTGATCATATAAATCCCAAGATTTGCATATATTGTTACAGTGCTGAATTAGGATAGTCCTGAGTGTCCCGGCTCCTTTGCTAGAAGCCCTTTCTCCCACACACCCTGTCTTGACCTCCTGCTCCCTAACTATTGAAATGGAGACTTTAAAAAACAAATTCTGTTTCTCTTTCACCTTTCAGCCTCTCCTTGTAGTACTTCCATGCTCCATGGGACAGCCAGCCTATCCACTAGTTTACTAGATCAGGGGCTTTCTGTGCTATCTCCCCTAGCAAGATGAGGGCAACATCAGAGCCCTTCCCGTTTCCTGGATTCCCATTGCTCTTGCCCCATACGTAGGCCCTTCCTTTTTCTATCTGCCCTGTAACTAAACTTTCTTTTCTTTGTGTCTTCCCCATTTACTATGAGTTCCTTGAGATCTGACACTTTGTGATTATTCTTTTTGTATCCCTAGAGCTTAGCACAATGCTTGGTACTCAGTAGGTACTTAATAAATGTTTTTTCATTCACTCAGTGTCTCCCAGGTACCAGCCCCAATACCTTGAATTATACACATTTTATCTTTGCCAGTTATTCAAAAGAAAGGGTAAGTAGGAATAAGGAAAATATCCTGGCATCTACCACATTTCTCTTCCTCTTCTCTTTGGGGTGGAATTTTGATTCTCTGAAAATTAGACCTGATACCACATATAGTGATTGTGTAAAATATGTTAATATATGTTATATGATGTTTTACATCATGTTGTTACATGCAGTAAACATTTTATGCCTTCCATCATTCATGTATATCACCTCCAGAATTATCTTTATGTGTTTTGTGACTAATATCCTCACTGGTGATTAACCCAAACATGCTAGTCTAGTCACTGGCCAAATGGTTCAGGTTCTTTTACTGTGACTTGTTGCTGCCTCTGGATGTTCTATCTCTCTACTATCTGTAGGGGAGAAGTTGTCTTCAGGAACACTGTCCAATGGTCTGCATTCTGGGCCCAGAGGTTCCAGACAGTCAACAGAATTGTCTGCTGCTTCTAGGCTGGGCACCGCATGTAGCCTCTGGAGCTCTTGAGTGAAGGTGTTGCTGGCGTGGAGTTGACTGACTTTGGGTTTATCTTTTCTCTTCTTCCAATTAGTCAATCAAGAAATGTTTATTAAATGCCTGCTGTGTGCCAGGCACTGTGTTAGACCCTGGGGACATAAATACAGAGATGGAAGATGACTTTACCTCTCATTTAGACCAGCCCTCATTTTATAGGCCAAGAGAGGGTAGGCAACTTTTCAAGGTCCATTCACTAGTTAGTGAAAAAGCCGTGGATAACCCCTACTTGTAATGAGCTTTCCTTCTAATTGGAGATATAACGTGTGTGTGTGTGTGTGTGTGTGTGTGTGTGTGTGTGTGTGTGTGATAAAGGCACACATGAGCAGCTTTCCAGAGAACTGCTGCTGTGAATAGCTTTCTAGGTTCTGATTACATAAGCAAGCTCTCTGTTTATTCAATAACAAATCAGAGCAAAACATTCATAGAAAACCAAAATACAGCATTCACAATGTTACAACTTATCACAGAAAATCAAAACACAGCATTTGCTATGTTACAACTCAACAACTTATCACTAAAATGGTCGCACAATTTTCACCAAAGTGGTCACATAGTTTTAAACAATGTACATTCATTTAGTCAATCACAAAATCCTTCATTCAATCACAAAGTACAAAAGTCAAAGTTCTCCACACCTAGGTCACAGTAAATCATAATCTTCTCAGTCAGTACACAGTATCCAAGTAAAGTCTTCTTTCAGCTAGACTTGAGGCTGGCTCTCAGCTTCCATGGTTCCTCTTCCATGGTCCCAGCTCCAACTGTCACCTGGGTTCAAAGGCAAGCAGCTCCCAGTTCCTTGTACAGCTCCTTGTCCAGTTCTTCATCCAATTCCCATTCCATATGGAAGCTCACAGTGTCCAGTCCACCTCAAGACCTTCACAGTTCCTGTTTCTGGGAAGACAAAGCTTAACAGAACCACAATAATATTCATGCACATTGCCAGCACCATCATCAATTTACTAACTGCCTGTGAAATCAACTCAGACCCACCAACAAGGTCTGAGAACTCAACACAAATCATCAACATACAAATCCACACAGACCCACAAACAAGGTCCAAGAGGTCAGCACAAATCATCAGTAAAGTCCCAGGACCTCCAAAACCCTCCTCCAGGACTTCTGTAAACACACAACCAGAAAATCCTCTTTCAGGACTTCCAGTGAGGTCCCAGGGCTTCTGTACAAAGTATCACAAACAAACATCAACACAGACAGAGCAGACAGAGTGCTGGGATGCCACAAGCCTTCTCCTTCCTGACTGCCCCCAAAAGAGTCCTTTTCTTGATTCTGCTGTCTCCATCATCGGCTCTCCTTACAGATGGTCATTAACTCCTGCCCAGGAGTTTACAATTTGTGGGGTTCACACGTTCTGTTTCTTAACAGATTTGATACAAGGTTCAAAAGAAACTTGAACTGAAACAAGGTGTTAATTCAGTAGCTGAAACAAGGTATCAGCTACTTCTATGCTTGCCATTACATGTGTACACACACATACATACACAATACCGTATACATATAGTGTGTGTATATGTACACATATATGTATACATACATATATGCATATACATACATACATACATACATACATACATACATACAGAGACAGAGAGAGAGTGATGTTAAGGGTTTTTTTTTTCTTTAGTGTTGGACTCTCCATGACCACATTCAGGGTTTCTTGGCAGAGATACTGCAGTGGTTTGTCCGTTTCCTTCTTCTGCTCATTTTACAGATAAGGAACTAAGGCAAACAGGTTTACTTGCCCAGAGTCACACAGCTAATAAATTCTGAGGTGAGGAAGATGAGTCTTCCTGATTCCAGGCCCAGCACTCTATCCACTGTGCCACCTAGCTGCCCCATACAGCATTCATATAAAGTAAATAAATACAAATATATATGAAGTAGGTAAATATAAGATAGTTGGGGGGCCCTAAAAGTTGGGGGGGGGTGAACCAGGAAGGGCTCAATGGAGAAGAATGTGTTTGAGTTTCATCTTAAATGGAAAGAGAGACTCTTTCTAGAGGTAAGGAAGGAAGACTTTACAAGCATGGGGGACAGCAGATGCCAAGGCATGGAGAAGAGAAAAGGAGTGTCATGAGTGAGGAGTAGGGAGAAGGCCAGTTTGGCTAGATTGCAGAGCTCAAGAGAGGGAGTCATATCCCAGAAGGTTGGAAAGATAAGCCTGAGCCAAGTGGTATAGGTCTTTTACAATCTAAACAGAGGACTTTATATTTTATCCCAGAGGCATAGGAGACCACTGGAGTTGACTGAGTAGGAGGGTGACATGGCCAGATCTCTGCTGAAAGAAAATTATTTTGGCAACAATGTGAAGGAGTTACTGGATCTGAGAGAAATGAATGGAGGACACCAATTAGGAAGCTGTTGCAATAAGGAGTTAAGATGTGATAAGAAAGGTAGGCAGGCATTAAGCTCATACTATGTGCGAGGCACTGTGCAAAGTGCTGCTAATATAAAATAGAAGGGAAAAGAAAGAGCGTTCCTGCCCTCTTGGAGCTTATACTCTAATAGAGGAAAACAACATACAATAGGAAACTGAAAAGGGGTGGGGAAATGGTATCCCCATAGGGGCATAGTGCTCAAATCCTGAAAGTCAGAAGCACAGTCAGGAGGGGAATGAAGGCTAGCGGTGGGCCTATGTCCTTCCCCAAAATGTTGGCACCAGGAGGAACTCATCAATGAGGAAAAGGGACTGGCATAGTGGAGGGGTATTGCAGGGTGAGAAGGTTGTAGAAGAGGATGGATATTCCAGAATGAGGAAATCCCAGGAGTTGAAGGAATTCTAAGGTGAGACTGCAGCTGAGACATGGTGTTGAAATGGAGAAAGTCAGAAGGAGAGCCAGAAGGGGAAATGAAAGAGGGTCTAGGAGCTGTATGAGTGGAGAAAGGGTGTCAGATGTGAGAGATGCTGTGGAAGCAGGTAGAAACAGAAAAATATGACAACTGACTAGCCATGCAAGGTGAGGGAGAGTGTATGATCATAATCATATAATAATATAGTATAATGCTGAAGTGATGAACCTGGGAGCCTGGAAGGATGGTAATATCATGGCAGTTGTTAGTCCTGGTAGTAGTTCATATTCTCTAGTGGTATGATCTACATTGGGACTAATCTTCATGAAAAATCTTTCCAGTTTGTATCCCCTCTGTGATAGGTTCTCTACTAGTACTGCCTCCATGACTTTCCTGAATTGCTATGATTCTGTTCCTTAGGTGACCCAAAGGTAGAATAGTGCCTCTAGGTAGTTCATATTGTTCACTACTGTCTCCAAGAACTGGACTTGGAGTTAAGAGAGACCTAGGTTTGAATGCTATCTCCAACTCTTGAACATGAACCACTCACTTAAACCTCTCCAAACTTTCATTACCCGTTCTGTTAAAAGGGAGAAAATACTGTGTGCCTGGAAAGCCTAACAGGTTTTTTTCATTGGCCTCAAATGACATAAAATATACAAAGTACTCTGTAAACTTGAATGCACTGTTATGATGGTGACATGCATTCAAATTGCTAGGAGCCCACTGGACAAATGAAAAGTTTCCTTCTTATCGTCTGTACTGTAGAAGTCTGATAATACCCCATACAAAGGGCTCATATTGAGAATCAATGACCGCCAAGAAAACAATCTATATTATTCTGAGTCAGCATTTAGCAAAGTGGACTATCTACCTTGTTTCTTCTTTGTAGGGCTCAGGTATTTACAGTCATTCTAATTTTCCTGGCTCTCTCTTTATCCCATGGCCCAGGATTTTCTCCCCTCCAAGAGACTCTGGGTTCAGTTAGACTTGCATTCTCTCCTGGGGACGTGATGCCTAGTAGGTTAGGTTTTGTTTAGCTTCTCAGCAGTTCTGTCTGGAATATCCAGATTAAGTATGTCTGATGTTTAAGGTTTTCCTAAACATCAGTAACATTTCCACAGAGGTACTCAAGAAGCAATATGGCTATCAAGCATGGGGCAGCATTATATTTCATCTACCATGTATTTGGTCTATCATACAAATGACATAAGACATAAAAGATAGGGAAGGGAACAAGAATCTGTTAAGTACCTACCATGTGCCAGCACTTTACAAATATTACATCAATTGATCTTTACAACATCCTTATGAGGTAAATACTATTACTATCCCCATTTTACAGTTGAAGAAACTGGGACAGACAGAAGTTAAATGACTTGCCCAGGGTCACGCAGCTAGGAACTGCCTGAGGTCACATTTGAATTCAGATCTTCTTGACTCCAGACTTACTATTCCATCCACCATTGTGCCAGCCTGTGGTCCCATGAGTCTTAGAGGAATGGGTCGCAGTTACTCAAGAGGGAGGAGGAGACAAAAGGGGGAAATGCCCTAGCATTTAATTCATAGAGAGTCAGAATTTTCCAGTTAAAAGTTAGAAGGGGACTTTAGTTCTCATTTAAACCAACCTCATTTTATAGACCAAGAAAGAGAGGGTAGGTAAATTTTCCAAGGTCCAACAGCTAGCTAATGGCAGTCATGGACAGAAAGCAGGTCTAGTCAGAAAGTAGTCTTTCCACAAAACCACTTTGGTGTGTGCAAGTCTATTATACTGTGGACTAGGGCTTGTGAGTCAATAATGTCAGGGCACAGTTCATAATACCTCACCTTCTCTTGCTTCTAATGCAGATTCCTGGGGCACAATACAAGGATCAGTACAAAAGCAAAAGGAGAGCAAAGACAAACAAGAAATGGTGGCCCCTGGTGGAGAAAAATGGCACTATGGATGTGAGATGAAATCAATCAAAAAGCATTTATTAAGCGCCTATTACATGCCAGGCGCTATCTTGGGTGCTGGAGATACAGATACAAAGAATGAAATGATCCTCTATCCCACTCTATGTCCATGACATGTTGGTGATAAATGTGTGACCTTTCTCAACTTCACATGGAGATGCCTCTTGGCAAATCTAAGTAGAAGATGCAAGTATAGACCATATGGGGGAAATAGCCGCATTAGGAACCTGATTTCATGTGAACCACCAAAAGCAGGCTTTTCCTTCTAAAGAGAAGGAGAAGTTAAGGACTCGTGGAAGCATATATGATCCCCTAAATAGAAAAATCTCATTCTGTTCCAACTTATGGAGACCATTCCCATGCATCTCGCTTGCTTCTTGGAGTGTATTTATAATGCGAGAACAGCAAGGCAAGCTGTAAGGAGCTCAGGAAAAGCCAGGGCAGCCCAGAAGGGAATGAGCTGCCTTTAGCGGGAGGAGGCTCTTGCTGGAATTCTCAGGTCTAGCCCTCTCCCCTCCCCCCTCCCCACACACACATGTTCTCTTTGATCCAGTGGCACTGGTCTCCGAGGTTCACAAACTACTCCATCTCTCAGCCTCCGGCATTTTGGGGGGCCTCTCCCATACATCTGCTTTGACTACTAACCCCCTTGGCTTCCTTTACCAAAGGCTGCCTTCTACAGGATGCCTTCCCTAACCCCTCTCAATTCTAGCCTTCTCTCGATTACTTCCCATTTATTCAGTATATTCAGCTTTGCGAGTATTTACTTGTATGTTGCCTCATCCATTGGATTATAAACCCCTTTAGGGCAGGGATCAACTGTTTCCTTTTTGTATCCCCTGTGCTTAGCACAGTGCCTGGCTATAGTAGGGGGCTTAATGTTTGATTGATTGGCTTCACACCTCACAGTCAAGCCCAGAATACACTGGATCTGCCCACATTCAGTGTTATTTGAGATTCTATTTCATTGTGTGCAGGTATAGGTCAAAGCTCCCCGGCAAATAAATGATTCATCTACTTTACAAACCTACTTCTTACAGGCACCAAGATCCATTTCTTCTGAAAAATTTTGAAAGGAACTAACAAAACAAAAGGTTTTTACTGATTTCATCACAGAAGACATGGCTTTTAATATGCTAAAATACTAGATAAGAACAGTAACTGAAATTCTGTTAGTATAGAAAACTCCCAGGTGAGGAAACTCCTACTAACCAGGTCAACACTTTCTCTGCAATATGGAGAGATGCCTAGAGTACTGAGAGGGTACACACTTTGTTCAGGGTCACACAGCCAATATATGTCAGAGGCAGGACTGGAACCCAGAAATTCCTGGCTCCAAGGTGGACTCTGTTTACTATATAACACTGCCTCTCAAATAGTCAAAATACAAAACTTCTTATTGTTGTTCAATTGTTTTTTAGTCACGTCTGACTCTTCATGAGCCCATGTGGGGTTTTCTTAGCAAATATACTGTAATGGTTTACCATTTCCATCTCCAGCTCATTTTACAGATGAGGAAACTGAGGCAAACAGGGTTAAGTGACTTGTCCAGGGTCACACAGTCAGTAAATACCTGAAGCTGGATTTGAACTCAGGAAGATGAGTCCTCCTGACTCCAGGCCCAGCAAGCTTATCCACTACACCACCTAGCTTCTCTCATTGTTGACTTCATATTAAATGTGAATTCATGAGCTTCCCCACTCCCACACCAGCTTTGGATGTTGTCCTCAGACGGAGCTTTAGTTGAAACACATCTGTATCAAAACCAAATGATTTTATAGGGAGATCTTTACAGAGTTTGTTTTTAATTTTTTTTTCCCCTTGCTCTCTTTACCTTTCATAGGATGGATGATGGCCGACTCTTGGATTATCTTATGAATCATGATGAACTTATGGAAGAAAAAGTTGCTTTCTATATCCGAGATACCATGGAAGCCTTACAGTATCTACACAATTGCAGGGTTGCTCATTTGGACATCAAGGTAACAGGAAATATGGACTAGGGACTGGCTCTATGGTTTTTTTGATTCAGATGAGGTAACTCCCCTCTATCCGGACAGGGCGGCACCTTCTCTGTAAGCTATAATCTCAAAGAACTGTCTTAAAGGCTCATGTGCCCATCACACTCTAGAGTGGGGCTGGAAGCAGTTTAAAATGTAATTAGGAAATATTTAACAAAATAAACTAAGTCAATCTGAAACCCAGAGGGATCTTTATGTACAGCTTCGGGGCCCACATTTCTATTTGAGTCTGAAACCATTGGCCTAGGCCGTCTAAGAATCACATAGCCAGCACGTTTCAGAGGCAGGACTTGAACTCAGATCTTCTCAGCTCTGAGGTCAGCTCTCTATCCGCTATAAGGGCCAGGAAAAAAAGGAAAAGAAATAAGATCCAACTTGCACGGCCATTACCCTTAATCAAAGTGAATTACATTTCAGTTTGTTTAGAGAGATCAACATTCCAGTGAATATCAAGGCTGGGGACTGGACCTCTACTGATTTAATAATCAATCAGTATTTATGAAACACCTGCTATTTGCTAGACACTGTGATGAGTGCTGAGGATAAAATAAAATAAAGGGAAAAAGATAGTCCCTGCCCTCAAGGAGCTTACATTCTACCAGACTCTCTTCTAGACTACTGAGACTGGTTTCTATATAATTTAAGAAAATTCTTTGAAGTATAATATTATAGAATGTTAGAATTTGAAGTCCAATGCCTATATTTTAAAATGAAGAAACTGAGGTCCAGAAAGCCTAACACAATTAGTCAGTGGTACAACAGACTAGAACCAGGGTCTCCTAACTTCTTTTCCATAGAGCAGCTAGATGGTACAGAGCCAGGCCTGGAGTCAGGAAGACTCATCTTCCTAAGTTCAAATCTGGCCTCTGACACTTGCTAACTGTGGGACTTTGGGCAAATTATTTAACTGTGTTTGCTTCTGTTTCCTCAAATGAGAGAAGGAAATGACAAACCACTCCTTTATCTTTGCCAAGAAACCCCCAAATCAAATGGGGTTATGAAGAGTCGGGACTGAAACAACTCAACAACGAAAGCTTCTTTCCCACTCTGGCATGCTGCCTCTCACACGTGAGCCACATCTAGTAACGTCAGCTGGAAGATAGAAAGTTGAGGAAAGGAAGAAGGGCTCAAGTGATTTCCGGTGACCTAGATCACCAATGAAACTTCTTCCCCATAAAATATTGTTCTAGTCACAAGGAAAGGAATAAGTACATCGTTGATAGGGTTTGTTTTCCATGAAAGAGAGTTTACTAATTAAAATCTCCCAGCCTGAAAACAGAGATGAGACTGAGAAAGACAGAAATATTCAGACCCCCGGGGTACACAGCAGCCAGTGAGGAGATGAGGGAGCTATCCGCGGTGTCACTCCCTGCCTTTATCCCACAGCTCTTTGGCCGGCAGTGAAGGATGGCATCCACAGCCTTGAGCACAATTGTCAGACGCGTAGAAGTGCGTGTTAGATAAATGTTTGGCCTTTGCTGAATTGGCAGCCTGTGCCCTGGTCGTAGTCATGGAAGTCAGAGAGGATTTGAGGGTTACAGCTGTTCAGGACCCCTGGCTTAACCCTCCTCTGTTAGTAATCATTCAGCGCCCTGACCCACTCTCAGAAAGCACACCCTTGCTGAAGAAGCTAACACTGTCCCTAGGCAGTTGGTGGGTAGAGCAGTAGATGGGCTGCCAGGCTTGGGATCATGAAGACCAAGGTCACTTCCTAGCTGTGTAACCATAAGCAAATCATTTTACATGTTTGCCTAGGTTCCCTCAACTAGAAAATGAGGGTCATAACAGCGCCTGCTTTGTGGGTGCTAAATAAATGCCTATTCCCTTCCCTTCTGTCTGCACTCCCCAACTTTAGACCCTCTGAAGGGTCTTTGGGAAAAAAGTATGAAAGGCAGTAATGAGGAGGTACAGGCTCTGGGAAACCCCTTGAAGTCTGATTAAATCTTCCCACTTGATGAGGCATTTGCAGAGGCCACAAGTTTTTCACTGTGGCTGGGCCCAAACCTTCTTTTATGGAGGAAGGGACTTCCATGCCCTACGCCTGTAGCTCCCAAAAGTTCACCATATGGGGTAGACTCTTAAGGAGTCTAGGTATCTGTGATGCTTGCATTGGGCAAGCAGGACAGAGTAAGTGTCACAGAGTAAGTCTGTGCTAAGCCATTCTACGGCGCTCTCACACCACATGGAGGGAAGATGGAGTCTTAGGTACAGAGGAATCTAGGGGTGGTCTAGAGGAGGAGTTTGGGGAGGGTCTTCAGGAGGAGTCAATCAGGTCAGACTCCAGGAATGAGTTTGGGTCTTCAGGGGGAGTTAATGATGTCAATGCAAGGGTGGATTGATATTTTGATAGGCTCAAGGGTGGGAAGTAGATGGACATTGGAGAGCTAGGCTAGTAACAGAGGTTTGGGCCCAGCCATAATGAAATACTTATGGCCTCTGCAAATGCCTCATCAAGTGGGAAGATTTAATCAGACTTCAAGGGGTTTCCCAGAGCCTGTACCTCATCAGTATGCTTTAGTGGACTTGGAGTTGGAAGACTGGCTCTGCCACCTACAACTTGTGTGACCTTGGGTGAATCATGTTACCTCTCTGGGCCCTAGTTTCCTTATTCATAAAAGGAATATTTTTTGGACCTGATGGTCTCTAAGATCTCTTTCAGCTCTAAATCTTTGATCTTGTGATTTAGTTTTGTTCAAAATTCTATCAACTGAAGGTTCACTTTGCTTGGGGAGGGAGTGGAACAGTAAGGACGCGTATGAATCCAAAGTGGGCAGCCCGATGGTCTAGTGGAGAGCACGCTAGCAAGTTCAAACCTTGCCTTGCACACATATTAACTGTGTGAACCTGGGCAAGTCACTTAATTTCTTAGCCTCAGGCTCAGCACTGTAAAATGGGGATAAGAACAGTACCTACCTCGGAAGCTTGCTGCATAGCTCAGAGGAGAGAGAGTCCTTTAGCAAGCTGCAAAGCACTGTATACATGTTGGCCATTATATCTGTAATTACTGATACTCCTACAAGAAAAGCAAACTTTCCTCCTTTAGTCCCTCTCTCTCATTGCCCTACAGCCAGAAAACCTGCTCATTGACTTACGAATACCAGTGCCTCGAGTGAAGCTCATCGATTTGGAAGATGCTGTCCAGATCTCAGGTCACTTCCATATCCACCACTTGCTGGGGAACCCAGAGTTTGCTGCCCCAGAGGTGATCCAGGGCATCCCCGTCTCCCTGGGCACAGACATCTGGAGCATTGGAGTCTTGACCTATGTCATGTTGAGTGGCGTTTCCCCCTTTCTGGATGAGAGCAAGGAGGAGACATGCATCAACGTATGTAGGGTGGACTTCAGTTTCCCCCATGAGTACTTCTGTGGGGTCAGTAACACGGCAAGGGACTTCATCAATGTGATGTTACAGGAAGATTTCCGGCGGAGGCCCACGGCAGCCACCTGCCTGCAACACCCCTGGCTGCAGCCCCATAATGGCAGCTACTCCAAAATCCCCCTGGATACCTCACGACTGGCTTGCTTCATAGAACGCCGGAAGCACCAAAATGATGTTCGCCCAGTTCCCAATGTCAAGAGTTTTATCGTCAGTCGGATGAACCAAGGGACATAAGCCTGCTCCCTGCTCTTGAGGCTTGGCTGGGATGCACGATGTGAGCAAAAGTGAGGCAATGTTGGGCTGTAAATAGTTCTGTGTTGGACCATTGGACTTCCTGCAGTTCCCCAGACTGAGAGATGTACTCCATACACCTTTTTCCAGTAATTATTCAGTGTCTAAACAACAGTAAAAACCCACCCTGAATCTAGGAGCTTTCTGATAGTTGGCTAGTTACGCTCTCTATAAGGTTATTCTACAAAGGCAAGGAATAAGCTAAGCATTGGGATTATGGAAAACAAAAGGGGTGAGAGTAGGGAAGGGCCTGCATGGCTACTTTTAGGTGGACTTAGGCCAAAATGGAAAATAATGAGTTCCAAGTAAAGTCTTAAATAGAGTCAGCCGATGCTCACACTAGCGAGCCAGTGCAGAACTGAAAAGCAGTCTCTCTTTGTTGAGATCTTCAAAGACCACCACAGAGTTCTAGGTAATAGAGGTAGCCTTTCTGTCAACTGCTTCAGTTTAGGTGTATTCGATATAATTTCTTAGTACAAATACATGAGAGCATACAGTAGAGTACACCCACCCAGGTTCCAGGGTTTTATGATATATGTATATATATATACGTAAAATAGATATAGCTTTAAAATCAATCACCAGTACTTTCTGTGCTCGAGTTAAAACAGTTATTTATAGGAGCAGTGAGTCATTTTGACTTAAGCACAATTAGATGATGGATTTTTAAAAAAGCATTTTATAAGACCTTGTACAGAAATCTTTTACCAAAACCAGAGGAATTGATGTTATCCTTTTTTTTCCAGTATCTGTAAACTCATGACTTTGCTTCTAGCTGAAGGTTTATTTGATGAACACTATTTGCGTCTATCCAAATTCTCCGGTTTCACTGACAGCTCAGAAGTCAAACGGCAGAGGAATCTGCTGTAGAGCTGGGTCAACAGTGGAACTTAAAATTTACTTGTCTATTCATGGATAATGAGCAAATCCAGGGGCCTATTTTTATGCCTCCACCTGGCTTTTTGGGGGGTGGTAGGGCACTCATTCTAGAGAGCTGGAATCTGTCCTCTCCTGAGCAAAAGCTCCTCATAGCATCACTTGAAAATCAGACTGGAGGACATCCAGGGAGACATTTAATTTTGAAGTCATGAAGCAAGGTCCTACAGAGCAGCCAGCCAAAGGAAATACTGTTTTCTTTGGGGTTGCAATAGATGTTAATCCTTAGGCCCAGGCATTTCTCTGGACTCCCAAAACCATTTTGAAGGCTGATGCTGCTCTCTAGACTAGAGTACATGTCCTCTCAAAATAAATCTATCTTGCTAATTGCTCTTTCTTCCTTGGTAAAAGCAAAAAGTGCTAAAACCTGAGTATTTTTATTCTAATTTTATATAAGATCTTATCCCATACTTTCCAGGGTGTCTTCTAAAACATGCTGTCACACAGCTGACATCTTTAAGCTTAACTAAATCATCTGCCCAAATAAAATTTCCCAGCATTCCTTTTCTCTTCCAGTAGGAAAGACTCAAATCATGCAGCACAGGGATTGCTAGCAGAACATTTGGGAATAATTCCCCGGTATTATCCATCTGCATGTTTGGGTGGGGGAAATGTATTGAAAATCAAACCTGAACTATGATAATATCCAGAAACCTCTCATCTCACAGCAGAAATGTAGAATTAGTAATAGTTCACTGAATATTTTTCAGAATATTAAAAGGTAACTTTAGCATCTACCCTTCCCTGTCTCCACACTAATCCCTAGAGCCTCCCTAAGTTTATGTATTAATACATTAGCAGTTAGTACAAGCAATAAGACTAGGTAGCACTTAGTATTTTCGGTATTAACCAAATATGTGTAAACCGACTCTGACTGTATTTGTTTTCTAGCTTGTGAATGGCCTTGGGTTACCAATTCAGATGCCTTGGAGACTATTGACTTGTTCTATATATGCTCCATTCAAACACAGACACACATGATTTTTTTTAAAAAATCATCTAAATTCCTAAGACCTCCATAGTAGAAAAATATTAATACAAAATATGATGAACCCTAGCCTAGGACTTATTTTGCAGAGGGGATGGGAGAATGACCTCGTTGTAGGGTTGGAGAATCATTTTGGTTTTCAAAAGATGCCGTGCCATTTGGTTTGTCCATTTCTCTTTTCTCCTACCTAGAACAGATGGTTTGAAGAACTCTCTTGAACATCAGTAGAGTTATTGAGGCCGGGCAAAAGACGCCTGAGTGTTGGTTTCTAAAAAGTAGAGCCTAGACCAGGAGGAATGCGGGTTGGGTGTGATGGCCAAAGAATCGGGGTGGAGGAGGCGGTGTCAAGAAGGGGCCGTTTGCAATACAGCATCTGCGGTAGGGGCTTCCATGTTTCATCAGCTTCGGGATAACCTGGAAGTGAAGTTGCCTAGATTGCTCCAAAATAAATGACTAGATGTGTCCAAATGAAAGCATGGTGTGGCGGGAAAAAGAAACAATGGATTTGGAATCAAAGGAATTGGGTTCAGACCCCCAGCGCTGCCGTTTGCTCCCTATAAAACATCAGCCAGGGTGCTCGGCCCCTCTAGATCTCAGCCTCCTCATCTGTAAAATGCTCAGACTAAACTGGATGATCTTTTAGCTCTAAATCTGTGGTCCCATGAGAAAGTATTTTTGATGGCCATGTTGGATGCTGTTATTAATTAAAGTCAAAGCATAATTACTGATATCAGAGTAAATATGTATGTGTATATATGTGTATGTATATATATGTATATGTATATTTACATATGTATATATGCAAATATACCAGAGACCCCTCCCCCCCAAGGGAAAGTGAGGAATTATCCATTTAATTAGAGAATTCCTTAACAATGGGGATCATCCTATACATAGTTCTCTGCCCTTCTAGACAGTATGGTCTAGCTTAGATGCAAGGATTCTGCAAATTAGCACTTAAATAAGAACCAAAACCATGGAATCTCAGACCTGTTAAGTCATTTTTTTTGAAGTGGGCCAATGGGAAAGTAGAGTTAGGTAATATACCTTTGGGAGAAAGAAAAAGCATTTGAGACTATTTCCTTGTACAGCTAGAACTAATGACCATATTTTACATAATTCCAACTTCAAATAGCATGAATTCCAACACATGTGACACATTTCACAGGATTCATCATTTGGACTAATCTGTACCTAGCTGTGCCTGACCTGAACCAAAGAGATTTACAGAATTCCTGGGGAAGGAGGGAAATTTTCACTTCTGCTAAAATTGTACTAGGCCTTGAAAATAAGTTTATTGGGCGTAGCTAACCTGAGTATCCCATTTGGATGGGCTACTCAAGTTTTTGTCTTTTTTTAAGCCAAAATTATCCACATTGACTTATGCTCGTTGGGTAGGATTTCTTTTGTTAGGATAAGCATGAAAAGGGATAAGGGAGGAAAGGTAAAGGAAAGGGACAACTGAATATAAATTAATTTGGGATGATTTGTCCCTTTCCATCTGGTCTTAGAGAGCTAAGCATTCACTTAAAATGTATAAGAAAAGTTAAGACTAAATTGTGGGAATGGGAGAATGCGGAGAGAGTATACTTTTGACTTCTCGAAGTCACAGAACGACGTAGAGGAAGGGAGGGAGTACACGAGGGGAAAGAGGGATGTTGACTTTGGCATTCTATGGTCCACTTTAAAACAGTTGTGCCTTTCAGAGGGGAGGATGGGAAATGCTGAAAACTATCATTTTTAGCTTTCCTGAATTCTTGGTACATGGGTCTTGCTTTTCTTGCTTTTCTCAAGGGAAGGGGAAGAAGGGGAAGTCTGAGCCCAGGGTAGAGCCAAGAATTCCATGTTTTCTCATTTCAGTGTGGACCTTGACTTCTTCCTTCTCTGTAAAATATGTTATGGGATCCTTCTGCCCTGAATGTAGCCCATGGGCAAAATAGAGGTGGGAAGAGGGGAATAACTTATTTTATTTCATAGAACTATTGACAAACTATACCAGTTAATCATATCTGAAACAAACTTCGGATAAAATGCTATACACTGCCAATGCAGACTACTTTATTGCCCATTTCAAACAAACAAATCAACCTCTCAAAATTCCAGTTTTCCAACGTTCAACTCTTTAGGCACCATTTGCCAGCTTATGAGACTGAATTCTCCTGCAGGATTCATAGATGAAAACATGACATGCTTCTTAACTTACTATTACTTGGTCTTACACAGGAACAGATCATTGCCTGGAACAATGGGTAAGGGAGCTGCCCTAGAGGATAAAATCCATCAAGAAGGACAAAATACCACCCCTGTTTCTTCTTCTGAATTTTGCTTTAGAGATATGCAGGCCTGGCTTCCTCTCCCACCCTCTACTTTCCATATCTTACTGTCCGAGTGATTGTGAAATACCATTAGTTACCAACCATTGCAGAGCTTCCCTAGTGTTTCACCACCATCTGCAGTGAATCCAGGGCACAGGTATAGAGGGTAGATATCTCTGTGGTTGGGGTTTCGGTGGGGAGAAAGAGGTTGGAATCTGGAGGCAACCAGACCTTTTGAAAGTAACCTATTGGAAAACAACTTCCTCTGGCCTAAAACTGTGTATACTTGCTAGTCATTCCTGAATCCTTGAAGATTGGAAGGGCTCTAAGTTTGGGTCCTCAAGGCCCTATGGGAACAAAGGTGTCAAAAATGAGAAACTAGTGGTGATTTCTGTGTGTTTACAAAAACCTTTGCCCCGTTTTTGCAATCAAAAGCCCCTGCAAATCAGGGAAGAGAAATAATGACTCCAGCTACCCTAATGGCTGGGTGGCACTGCCAACAACCACTCACTCAGGGTGAATGGTGACCGATGCTGGGTGAGTGGAAAGGGATGTATGCACCATTCATTCCACTCCCTAGTTATGAACTCCTACAGGGAGTCTGGGATAGGCAAATATATTTGTAGGCTTATCAGTTTTTTTGTATTTATTTGTAAAGCTGTGTTAGGATTTCCCTTAGTTTTCTAAAAAAAAAATCTAGGGACCATTTTAAAAATGTAAATAAAACCATGGGGAGGGGACAGGGGTGATGCCCCTGACATTCACATATGCACCAAAAAAGAAAATACTATATTAATACTTGTTCTTTAAGTACCATGAGATCTTCAATTGTTTCATTAATTGTTATTGTGAGTAAAATTTTCCCAGCGAGCCTGGACTCTGGGCATAGGTATCTAGATTTTTTTTAAAAGATTGTTTTGGAGGTTATCTTTGTTTTGTTAAGTGTGAGAAATCTATACAAGAACATAGACAAACTGGCCATGTTTTCTGTGATATGATTAAGTTTCTTCCTCACTTTTAACAAACTTAGAAGCTAGAGGAGGACAAAAAGCAATCATCTTAAGATAACTTTCAGTCCTCAAAGACCAGTGTAATGGCTCCCAAGAGGAATCACTCTGACACTGAAACATTTGACTGATTCAGTTTTCCTGCCAATTTCCTCACTGGTAGATTGAGAAAATGAGAGTCTGGATCATGTTCCAATTTGGGATTCATCCTTTCTGCTTTATCAGAAAGCCATTATTTTGGAAAGTGAGGGTAAGGAAGGAAGATCAGGGGATGGAGTGAATGGAAAGAGATAGAAATTAGTTAAATAAAGAGAACCCCACATCATGAGACTGAATGTATATATCTAGCTTGGAACTAGCTCGGCATGTTGGCACTCAGTAAATCCTTGACTGACTAATTGATCGATACTGCTATCAGTAATGGATACACATTTTGGAATGCTATGGTGACTGTTACCATGACATCCATCAGAAGGCTAACTCTGTGCTGTCATTGTGGTCTTTGAACATGAAGCTAGCAAAACCAACATCTCACTCACTAAATTTAAGCCATATCTCTCATCTCTGTGTCTCATACTTTTTTTTTTAATTTTTGTTTTTTGACCCTGGTGCTTTGACTTCAATATCTGCTGAACAGTTCAGTCTACTCTGTTGGAAAAAAAAAAAAAAGACTGGAAGGTAGAACAAATGCGGGAGATGTGGCAACCCTGAACACATTTCCTTCAGAATGAGAGTCAACCACCAAGGGAAGGTACTGGTTTAAGGACAAGCAGGTGGAAAAAGACTGATCTGTATCTGCATGAACATGGAGATAGTGTATAATGTCTATGTCTATTTTATAGTCCATATGCAGAATATATCAGAGAAACATAAAGAGATGCAGCGTGGTTTAATGGAGACCTTTAGTCAGACAACCTGGCTTCTAGTCTGAGTCCCATTGTGTAGCCCCCAAACCTCAGTTTCCTCATCTATAAAATGGGGATGGTACTTACCTACCTCACAGGGTTGTCGTGAGGATCAAATGAGGTAATGTATGTGAATACCCTATAGAAATGTAAGCTATTATTATCATCACTTTACAGAGAGGTCACTTCATCTCTCAAGGTCTCAGTTTTCTAGTATGTGAAAAGGAAGGGGTTGGGCTGGCTGAACTTTCTAAAGTTTCTTCTAGCTCAAAACCACCTATGATTCTGTGTTTCCCGATCTATAAGTGTCCAGATCAGCTAAAATCCTAAATAGGAAAACAATTTCCAGTTATTTAAAACCATTAGAACTAAGTGGAGCTAACCAGAACCAACCAACTCCTGCTCAAGCCAGAGCCAGCTCTTTACTTTTCAAAGACATCAAAGCAAGGGGCTTCAAGCCTAAGACACTACACTGACTTCATTGTTTGGTTTATTCTACTGATCAGGGTCAGAAATAACTTTGCATTTGAATCATTAATAACCCCTTTTGCAAAGGGGCAGCTCAGAGTAGTCAGGGAGACCTGGATTCAAATCCATTTTCCAAGACTTAAAAGCCCTGTGGGACCCTGGAGCTTCTATGACCTCAGGCAATTGTTTAAGCTCCTCTATGGAAGTCAAGGAGGAGTGGTGCCTGTGTTTGTGGAGGGAATCTTGGAAATCTTCAAAAGTCATAGAACTTTTCCCTTTTCTTCAGACCCTTCAGTGAATGACTCAAATTGGTTGTGGGAACTTGAGGGGGGCCCTTCTAGTCATACATAGAAAGGGTTTAACTGCATCTGGGCAGGTTTCTCCATATGGACCATAACACATACACATAGAATTACACTAAATCACATTAGACTTTGTTAACAATCAACAGAAAAAAAAAAAGAGGAAAAACAACAATGAAAAAAACGCCACTCCACAGTATTGATCAATAGCTCAATATTTTCAAGGTGCAAAAGAATTCCACAGCCTTAATTATTTCAGTGTCTTGCTGGTCTGCCTTAAGTGTGTCTTCTGTTTGACAGTACTTTTTTTTTCATTTTGTATACATACGATGTCATTTTGTAAAGGTAGGTTGTAAATATTTTACGTGTAAGTCAGATCCCTCATGTGTCATGTTGTAAAGTGATCTGATGTCATGATTATGATTAAAAACAGTCAACGTTACAAGCTACAAATGAAGCTCCAAAATGTACATCTCATGTGTTATTGCATTCCTATAAATATACTCTACTAAAGACACTGTTTCTGGTTTTCTGTTTGGTGGTTGGTTGTTGGGGTTTTTTTCCTGATTAAAAATACTTGTTTAAAGCAAGGAGTCCTGCTTTCACCCAAACATGAAGGCAGTGTGATTTCCCTGTCCCAAACAGTTCTCCCTGGACACCATTCACATATATCTATGTATGTTACACACACACACATACACACACATATGTATATATGAGAGAGAGAGAGAGAGAGAGAGAAAGAGAGAGAGAGAGAGGGAGAGAGAATGTGTGTGTGCTAAGAACACTGGCTCTTGGAAGCTGGCAAAATCAATCAGTATTTCTTAACTGCCTGCTAGTACCAGCAGTACAAAAACAAAAATGAAATTGTTCCTGCCCTGAAGGAGCTTACATTCTATGAGAGACAACATGGGTACAGTAAAAGACTCTGCCCTGGTAGGAAAGTTACATCCTTGGCAAGTGGAGGCAGCATGGAATAGTGAACAGAACATTGGGCATGGTGTGTGGCTATGCAGCAGCGTTTGGGAGGAAGTGAAGAGAAAATAAATCAATTCACCAGGTGCCAGTAGCAGGACAGTCAGAAAAACCACAAAATTCTGTCCTAAATGACAGATCACTTCTAAGATGGATCAGACAGCCAAATAAGACTTTATTTCACGTGATGATTTTCAGTTCTGGATAGCAGTGCCCTCACATTGACTACTGACTGCCCCCACCCTCACCCCTTTTATACCTCTTATGATCCTTCAGTGCCTCATTCCAGGTAAAAACTATGCTACCTATCAGCTCTCCTGCCTGTAAGGAGCTACACTGAGCATACATATTCTTAATTTGGAAGTGACCCCTTGTCTCCAAGAATAAATGAAAAAAAATTTTTTTATCCCAATAACATCATCTCCCAACCTTCCACAACGAATATATTTGCTTTGATGAAGCAGGTGTGCTTAATCTGTATTTGGCTTATAAGAACAGCACTAAAGGAGATGGACTGGAGAAATGGGAAGAAAAGGTTTAAGGGTGTACAATTAAATTCAGTACCTCCACAGCCCAACAGCACTAAGTCCTGGGGGAGATGGGAGCCATCAACTCTTTCATCCAGAAGATGAAGGACCACCAGACATTACTATCTGTCCTGCCACTGCTCCCAAGGTCCTCCATTTGCCCTGCTTCTGTGTCCTGCAGACCCCTCCCCCGCCCTGTACCCCTACCTCCAAACTGTCATCAGAATGAATGACTTAACCCAAGGACTCTATGCCTTGTCACTCATCCTTCTCATAAGGGCATATGACTTCTGGGGCCCCTGCTGAACCTTCTTTTATGAGTTATCTCTCCCAATTTGAGTGAGTTCCTTGAAAGCAAGGGCTGTTTCCATTTTTCTGTTTGCATCTCCCCACACCTGGCGCAGTACAAGCACAAATGCTTACCGAACTTTTTCATTCATTTATGGAATGCTGGGCTTTGGAATTAGAAAACCTGGGTTTAAATCCTGACTCTGATACTCATTAACCACATAACTTTTGGGAAAGCCACTTAACATCCCTAAGCATCCGGGTCCCTTTCTGTAAAAACCAAGACCTACCTCACCAGGCTATCGTGAGGAAACGACTTTGTAAGTATAAATTGATATTTAAATGTGAGTTTTTCTCATCAGCCTCGCCCATCCAGACCTCAGTATAACAAAGCCACATCAGGGTGTCTTTGTATGGGTTGAAGGGAAACCGAGTAGACATCCTGAGACTGTCCCCCACATGTAGCATGGAGTATTTCAATGTGTGGCTTGAAAGGAAGCAGTCTAGACATCTCCAGCCTCTTCTTGATCCCCCCCTTCTCCAAGAGAGACTTTATTTCCTTCCAGGAGGGGAGACAGGAGGGCAGAGACCACCACTCTGCTCCTGGGTGAATGTGGGGGGTGGGAGAGGTAAGGGATGGTACCAGGCTAGAACCATAGCAGTCTGCTCCCTTAAATACTCTTGGTCTGGAGGATATGATTTTCAGGTTCAAGCTAAATTTCTGATAGATATTCCATAATGGGGAAATGAGGACTCTCCCAAGTTCTATATCCAGGACTTAACTCCCTTGCTGCCAAATACCAGTTCCACAATGAACACTTAAACAAAAAGCAAAGAAACCAATTTGTCCAAGTCAATAGCAGAACAGAAATCAGAAAAGGTAAACATAGGAGAATATATACCAGAGAGTACAGAGGGAAGAAATTCTCCCATTGGGAGCAAGGTAAGTGCTCAACCAAGAGGATCCTGAACCGGAAGGGGAAATCCCCTGACGTCTCTAGCGTAGCAAGCTGAAGCTAGGGACACCATGGAGACTTCGGGCTTCTTACCATTCTCCTTCAGCCAACTCAAGTAGGGCTGGCATTACATCTTCTCTCTTGAAGCTACAATAGAGCCCCAAGCAACTCAAGAATCCACAGAGACTGAATCTTTCCACTCTCTCCTCTCAACTCCACCCCTCCCCTCACACAGGAGATCTTTGACCTCTACCAATGAAGAGGGAATCCCTTGCTAATGCTCTTTGGTACTTGGATTACATTTGAATCCAAATAAGTGCCAATATGAGAAATGCAACCCAGGGAATGTGATTTGGAAAAAGTCGTGAATTCAATTTAATTCAACATTTAATAAGCATCTACTGTATGCCAGGCAGTGTGATAAGTGAAGGCATAAGACAGTCCCTGCCCTCCCATGATCTGAGAGAGATAACATGCAAACAAATAGATACACGAGCTATATCCTGGATAAATAGGAGACAATTAACAGAAGTAAAGCACTGGAATTAAGAGGGGCTAGAAAATGCTTTCTATAGAAAGTGGGATTTTCTTTTTAAAATTTTTTTCTCTTAAATGTATTTCCTTTTAGTTTACAACATTCAGTTCCACAAGTTTTTGAGTTCAACATTTCCTCCCCCTTCCCCTTCTCCCCCTTTCCCCCATGACGTCACGCAAGCCGACAGGTTCCACGTATACCTTCACTTTAAACATTCCTTAAGTTGTGAAGAAGAATTATAACCAATGGAATGAACAAGAAAGAAGAAACAAAACGAAAAAGAGAGAGAGCAAGTAGTTTGCTACCGTCTGCATTCAGACTCCGTAATTCTTTCTCTGGATGTGGACAGCCCTTTCCATCATGAGTCTTTTGGAGCTGTCTTAGAACCCGGCATTGCTGAGAGGAGTCCAGTCTAGCAAAACGTCATCACAAATACAATGTATCTCTGACTATATACAATGTTCTCCTGGTGCTGCTCCCCTCCCTTAGCATCAGTTTATGTAAGTCTCTCCAGGTTTTGATGAAGTCCGTCAGCTCCTCATTTCTTATAGCACAGTAGCATTCCATGACATTCATATGCCATTACATTCATATACCACAGCTTGTTCAGCCATTTGCTAACTGAAGGGCATCCCTTGATTTCCAATTCTTTGCCACCACAAAACAGAAAATGAGATTTTAGATGGGACTTTAAAAGAAGCCAGGGAGTGGAGGAACATTCCAGTCCGGAAGAAAAACTGATTCAAATATCTCAATTTCAAAGCTGATGCTCACATTTCTTGCCTTCTCAATGGGGGGGGGGGCGATGGGGGGGAAGGAGGAAGGGAGAAAATTTGAAACTCGGAGTTTTAAAAACGAATGGTTTTTACGTGTAACTGGGGGAAAATAAAATACTGGACAAAGCTGTATTAGGCTCTTTAAGCACGTATTAAGCACCAACTATCCGCCCGGCACAGGCGAGCCCCCAAGGAGCTCACATCCTTTCCACGTGACTGGTTCAGCTCCCAGTCGGGGTCTTAGCTGCAAAGCCGTCCCCGCCACTTCAGCTCCGTGCCTAGAGAAGGAAATACAAAGGGATACTGGGGAGGAGTCCCTGTCAGTTGAGGAGATAAAGCCAGGCAGCTTTTTAGGAGAGGTGCCTTCTTTTCTCTGGAGCAGATAGCCACCCTCGGTGGCCGGAGCAGCTTCCCCCCCCCCCCCCCCGCCCCTTAGAGGAGACAGCTCGCTTTTTTCTGGAGGAGATACTTCGGGTTTGTTTGCTTTCCGGACATAATGTGTTTTGTTTTGTTTTATTTTTTAACTTGGAGTAGCTACTTTTAAGTACTGAAGGGTTTTAAGCAAGAAGGCCTGAGGGCCTGTCCTGCGTCAAAGCAGAAGAGAGGACACAGAACCGCAGACGTGCCCGGGACCCTCCCGCCTACGCCAGAAGAAAGCGCCCCGACAGGAAAGCACCAACTTCAGAGGCTCTCTCAGGACACGCCCTCCAGGCCGGTCGCGCCTGCGCACCAGGCGGCGGGGCGGGGCCTCGGTGACTGACGTGACGGGACACGCCGGGTTCACGCTGGGTTCGCGCCGTCTGGCGGATGAAAGCGAGGCTTCTGGGCCATGGCGGCGTTCTCGGCGGAGGCGCTGGAGGCTTTGGTGACGGCGCTGTATGAAGCGCAGGCGTTCAAATTCGGAGACTTCGTGCTCAAGAGCGGGCTGTCGTCCCCGGTCTACGTGGACCTGCGAGGCATTATCTCCAGACCGCCGCTCCTCAAACAGGTGGGAAAGCGGGCGGTCATGGCCGGGGGAGGAAGGCGCCACGAGGCCCAGGGGGCGCCCTTTGACCTCTGCCCTCCCCCCACCTCCCTTGCATTTGGGCCGCAGTTTCAGATTTCAGAGGCTTCCCGGGAGGCTAATCCCCTTCCCGGTGCAGATCGGCCTCCGCTTTGCCACCCTTTACGTAGAGAGGATTCGGGTTGGAGAAGTTAGATGAGTTGTCCGGGTCACGTGGCCCCGGAAGCACTCGCCACGTGCCGTTGGGGATCCCCGTAGCGATGTGTCCAGGTGTCCCGTGCTCCTCGTGACTCCGTGGGCCATGCTGCCCACTGGGCTTTCGTGGAGTGACTTGCCGGTTCCTTCTTCAGCCCATTTTACAGATGAGGAAACCGAGGCAAGCAGGGGGAAGTGACGGGCCTAGGGTCTCACAACTGGCAAGCGTCTGAGGGCGGATTTGAACTCGGGTCCTTCTGACCCCAGGCCCAGCTCTCTCCAGTGGGATACGCAAACAGTAAACATGTCCGTGCGAACTTGGGAACAGTAACAACAGCGCGTTCCCAAGTATCGCCTCCTTTGCAGTCCCAGCGCCCGCTCGCGTCCGGGGCCGTGGGGGGAGCGCTCCTCCCCCCACCCGGGCAATCGCGGACGAGGATGAGGAAGGGCTCCCGCCGGGGCCGCAGCCTGCCAGTGACCCCGCGCTTTGCGGGCCGCGCACGGAGTGTTCTATTGCCGTTATGAAGCAGAAGTCCCAGGGAGACGGGATGAAGAAGGGCCTCCCATTTCCTCCTTTTCTGCCCCCCCCCCCCCACGCGCACCCACGCACGCGCGCACAGGGTTTCCAGAGGTCTAAGACTTTCTAAAGGAAAGGGGGGACTGCAGGGCTATAATCCAGAGCTGAGTTTGTATATGCCAAGAAACGCTTGTGCTCAGTAGAAGTGTCGCGAGTGAGGAGTTCCTATTGCTGGGTTTGTGTGCTTTATCATTTACAAAGCATTGAAGAGACTTCATCCTCTCTAAAAATAAGGGCTCAGGAGGCCGCAAGATAAGGTAGAAAAATGGTCAGATGCGTCAGAAACGGTGGGTGTGGAAGCGTAACATTCAGGTAGAAATAGTTCAGTCTCTGCTTACAGGATGAAGTTCTTCGTTGTTAGGACTTAGGGTGCTAGGGGGTCGCTGAAGACTCCCCCAAAGATTGTATTTAGCCCAGCATGTTATGTTGGCCTCTCCAAAAACAAAAACCCAGACGGGATCCTTGGGAAAGGAAGCCAGAATCAAGTTCTTAGTGTGTGCCCCCTGTGTGTGTTACCTTCTAAAGCTTCTTACAGATACCGTATCTTCACCCTGAGGTGGTTAAAATAATTTCCAGACAGTTTGTGGGTAATTTATTGATAAGACCAGCACATTATTAATTTAAAAGGATGGTCATTGGGCCGTCTCCCCTAGACCAAAGACCCCTTATGGTGGTATGCCTTTTGAAGAGGAAGTATTCCCAAAGGGTGCCAATCATGTCTGATTGAATAACACAACAGGAGGTGGGCCATGTTGGAGTACATGACTTAAGTCTGCCAAATCTTAGTCAGAGACATCAATTTCCATATCACCTGGTCTTGAAAGAAAGGGAAAATCGGCATTTTCCCCAGACCTGCCTGAACAGATACAATGAACAAGAATACCCCCAATAGGCCAAAGTTAGAATTTCTTTTACTATCTGATTAGATCTTGGCCTGGGTAAATCTAGAGAGATTTCACACCCTAGTTGGTCTCTGGATGAGGAGGTAGAAAAGGAGAAAAGCCTTGGCCCTGATACAATAATTAGTTATTAAATGCAAGAGAGAAATACTCATTTCTCACATATGTTCAGTGAGCTAGTCACACTGCCTTTAGTTGCTGTTCCTTCCCTACAACATGTATTTGCACAGGCAAGTCCCCTATACCAGGAATTAAAATTCCACTTTCATTCCACCATCTATGAGCTGTGTGACCTTGGGCAAGTCATTCGATTTAAATAGGATGAATGTATTGAACTAAATGAAGTCTGAGGTCTGATTTTATTCCTGTCTCAGCTGAACAAAGGCCATTATAAAGCCTACAGAAATCGAGAAATTGTGAATGGTACAGACATAGGGACATAGACCTGAAGACAGTCATAGTGATGGAGTCACATCTAGTGTGTGTTTTCTTCCAGGTTGCAGATACCTTGTTTGAAACGGCTCAGAATGCCGGAATCAGCTTTGACTCCGTGTGTGGCGTGCCTTACACAGCTTTGCCTTTGGCAACCATCATCTGCTCAGCCAACCAAGTACCGATGCTCATTCGAAGGAAGGAGACAAAAGATTACGGTAAAATTAGCAGAAGCATCGTGATAGCTAATATTGGTACAGCATTAACTGGGTGCCAGGTGCTGTGCCGAGTGCTTCACAATGATCGTTTTGTGTATGAGCACAAAACTTCAGGTTTGGGCGAATTCATGCCAAGTGTTTTCTCAGTTGTAACTATTACACTGAGCTCCTGATAGGTGTTTGTTAGAATGAATTAAGTTGTTTTTTTTTGTTTTGGGGCAAGTTACATTACTCTGTGGGACATAGAGATTGTTTTCTTACACTGGAGTTTATTTTGGATGCATTGCTGGAAATTACATGACTATCCTATAAGACTTTGTGATGACATTGTAGTGAATTGGGAGAAAATAAATGCTTTGAGTGGCTTGAAGAAAGAAGGAAAGCGTCCTGTACAAAACCTACCAACCCGTCAAATTCTCACTAGGCTTTCCTTCATTCTAGCTAAATTTGTTGTGGGATTCGAGATGGAAAATGTCTTCTTTATCGTCACTTGATGAGGATTAACGTAGCAGTGTGGTCTCCTGTTCTGTTTTGCTTAGCTGTTAGCAAATAATCTTGTAACGCAGCAGGAACTCCATATGGAATTAGAAAGAAGTATCTTCTCAGACCCACCATCCCCAGTGTTTAGGAATCTGTACTTGTGCTCAGCTAACATCAGTCAAAAGTGCCAATCCCAGGGTGACCGTTCCATTTTCCTACTGTTGTTCTGGTGTCACCAGGATCTCTGAGTCTGTGAGCTGAGGATGATATTCTTGTCACTGAATACCTTATGGTTTTTAAAAGTCTGTATTAATAAATGTCAGGTGTGCTGAAAAGAACCTGTAGACAAGTGCTCCAAAGCAAAATGTTTGGGATGATCTTGCTGAGTAGTTGAAGTTAATTCAGGAAGGTGGGAAGAAGAGAGAAAGAAAAGAATGTGTCCTGTTGGGGCAGCTAGGTGGCACAGTGAATAGAGTACTGGATCTGGAGTCAGGAGGACCCGAGTTCAAATACGGCCTCACACACTTGACACAAAAAAAGAGCCATGTGACCTTGAGCAAGTCACTTGACCCCAATTGCTCTTCCTTCCCCCTCCAAAAAGCCAAAAAAAAAAATGTGTCCTTTTGACATTCCATTCTTCAAAATGAAATGGGGGGAAGAGGGGAGGCAGAGAAACTCAACAAAAGCGTTGGTTACCATTTCCCATTAAATGAAAATAAAGTAGTTCAGAAACAGTAGGAATCTTTCCAAACTTCACCAGAGTGTTTTTCTTATGAACAAAAGCAGATAGACCTTTATTGGAGCTGACAAGCCATAGTCTGTATTTTTGATCAAAGCCAATAGAGCCCTTTATCTTTTCTAGGTACTAAACGTCTCATAGAAGGAACTGTTAATCCAGGAGAGACCTGTTTGATCATTGAGGATGTGGTGACCAGTGGTTCTAGTGTCTGGGAAACTGTAGAGGTCCTTCGGAGGGAGGGTTTGAAAGTCACAGATGCCATTGTGCTGCTGGACAGAGAGCAGGGAGGCAAGGCCAAGTTGCAAGAACGGGGCATTCGCTTACATTCGGTGTGTACCTTGTCAAAGATCCTGGAGATTCTCGAGCAGCAAAAGAAGATTGACGCTGAGATGGTTGGGAAAGTGAAGAAGTTTATTCAGGACAACATCTTTGTAGTTGGAGGGCAGAATGGTACGGCACCTGCAAGGGAAACTCTCAAAGAACTTAGCTTTGGCATGCGTGCCCAGCTCCCTAGCACCCATCCCATTGCCTCAAAACTTCTCAGGCTTATGGAAAAGAAGCAGACCAACTTATGTCTTTCTGCTGATGTTACTGAGGCCAAAGAGTTGTTGCATCTGGCAGCCACTCTTGGTCCCAGCATCTGTATGCTCAAGACCCACGTAGACATTCTGAACAACTTCAGTCTGGAGGTGATGGAGGAGTTGAAGGCTCTGGCACAGTTCCATGAGTTCTTAATATTTGAAGACCGGAAGTTTGCGGATATAGGAAACACAGTGAAAAAACAATATGAAGGTAAGAATTGGATTCCTTTTTTATAAATTTATACACATTTATTCTCTTCCCCACTGCTAGCCTTCCCCTAGTGAACAATTTCTTAAAAAGAAAACATTGGCCATGTCCTAAATTGTGTGTCTCTGTACTTGAAATCCATCACTTCCCTGGCAGGAGGTGAGTGGCAGGCTTTGTTCTAGACCTCTGTACTTGGGATTAATCAGAGTTTGAAGCTTCTTCCAAGTTGATTTTCTTTATAGTGTTATGGTCTTTGTGTAACTTCTTCTCCCAGTTATTCTCACTTCACTTTGTATCAGTCTATAAGTCTTTCAAGTTTCCTCTGAAATTGTCCATTTTCTTTCATTTCTTACAAAATTGTTTGGTTTTTCTCTGACTCTGGACGTTGTCTTAGCTTATAGTTTTTGGCTATTAGAGGAGTTGCTATAATTTTTTTTTTTTTTGCATTTGGGTCTTATTCCTCTTTGCTTTCTTTGGTGTGTACGCAAATACACACACACACTCACACACACACACACACACACACACATGCACACACGCACGCTCTTAGTCATGGTCTAGTTAAATCCAAAAAAAATTCTCATTTTAGGAACTTTTTTTTTAAGTCTTGTTCCAAATTGCTTTCCACAACGGTTAGGCCAATTCACACGTTATTGAACCTGTTTTCCTGCAGTCTTTCCAAAATTTAACTTTTTCCTTTTCTGTCATTTTTGCTAATTTGATTGGATGTGAGGTGGAATGTCAGAGATACTTTAATTTATATTTCATGTGGCAGTTGATAGCTTGGATTCCTTTTTTAAAAATTTTTTGAAAACTACCTATTCAGATTCTTTGGCCATTTATCTATTGGGAAATAGGTAAGTCTTATAAATTTGAATAATTTCCTTATATCTTGGATATGAGACCTTTATTAGAGAAACTTGATGCAAAGATTCTTTTTCCCAGTTAGCTATTTTCTCATTAATTTGAATTGCATTAAATTTGTTTGTGTAAAAACTTGAATTTTATATAATCAGAAATGTCTGTTTTATTTTGTGTGATCTTCTGTCCCATGTTTGGTTTTAAATTCTTTCCACATCCATAGATTTGAAAGGTAATTTCTTCTCTAATTTGCTTGATTGCCACCTTCGATGTCTAAGTCATGTGTTTGTTAAGAGTTTTTCTTGGTTATAAAATGTGAGCTGTTGAACTAGATATAATTTCTGTCAAACTCTTTTTGGACCTCAGCCTCCCCTTCTGACTTCCTTCCTACTTATTTTCATTATTACCTTAAAGATTCTTGGTCTTTTGTTATTATTTTTCCCAGCTTCATAAGGTAATCCATTGGCAGATTGATTGGCGTAGCACTGGACAAGTGGATTCATTTAGGTGGTGGTGTCATTTTTGTTATATTGGCTCAGCCAACTGAGCAGTTAACATTTTTTCTAGTTATCTTTGTTTGTCAGCATTTCTACAAAGTGCTTACAGCTCTGCATATAGTTCCCAGGTGTGTCCACTAAATATTTTATACCTAGCGTTATACCTATACCATTTTATTCCTGTAATTATTTTGCATGGAATTTGTCTTTCTGGCATTTCCTGCTGGGTGAGAATTGAATTGCAAAAGAGGCAGGCTTGTCATATTCTTTTTTGGATTTTTCAGGAGAGCAGTTTTTATACTGAAGTAGTTTTCCATGTCTCTGGGATTGTTGTGTTCACTGTCAAATGCCAAGTTAAAAGCTGACTTTTTAAAAATATGACTTCAGCAGTTCTGTCTGGTTAGAAGCAGCTAGGTGGTCCAATGGAGAGAGGGTCACCCAGTGGACCTCTGGTGTGTCAGGAGCACCGGAGGTCATATCTGTTCTTAGATACTTAAACTGAGAGGTGTGACACTGGGCAAGTCACTTAGCCTGTTTGCCTTGGTTTCTTCTGTTATAAAATGGGGACTAGAGCAGCGGTTCTCAACCTGTGGGTTATGTTCAATTTGTAACAATGAAAATCCCTCCTGCATATCAGATATTTGCATTACTATTCATAACTAGCAAAATTAGAATTATGAAGTAGCAACGAAAATAATTTTATGGTTGGGAGTCACCATACCATGAGGAACTGTATTAAAGGGTTGCGGTATGAGGAAGGTTGAGAACCACTGGACTAGAGTAATGCCTGTTTCCAGGCTTTGCAAGGATCAAATAGGGCAACACTTGTAAAGCACTTATAGCTAATGTTAACAGAAGCGTCCCGCTTGCCTTCAGGTGAGGAAGTGGTGTCACCATACGCTGCTGCTCTTTGGAATAGAAGCCACCTGACCCCTCCACAGACGTATGTCCCAGCTTTTAAAAACCGTTTAATGCCCAGAATATTTTGCTCACTTTGGGAGGTGTGAGGTAGGAAGTGGGAAGACAGTTGGCGAAAACATGAAGCTTTGGGAATTGCGATGAGAGCTGAGGCTGGGAAGGCCCAGCTCTTTTACGGTGGTTGTCATGCTCAGGAGGTAGTAAGGTTCTGGCAGACATGAAAAAGGAGGACTTATTCTTTTCAATGATATTTTAGTGTCTGGAAAACAATACTTCATCCTAAACCTTGCTGGATTCTCTTCATCAACTCCAAAGGTAGCTGTGGCCTTTATTGGACGTCGTTCTTCCAGTCTCCTCAAACCCCCTTTTTTGTTCCTTGAGCTACATTCATGGTTTTACTTGAGGGTCTTACGTGTCTACATTTATTTGCAGCTTATTTCTGCTGCAGAAAAAAAAATGAGCTTGTTGGCATTGTAAGCTTCAGCATATAAGGAAGATCAACATTCAGTCTGTGTTAGTGAGAAACAATTGCAAAACTGAGCCTGCCTTCTTACGGTCTTTAAGCCATAAGCCAGTCACCCTGGTGAAGTGTTAGCTTTTCAGTGACAACTTTAATGTGGAGTCCTGGGTATAGTTATATCGGCAGCAGCTGAAAGCTCCCAGGAGTATCTGGATACTGAAGTATCATTACAAAATTGCCCATTTCTGTAGTTGTCTCTAATCCTGTCTATCACTTTCTCTTAGGTGGTGTTTTCAAAATAGCTTCCTGGGCAGATATAGTAAATGCCCATGTGGTGCCAGGCTCAGGAGTTGTGAAAGGCCTGAGTGAAGTGGGGATGCCGATGCACCGAGGCTGCCTCCTGATTGCAGAGATGAGCTCCTCTGGGTCTTTGGCCACAGGTGACTACACGAAGGCAGCTGTAAGTGAGAGCTTTGCAGACCAGGAGGGATGGGTGGGGAGAGAGGAACGAGGGAAACAGAACAAGCTTGGCCGTACTATCTGCGCACAGGCCAAATCTTAGGAACGCTTTTTGGGTTCTTTGTGGACTCAGGTAATTACTTGTCACATCCAGTTTTGGAGGGCTGGGCCCAGATTGTGTAGCGAGTAAAGTCAGGAGACAGCATGACCTAGTGGAGAGAAAGTCCTGGGCCTGGAGTCAGGAAAGTCTGGGTGCAGAGGCTGCCTCTGCCTCTTGCAGTTGGGACCGCATTGGAAGTCATGTAACCACTAAACCCCAGTTTCCTCATCTGTAAAATAGAGAGAACATCCGTGAGGCTCAAATGAAATGATTGTGGAGGATTTTGCAAATCTTAAAATGCCGTATAAATGGAAGTCATTGCTGTTGTCACTGGAGACTCCTGATGCTCACTCCGTGGTTTTTGTCTTGTCCTGTTTATATGCCAAACCATTCTTCAGAAGTGTCCCTGAAGCCCTAGAAATTAGGACTGAATTTACTGCACCTGTAACAGCTATAGTTTTGCTTTTATGTCAGACTTTTAAAGGGTTTTAAAGAACTTGAAATACATTATCTCATTTGAAGCTCACAACAGCTCTGAGATAGGTGCTGTCACTGTGCTTGTTTTACAGATAAGAAAATTAGGGTTTGCAGAGGTTAGATGACTCGCTTCTGGTTACATGGCTAGTAAATGCAGGGTGATTCTGATAGTCCTGCCTGTCTCCAAGCCCAGCATGCGCCATTCTGCACTGTCTTAAGATAGACGTACACTTTGCCTGGTTTCTCTAGGAGTCAAGTTACCCAGCAGTTGTCAGTGATGCCATTTTAATCACCAAACTTTACCATTGCTGCGATTTTTTTCTCCAAAATCTTAGTACGAAATCTATCTAGTATGTTGAATAATTTAACATTGTTTTCAAATTTATATTTAAATACCTAATCCATCCTGCAAGCGTAAATGTTCAGTCTTTGGAGGGTCCTTCTGATACATGTCCAGAGTTCCTCTCCCGCATGATTCATTTGAATCAATACAGATTTCACTCTTAGTTCTGGGAAAGCATTTTTTTCTTGCAAAGTTTTCCTGCCTTGTAATATTTTGTCTTTAAAAGATTATAACATTACTTTCAGTCATATAATTAGCAAATTCATATTAACACTTAATTTTTTTAAGGGACTGATGTGAAACTTAATATATATATGTATATGCTATCTAGATTTTAAATGACTGGTTTCAGGTGTTAGGGTTCTTAATGTTTTGAGGCCACATCTCACAGAGTCTCAGGACAGAAGTGAACCAGACGTGCACAACCTGACAGCAGCTAAGGGCCACAGAAAGGTTAGACTAGAGACAGCCTGACAACAGTTGGTTGCCATGGGTCATGTGACAAATAGAGTCCAGGGTGGCAAGCAGCCCATAAGCCGTGTGTTGTGCTGGCCTGCTGTACACCCACATCTCAAATGACATGTTTTACACTCAGTAATTTACCTAATTGCAGTATGAAGTGAAATCCTTAAGGTAGTGAGGTTTGAGACCAGAAAGTATGTTCCCATAAGTAAATGTCCTATAAAAATGTCTTGTCTGTTATATTCCAACAGGTGAAAATGGCTGAGGAATATTCAGAGTTTGTGATTGGTTTTATTTCTGGTTCAAGAGTGAGTAAGAAACCAGAGTTTGTTCACTTGACTCCAGGTATCCAGATACAAGCTGGAGGTAAATATGGTCATAGATCATCTTGTCTCTGTTATACTCGTTAGGCCAGTGAACTATCATTTTTATCCAATGATTCATGTGGTAATTTGAGAGTGTTTTATTAGGTCAGCATTAAACTAGTTTGAAATGAAGTATTCTAGATTAGTAAATGCTTGTGAAATTTATAATGGGAAGGCTTAGGCCAGAAGCTTACCCTAACATTCCTATCACCTTCCCTCAAAGGTTTAAGGACTGTGTAAGTTGAGGGGAAGGGATAGGAAGTAGAGTTGGGGGGGGCAGTGGCAGGGACATTGACCAGCGTGCTGTTGGTGTGGAATCCCCACATCACTGTAGCCATTTAAAAGGAACCTTCAGGCTATCTGCCCATGGGACAGAGGAATAGTGGAGGATTCTCATTTTATATGAACAAACATGTTTAAGGTTTGTTTGATTCAAAAGATTACACAGCCAAAGTACCTCAGCCTGGGGAAGAAGGTCCAGATGGGGATTTAAAGAAGATGGAAGCACAAATTTTTTTAAAAATAAGTCTTCTTCAGTCTGTAAAGTTAGATATTTACACTTTTTAGATGGTTCTAGTACTCAGGGTGTGAATATTCCTTCTGTGGGGGGTGCAGCTTGCAGCTTGTTTGTGCTATCATCGGGATCTGCCAGTGGGGATCTTTTTACATTTCAGGGGGTTATAATGATGGGCTTATGCGCAACAGCCCATCAAACCAGAATTGAGTAAATGAGAGAGTTCCACAGCAAATCGTAGAATTATTGGAGGAGGGGAGGAAATTTCAGGTAAAATAACGTGGCAGCACTACTTGATAACTACATAGTAAGTGAGGATATAGAATTTTACCCTGAGAGATTGTATGGGTAGGAAATGAAATCTAAATAAATTCATGAATAAGTTTATACAAATTTATTACAAAACAGAATTTAGCTCATACCCCAGATTGCAAAAGTGAACCTCAGAAGGCTTAGTTGAATGTCCTGCCTAGGTAATGGTCATCTTAGCATTTGATGGCATATTTTTAAAAGCCTCAGTGATTAACAATTTAAAAGACTTTTGTATGAATTTTTTTTGCCTTTTGGAGGAGGGAAGGTAGGGTCATTGGGGTTATGTGACTTGCTCCAGGTCACACAGCTAGTTTTTATGTTAAGTGTCTGAGGCTGGATTTGAACTCGGGTCCTCGTGACCCCAGGGTCAGTGTACTCTATTCACTGCGCCACCTAGCCACCACTGTAGAAATTTTTTAACTGATTTTTGCATCTGATCAGATGGAATTGGCTTTTGTTCACATGCCGACAGTGCTATTGGGTGCAATTCCTTCTGTCATTGCGAATCAAGGTCTGGTTACACTGACAAAATTCTGATTTGTGTGTGTGCGCATGTATATTAATTTGAAAAGTAGCGGATACTGTGGGGATTGTGACGTTCTCTCCCTGAGGCAAGTCGCTGCCCTTTTTTGGGTAGATTTTCCCGCATTTGTAAAACTGAAGGGCCTATGTTAGATCCATTCTAAGGCCTTGAATTCTGGTTTGTCAGCGGTTTATGGTGTGTGTGTATAAGGAATATTGGGGATATCTGAAAGGCTTACTTGCAGGATAACTTAAGCAGAAAAGAAAACATAGGAATGAAGCCGTCCAGTAGGTTTTCCTTTATACAGAAACTTTAAGGAGCACAGGTGTGTACGAGGTTTGTCTCTGTTGTTTGCATCAGGTCCGATATGAGCTGCGCTTCCTCCCCAAATCTGGCTATAAAAACCCCGCAAAGTGTATCGAGGAGGGTCAGTGGGGTTTTCCTTTGAATACCCACATATGTCTCTGTCCCTCCCCCATCCTCCTCAGAGAGGTTTCATTTTGTATTTAGTCAGGCAAAATACATAGTGCAGCGCGAGAGGATGGGAGTCGAGGGGTCATGTCAGCGCCTGTCATAAGAAGATAAGTAGTGCCTTTACTCTTTTCCCCACAGGGGATCATCTTGGCCAGCGGTATATCAGCCCACAAGAAGCCATTGGCAGGCGAGGTTCTGACGTCATCATTGTGGGCCGTGGCATATTGGCGGCCCCCAGTCGTCCAGAAGCAGCCGAAATGTACAGAAAAGCTGCCTGGGAAGCCTACTTGACCAGACTTGGTGTTTGAGTCTCTGAAAAACACTTTTTTATTTCTTAAAACATTTCTAGTCACCTTCTTTGACCTTACATTGACCGTACCACAGGAGCAAAGCTGCAGAGACTAAGGAAGCTGCCAGGCACTTCAGTATTTAATGACTCGGGGACGCTCCGTGGTAATCAGTCCTTTCTGGAACGTGGTTTTCTTGTGACTAACGTTATCTAGAGTGGCTGCAGAATCTGTTCCAACTTCCTTTTATTAAAAGAGAAGTTATCTTCCTAAATACAAGAGCCTAACGTATTTCCCTAAAACAATAATGATCTCCCTAGATATAAATGCGAGGGTTGAGTCAAAAGGCTTACGTCGTCGTCATTACCCTTTTATACTTGAATAGGTGTATTTTTGTAGAAGAGGTGCTTTGATTTATTCCCCCTTTAAACGACGTTAATGTTTTGTTGAAGCCTTTTTTTTTACATGAAGGACACTTCTCAATCACCTCCCTTGTCATAAAAAATTACAGTCCAGTAGACCATTTCACACATCAGTGCTACCCCTTACTCCTAGGAGAAAAGAAGTATGCTTCGCGGTCAGTCGTCCCAGAGTCAGGCTTGGCCATTCGGTTACTTTCCTTCACATTGTTATCCTTGTGTAAATGGTGCTTTTTGCTCTGTATGCTCTGCGTCCATTCTTAACGGTCTGTGGGACCCCTTCCTCTGTCTTTGGCCTTGGATTATGTCCCCCATAGTGGCATCCTTAGGTCAGAGCAGGTGAACAATCAAGTGACTTCGAAGAGTCACTTTTTTTCCCAAATATGTGGTGAAACAAAAACTTGTTAGTAGCAGTGGATTAAAGTACAACATGAGGGTTTTCTTTCTGGACCTTGGGTTGGAAGGACACATTTTACCTCCCATTTTATGATCTACCTTTCAATGAAGTGCTTCCTTTTAAACATTGTGGCTTTATCAGGAGGAAAGTCAGTATCCTATAATCCATAAAAATAATTTGCTGGTTGTGGTAGGAGCAATGCCTAACCCTCCAAGCAGGTTAGCTCCTTTTACCTTGAAAGGTATGGAGACATTCCTCAAAGACGTGGCTGACTCGGGGGACTTGGTGGCACTGCCTTATTACCTGGGTACAAAGCACCCATGAGGAGCCTGGGAGCTCTCAGATGAGTGACTGGTAGATTACAATTGGAACTTTGTTCAGCCAATCAACTCGAGGGGCTCTCAAGGTCTATCTTTGTTCAGTCCCCCCTGCCGTGGCTAACTAAATCTTTTATTGCCAACGTTGAATGACCTATGAGTATCTCCCTTTTTTCCAATGTCACATCTAACCTACTGGGGGATTAGTCTGAGCCCAGCCCACGTCACTGGTAAACGCTTTTGCAATATGTGATCATCAGATTTGGTTTGAATGGGAGCTTTCTAACCCCTCCAGTTCACAAAGCAGGGTTGATCCTTTTGTCTCTAGTGTTACTTACTACGAGAAATTTCCTTGGAGGAGGTGTGCCAGGTGTAGCTCCTTTTCTTCTGCTTGGAAGAAATGAACTGCTTGCTGCCCTCTTTCAGGGCCACTTAGACGAGTTTTCCCTGATCCCCAGATCTTATTGTATGTTCCCTGACCAACTGGCCTAAGCCAGACAGGCATGCTCATGTGACTCAGGTTTCTAATCAAGATTAAAATGCTTTTATCACAGATTAGCTTTGAGAAAGTGTAGTTGTATGGAATCGGGTTGTAAGAGACCTGCCACCACTGTATGCTCACATGGTCATTGGCACAGTTCCATGTTTGGCTTTACCCTAAGACCAAGAATAGGCACATTTCAGCACTGTTGCCTGTGGTTGGAGAATGGGGACAGCATGATAAATGAACCATTTGGGCAAATATGGAACTTAATGGCAAAATAAGCTTGTTTGAAATTGGGCAATTGGGACAGTACAGAAAAAGGACCTGACAGACCATCCTCCTACACTTAGAAGAACTTGTGGAATTTAGTTCTTGTAAGGGTAGGAGGACTGTCTTTGAAGCCCTTTAAAAAATTCCTGTGTTTTGGTTTTACATCAGCTAAATTTCCTCCTCTATCACTACCCTCTCCCAAAAAGCCATCCCACATAGAGAAAAAGGAAATGGATGAGAAGGGACAGCAAGGGTGGAGAAAGCATCGAAAAAGAAAATCTCACCGTGTGCTGTATTCTCCTGCAAAGGAATGAGGAGAGATGGCTGTAGAGCTTTTTGGTGGTGCTTACACTTAACAGGCCATTCATAATAGGACTGATCACGTGTTCCCGAAGTGCCTGTGCCCCTGCCTGTTTCTTGTCACTACAAACCCAGAATGGGCCTGAAAGAACAGTAAATGCTAAAAGTGGGGCCTGTAAGGGCAGTGGCAGAAGAGGGTGAGGTGAATATGAATGGTAGGCCAGGAGCCAGAATGCAGGACAGGTAGAGCAGGGCTTCCTACCCCTAACTAGCTCGAGACAGGAATCAGCAAAGTGTACGTTACAGTAAAGGGAATCACAAGATCCCATTTATGACCAGTGTGGCTTTTGGAAAGTCACTTCTCTGGGGGCTAATTTATCTTTTATAATACGAACAAGTTGTTCTGCATAATCTGCAAGGTCCTTTGTCAAGCCTGTAAATAAATCAGTGATCAGAGATGAGAAGTAGGAGTGAGTTTGGGGGGAACTGTTTTAACCCATTCTGTCCTAACAAGGTTTCAAATACAAATTAGCTATTCTCTTTAGCACCGAGTTCAACTTTCTTTCTCAAGATGGCTCCAAATGACAGATTATTTGCTGCCCCCAACACAATACTAGGCCTAGAGAAACAGTAGACTTACTTGGCCTGGGCACCAGCTAGATAATTGGTGGGTATATCTGGACTGAGCATACCATCCCATGAGGTCAACAGACTAGGAAAATCATCAGAAATCAAATCTGGTTCAGGCAATTTTTAGAGTCATTCCAAAACCCTCTTCTTAAAACAATGACCCTGACCTCAGATTCCAGTCTTGAGCTGCTTGGGCAGGGGCAGAGGCACTTACCTCCTCAGCTGTCACTGGGCACCAGTCAAACACGGCTCGCTTGGCTCCCTAGCTCCCTAGCTCCCTCAATGCTGTTGAAGCCGCCTCTGCTATTTAATCAAGCAGCAATCTCTTCCTCAGTTAAATGCTCGTTTAGATTCAGGCTCCCAGACTATGCTTAAGGTTTACAATTAAACGCTCTTGCAGAATGAGCTCAGAGACCTCTAGGACCCCATGTTTTGGGCCCAGCACTTACCTAGTAGGACACTTCGTCACTCTGTAATGAGTGTCTAGAACTGACTCCTATGTAAGTTAAAGTGAATGATTTTCTCTTATCTCTGCCTCCACAAGTTTCCACACCATATATATATAATGCTTTTAATTGCTATAGTCTTTCCCTTAGGAATAAATTCTTAGTATGTTAGCATAGAGGGAGAAGGGGAAGTAGCAGATCTGTACCCAGAGACAAAAGCTGGCCAGGTACAAACCAGATTAGATACTTTAAGCCAAAGACTTAAAGCTCATTAAGGGTTAGAGGAATCCCTGAGTCAGAAGAGGTACTGCCAACTATGGGTAGCTGCGATCCTCAGCAGGGTTCTGACCTAAGGTAGCCCAGTCTGCAAATGTGGACTAGTGGATGAGAGCACTGCAGTCAGAGGGCTCATTCCCTAGAGCAGAAGGCTAATGTCTCAAATCACTGACCCCTGGAGCAGTATTTAAGAAGATGAAGTATCAGATTGCTGACCTGTTGTTTACAGTATGAACTATTTTTAATAAGATATTTCCTAATAGATTTAGAAGAGCAATTTGAGTATAGAAAACGTGGAGAGAGGTTAAGTCTAGAAACTGGAAATGTCTTAATTAATGGGATGTTACCCCCGCCCCCCCTTCATGCTACAAAATTGGTTTTTCCATTCAGTTTTGTATAAGCTCCATTCTTTAATAGTAATTGATGACTAGGAACTTTCTCTGTGTTCTTGGGTAAAGAAAAGCTAATCCTCCCCATGGGTAGAATGAATTCTAGCTATTAGGTTGCCTTGCTCACTAAAAACTAGGAGCCACATTTGGCAGTGGTCTCGTAGGTAAAGGGAGCAGGACTGGTTTACATAGTTACATAGATAGTGGCATCCAAAAAGTGTGCAGCCTGCTGGAAATTTCATGCTAGGAGCCTTATTCCTATGACTGGAAGCTGATGCTTACTTAAAAGCTCTTCCCCCTGGGATCTTAGATCAGAGCCAAACTGGACCTTAGAGGTGACTGAGTCTAACCTCATTTTATAGATTTGGAAATGTATGCAGAGGAGTTTAAGGACCTGCCCAAGCTCACAGGTCTAGTAACAGGCAGAATCAGGAATTGAACTCAGGTCCTCTGACTTCAAAAATCCAGCACACTTTCCACTGTCCCACAGTCACCAGTACATAAACTGGACATCCAACGGAGTAACCCAGCACTTGCCTGGGATTCTCCAAGGTTAGCCATTAGGGTTAGTCTGGCTCTATCCGCTGCCAGGCAAAAAAAATGTCCCTTTTACATCCTGGGCTTGTAGTAACCAGAACAGTGGTTCCCTCCTATGCCTCTATTTTGGAGCCAAGCCCAGAACCCCAGTTCTGGACCCCTGGCCATACCAGGGAGAAAGGTGACGGTCTCAGTTCAATTTAACAGAGTTTTACTAAGTACCTATGGGCTTAGATGCTAAATTAGCTTTTGCTATTGTTACAAAGACATTAAACAGTCCCTGTCCTCAAGAGGCTTACATTCTACTAGAGGGAATGAGCATGTGCACAAACCAGTCAACACTGAATATATGCACAATCACTTCATTAAGGGTAGAGGGAACGGAGAGCTGGCATTTGAGTTGAGGCTTTGAAGGAAATAAGGGTTCTTTTGAATGTTGGGTGTGAGAAGGGAGAGCCTTCTAGGAATCAAGGGCAGTTTGGGCAAATGCATGAAGGCTAGAAATTTGGCTGTCCTGTACTAGGAACAAAAAAGTGGGCATGTCTTGCGGGAACACATGAAGGGCAGGGATATGAAAGTAGTCTGGAAAGATCCACTGGGCTCTTTGTAGGGAGCTTTAAATGCAATGCTGAGAAGGTAGTCTTCTATCTGAGCAGCAATGTGGCAGCAATGTGGCACCACTGAAATTTCTTTTGCAGAGGAGCGACCTAGTTGGGCCTGTGCTTTAGAAGCATCAATCTGGGAGCTGTGTGGGGAACAGATTGGAGGGGAGAGGCTTGAGGAAGGGAGACCTTAGGAATGCTCTTGCAATAACCCCAAAGAAGTGATGAGGACTGGAACTATAGGAGTGGCTATGTGAGCGGAGAGAAGAGAGCGGATACTGCGGAGCACAAGGAAGATGACAAAGATTCTCAGTCACACCCACAAGTGCCAAGATTAGAAGAGGAACAGTGGAGTACACACAGGAATTCTCTATTACTTTGTCTTCCGTGAGGCACGTCTGCTAACTTCTAGGAAGTTAAGGGCTCATTTTGCTGCTCATACAGGTGAGTTCAATCAAGAGAAGGGGCTGCAAGAGTCCTCGGAATTCTTAGCCCAATCCAAAGCTGAACACAGATCAAACTAAATAAGAACTTACTGTTCCCATTTAAAATAACAAGTGCCATTTAGCTATCTTTTTTAAAATCAACATAAAACACTACAAAGATAACCCATCCCTCCCATGTCCCAAAGTAAAACTCCCAGACTTGTTCACTTCTCCTGGGGAGTCCATCTCCAAGAAAATCCTCAGTTTTTCAGGAAGTGGCCCACAGCATGTACGGGCAAGAAGGATTACAGCACAAAGTCCATGCGCGGTTATAACATTTGATTTTGGTTGTCTGTGAATTCCCTAAACAGAAACTTGGGAGGAGGGGATATGGCTGTCACTACCTCCAGGAAGTAGGGGAAAAGAGACTTATGCATCCCATCCACGATAGCTCCTGCACAGGGCCGTAGGGCCAGAGCTGCATGAAACAGTTGGAACTAGAAAAAATCCGCAAGACTTTTTCCTTTCCTTCCCTTTCTTGCCCTCCCTTCCCCCTCTTTGAAACTGAGTTTCCTTATCTCACCCAGGGAACAGTTAGATCTAGAAAAGACCTTAGAATTCCCATTCTTCATCTCCCTCTTTTTCCTCCGCCCTTTTCTCTCTCCCCCATCGCTTTTTTCCTTTCCCCTCCTTTTCTCTCTCCTCCTTTCTGTCCTCTTCCTCTTCTCTTTTTCTCCTCCTCCTCTCTCCCTCCCATTCTCTCTCCTTTGTCTCTCTCTCTCTCTCTCTCTCTCTCTCTCTCTCTCTCTCTCTCTCTCTCCTTCCCTTTCTCCTCTTCCTCTTTCTCTTCTCCCTCCCTTCCCCCCAGGCTGGAAGCCCATTGCTCTCTTGTGCAACCCAATCCTTTTACTGATGGATACAGAAGCTTGGCCCAGTTTCTGTTTCCCACCTGGGCTACACTTCCCCATCTCCTCACGCACAGACATCCCGGATGGCCCCCTGTAATCAGGAGGCTCACCTTGTTGGTGATGGACTTAGTGAGTTAGCTCTAACCCCTAGGCAGCTCAGAATTCCCAAACTTAAGTGATCTACCAGCTTCTGTTGTTATCTCCCTGATAGCAGAGACAACAGGCAGGGGCCGTCACGCTCTGCCTCATTTGACTAGGCTAGTAAACTGAGACCCAGGGAGGGACTTAGTAGTAAAGCACTGGTTCAGTCTCCCAATTCTATAATGTACTTTAAAAAAAAAAAATCTTCCACTACCTTGGTTTTGGAAATAGGCCCCTGAAAGAGATGTCAGCTTTGCAAGAAGGTGCTGGAGGTGATGGTGATCCCTGCACAAAATAGCTGTGTTCAAGGGACTGCTGGACTGTATTATAGGGCCTTAACACTATATTCACAGAATTGGAGGTTTAGAACTGAAAGGGGCACTTTAGAGTTCCTCCTTCCATTTTACAGATAAGAAAACTGAGGTATACAGAGGTTGAGTGATTTCACATAGGTAGTATCTAAGGTGGGATATGAACCCAAGCCAGCCTGACTCCAAGTCTAGTACTCTGACCACTACCCAAAGGAGTCGAACTCTCCAGAAAGGGGGTAGCCAGATTAAAATGCAATTGGGAGTAATAAAACAAAAGTACAACAGAGATAACATAAATTTGTGGCTTTCTGACTCAATATGCAGCTTGCAGCAATACATTTCTTTTTGAGTCTGACACCATGCTGCCCAGATATTTATGGAATTCAATCAGTTTTGAAGATATGAATGCCCAACAGCCCTGGAAGAAAAACAGGTTTCCAGAGGCTCCGTTCTGGTTTAAATTTGTTAATTTTTAGGAATTTGTGTGTGTCTAATGTTTGTTCTTTAGAGGAAAAAAAGGCACACGCATTAGGATCAAGAACCTCAAGGATCCAAAGACCATGCAGCAGAATGCCCAGAAGAGGGCAGCATGACACTGATAGTATTGGCACAGCTTACAAATTCTGTACATCTGTAACTTATTACAAACAAAAGTGGCCAGAGCACGATGGAATGTCAGACCTGGGGAAGGGGAGGGACCTTGGTAGCCCTCTAGTACAACCTCTTCGTTTTATGGGTGTGGAAGAAGAAGCCCAGAGAGAAACAAAGTGACATGCCCATGGTCCCATGACTGTAATCAGTGTCAAAGCCAGATATAACCCATGCCAGGGCTCTTGGCGCTGGCTCCAGGGCTCCTTTCACCCCTATCTTTACTTCTCAGCCTTAATTTTCAACAGCTGGAGGGGAGTCATGAAAGAACGAGTGAAACATCAATCATCTTTGAAAAAAATGCGCATCTTTCTTAAAGCGTCCTGGACATGATGCTGTTGTAGGATGGAAAATACACTGGGTTGGGTTTCAGTTCTGGTTCCTTCCTAATAATAACTAGCATTTATGTACTGCTTTAAGACTTATAAATGTTATCTTTATTATACATTATCTGTTATCATTATTACATATCTTTATTTTAATTAATACAAACATTATCAAACGACTCTGAGAGGTAGGTTGCAATTAGCATGCCCTATTATTACAGCGGGTAGAGGTTAGATGACTTGCTCATGGTCACACAGCTAGAAACGGATTGGAGGCTGGATTTGAATTCAGGTCTTCTTAACTCCAGGTCTGGCGCTCTGTCCATTAAGCCAGGCAGCTACCCCATGATCCTCCTCTGGGGCTCAGTTTACATATCTATAAAATGGGGCAGGGGTAGGAGGATTTTATTTATTGATCTGAGCTAACGTTCCATAGCACATTCCCTCCCTGAGTCATCTTTAAAATTTGGGGGGCAGGGGTCTCAATGAGTTCATCTCTCCAAGCTAACATTCTATGAGTCTATGAAATAAAATTCTGAAATGTTTCATTTGTCCCTTTAATATACGCATAACTAGACAGGCAAAATAAAGTCTTTTTTCTGGGGTAGTTAGGTGGTGCAGTGGATAGAGCACCAGGCCTGAAGTCAGGGAGATTCAGCTTCTTGATTTCAAATCCAACCTCAGCTGTGTGACCCTGGGCAAGCCACTTCACCCAGGGCTCTACTTACCTCTACAGAATATTGTGGAAATTACCATTCTCTAGATTGCTTTGACTTCCCAGAATTTGGTTAAGGAGTCAAGCTTCTAATCACCAGTTAACTTCTGGCGTGGATGGGCTAAAGGAAATGCCAAGCAGATGTTTACTTGGGGGGGGGGGGCAGGGCATCCATTGTTGCAATCTCACTAACACTCAGTCCTGAGTAAGGGCCCAAGCCAGATTAAAATGTAATTGGGAAACATTTTACCAACAGAGATTTAAAAATGCAAAAGAAGATAGAGGACATGACTCAGTCAAGATGCAGCCCCCTTGTGGACACACAGTAGTGGCCAGTTTCTGAGTCTGACACCACTGCATTGTCAGACTTCCATGTTTTCAAGATGAATTGAGGAATTGGCCCAAAGCTGAAGACATATATTATATCTGAGGATATGAAATTTCTTCAAAAACAAAAACATCCTTATTATCGCCCATTACACTCAATACACACTGTGGTTACAAAGATTTTTAGAACAGTACAGACCACGAGAGGGAAGGGGTTCTTTGTGTCACGGATCCCTCTGGCCATCTGGTGAAGCTTATGAACCCCTCCTCAATAATAGGATTGAAGGAAATGCTAAATTTCATGGGAAGTTAATAAAAATAAAGATGCATTTTTTTTCTCATCCAAGTTCCTGGAATTACCCTCCCCTCTCCCAACCCCTTGTATTAGACCAATCAATCAACTAGCATTTGTTAAGGGTCTACACTAGAGGTGGAGAACCTGCGACCTCGAGGCTACATATGGCCCTCTAAGTCCTCAAGGGCAGCTCTTTGACTGAATCTAAACTTCACAGAACAAATCCTTTCATTAAGGGGGTTTTCACTCCTTTTATTAAGGGGACCTATTGAGGAGCTAGAGGGCCACATGTGACCTCAAGGCCTCACATTCTCCAACCCTGGTACATGATGCTTGGTGCTGGGAATACAAAGACAAAACAGGAAACAGTTTCTGCCTTCAAGGACCTTATAAGCAAATGGGGTTCAGGTTGGAGGAAACATGTAGATGATCTCTTAGGTCCTTTCCATCTCTGGCATTCTGTGCTTTTAAGGGGACATCAGTATGGAAGGACTTATAGGTCTTGGTGATGCCAAAGTGAGTGGGGAAGGGAAGGAAGAAGAGAGAAAACAATGCATTCTGCAAAAAGGGTTTAAGAAGGTAACTGCATTTAGTCCTGGGAAAGGAGTGAGCAATGGGCAGAAGGCAGACGCCATTGGCAACCATTCAATTTCTATTGTGCTTGCAATATCTGTTCCAACCCCATCCACACCAAAGAAGAGAATGGATGCCAGGAGCCAGCTTGGTAGATCAGGATAGATCATGTTAGACTTAGCAGAAACTCTGGCAAGGCATTAGCCCTCACAACCTCTCAGTACCTTCAATCCCATCTCAGAAAATGGCACACAAATCTAATTTCTTTTTGGTTTTAATATTTAATCCCTGGAGACATTCCCCTCCTTTTCATCACCAAAGTGCCAAACATGGAGGGGGAAAAAGGAGGATTTGAGTATTCAATTTCTACTCCCTTACAGAAGCCAAGTATCAAAGCATTTTTACCAACAAGATTGCTGCACAGCCAAAGGGGAGGGAGGAGTCATCAGGGTAAAACCATAAATGCTCAGTAATTTTTTTTTTAATATAAAAACGACCAACTCTAAGACATCCAGACTTCTTGACTCCATTGTTGGTTATACTCACACACAATTGGTTCCAAACAACCTTCCCTTCTGCCCTGGAAGGTATCAGGGTAGACTTCCTTCAAGTCAGATGATTCTTTCTAAAGTTAAGGTCACTTAGCAAACTGGGAAAAGCAAGGAGGTGCAAGCTCCTCCAGCATCCTCTATCCCTTCCCTTCCCTTCCTCCCCCCTTCACATACCTCTTCTGGGCCCAGGTAGGTAGGGGGCAAGTCTGGCCTGGCTCCAGCCTGTGCAAAGGATGCCATAACCAGGCACCTCTTCCTACCCATACAAAAGGCTTCTTGTCCAAGCCCACTCTAAAGGATTGTTCATCATTTCCTACTTAGGGAGCAGTAATACAGTCAAGCACTTGTCTACAGCATTCCAGTCTTGGAAATTTTTTCCAAAAAAAAAAAAAAAGAGTTCCCCCAGTCCCTCTTCAGAAGAACAACGTCAGTCCACGGTCCCGTTGTACGACTTGTTGAGCTTGTTAAAGGTGAAATCCACGGTGTGAGTGGATATTGGCTTTCTATAGAGAGGGTTGGAAGCCTAGACAAATGAATGGAAAAGGGACAAGCGTTAAGGAAATTCATCGGAATATAAACCCCTAGGAAGCTCACACTGAGGAGGGCTATTTATCATAACAATCCAGTTAACAATTATTTAATTAACCGTTACTATACAATCAGCGCTGGATTCGGTCCCTACCTTCCAAGAGTTGGAGGAGGGAGAGTTTTTAGAGATTAGGATAGGGATAAGATCTAGGATTTAGGAAGTCTCTGTTGAAGAAAATGCCTCTGTCAGTGAAGGTCAGCACCTGTTTTGAAATGTAGAGCCTTAGAGAGAGATGCCTGGGATACAGAATTTAAGTGACTTGCCCAGGGGCACACAGATCTCTCAGGTCCTCCTGGCTCCAAGGGTGGCATTTCTACTCACTATACTATGCTATCTCTCTCAGAGCTGATGAACAAACATAAAATGAGCAGAACTCAGTAAGATATCAAAGGTAACATTTACAAAACACTTTTAAGGTTACAAAGCATCAAGTGCCATCACAATCCCCCTTTCAAAGAAAAGGGAACTGAGTCTGAACAGCTGTAAGTGACTTGCCAAAGTCACACAGCTACTAAGGGGGTAAGGCTGGATTAGAAGCCAGCTCTCCCATCACTGGACATGCCAAAGCTGCCTCACCTTTAGGTAACAGGCTAGGCAGATGATCAGGGCTTTACCCACAATCCCATGATCTTGTTCCCTTGGCCCCCACCTCACTCCCATCATTCAAATAGCGCCTGAATGCCCCCCACCCTGTCTTTGGCAGTCTTTCTGGATCAATTACCAGAGATCAGCTGGCTTTCCTATGCCTGACACGTGGAAGTGTCCTCCACTCTCCCCCAAATCATACATTTATGCTTCTGCTCCACTTCCTTCTCCCCACATGTCCCCCTACCCCACCCAGAGACGTTCAAATCCATGCTTTAAGATCCAGATCAGGATTCACACATCCATGAAGCTTCTGTTCCTAACCTCCTACCTGACCCACCGATGCTTTGTTCTGGGTCCTTCAGTACATGCCTGGAGTGTGTGTGTATATGTGTGTGTGGGGGCACTTTTGTACCTTTTAGCCTTCATACTTATGAATGTGCAATTTTTTTTAAGGCCATCTCATGTATGTCTGTTTTGTGTCTTCTACTAAGTAGGACAGGCAGGGGTAGCTAGGTGGTGAAGTGGACAGAGTGCTGGGCTTAGAATCAAGAAGACTCATCTCCATGAGTTCAAATCCAGTCTTAGACACTTCCTAGCTGTGTAACCCTGGGTAAGTCACTTTGCCCTGTTTGCCTCAGTTTCCTCATCTGTAAAAATGGACTGCAGAAGAGAATGGCAAATCAACTCTAGTATCTCTGCCAAGAAGACCCCAGATGAGGTCACAGAGAGTCAAATAAGACTGAAACAACTCAGCAACAACTAAATAGGGCAAATTCCTCGAGCAAACTATAGTATTTACCATTCCTACTATGCTCTGCCAGTGCCTGAGCCAGCATCATACACACACTACTAGCAATAAGTAGCTGACACTGCAAAGCACCACATACGTGCATGTGGAAAAACATATACAATCATATACACGTGTGTCTCTGTGTGTATATATGCACACATGCATTGTGTGTACATATGTATATGTATGTATGTGTGTATATGTGTGTACACACATATAACATACATATAAATAAATTCCATCTGATCTTCACAACAAACCTGGGAGATACTAAGATCCCTATTTTACAGATGAGGAAACTGAGGTCAAGAGAAGTTATGTGACTTGCCCAAGGTAACACAGCTAAGTAGACATCTAAGGCAAGATTTAAGCTCGAGTATGTCTAATGTCAGATCTCGGGCTCCATCCACCGCACCATCTAGCTGCTGCCACAGCGGGTCCTCAGTCAATGTGTCTGACCAGATGCTCCATAATGGCAGCTCTCCATTTCCTTTGTGGTCACTGTGCGCTCCTTGTGGTCACCAACTTTTGATTGTTTTCTGTCTCAGACCAGAGTCCCATCCCGCCCCCTCCCCAATTCCCAATTTACCATTTCGTATCTCGCTCTGGAACGCTCACTTTGGAACTTTGCGAACTCTCTCCGGTCATGTATGGTGACGAGCAGTTTCCAAATGGCAAGGAGGGCGATGCCCACAAGAAGAATGCTGCCCACCACAGCCAGCAGGATTGTCGTAGCGCTGGGTGCAGAACCACACTCTGGAGAAGAACAGAATGGGGGTTGTGGGGAGGGAAGGTGGGGGAGAGGCTCCTCTCCTTGGCCTTCAGTCTCATCCTCTGGACCATGGGGAGGAAGAAACAACTCTGCCCCACAAAGAGAACAGCTGAGGACAGGAGCTCTTGGAAAGAATGAGATCAATTGGGGTGCTCTGATCATGACGTCAACCCAGGGCTTTGGGAGCCAACCAATAACATCGTGAAGACTGGAGTGTCTAACTGAGAATTTGTCTTTCTGCTCCTAACAGCCTTCACATGCCAACCAAGAGACACACAGGGTTAACACAAATCAAAGGGACTTTCCCAAGGTCATACAGAGACATCGGAGCCTCAGGGAATTACAATTTTGTCTAGCTTGTCTTCATACTTCATCTCCACCTGGTTCAAATCTGCCTAAACCCAAACATGAGTCATGATCCCTTCAAACTAAAAATGTCTGAAGGAGGGTCTTTGCAGCCACTTCCACCATGGCTTGGGTCAAGGGGACGGGCAGCATTTGCAAGCTTAACAGGTGAGGGTCTTGGGAACTTGCTGGCTAGACTTTTCTTTTATAATTAAAATTTTTAAACTTTCATTTTACTTTTTTGAAATTAATAAGCATTTTCTCTTCCTCCCACCCACCCAAATCAAAAAAAAGAACAACAAACTCTTGTGGCTAACATGTGGTCGAGCAAAACAAACTCCTGCAAATTCCCACGTGTTCATTTCTCACTCTGTATCTCGAGCCCACCACCTCCCTGTCCTGGGACAGGTAGTGTGTTTCATAATCAGTCTTCTGGAATTAGTAATTTGCTCTTTAATTATTTTTTAAAATTAATTTTCTTTTTGTTAATTTTTCTTTTTATTCTGAATTTATCAAATGCCAAATAGAAGGGGCATTTGCATAAACATAGTGGGACAGAAAAAAGAAGATTGTGCATAGAATTACAGGTTTCTTAATACACAATTTGCTTTCCTTTAAAGTATATAATAAAATCGACCTATAGTTTTCAAAGCTGCCCATGGAACTGTAAATCTGTTCAACTTTCAAAGGCATAGAAGGAAAGCCTTGGAAAGCATAGTTGGCACTTCCTCCCATGGACACTCGTGAAGGACTGGGGACCATGGCTGCCTTCTTCAGCAACTTCTGCAAAAGAGAGTGTACTGTGTGACTTAGCCTAGATTAGGAGAAGTTTCAATGTCACAGATTAGCTGAAGTCGTCTTGCACTGCTCTCCCTGCATCCTTCTGACCCAAAGGCCCAAGTCCTCTTGCCACTGGACGAAGTCCACGAGGAGGTAACTTTGGATAAGGACAGTGCTGAAAATCAGAACTCCTCAGACACAACAGCCTGTTGTTTCACTAAACCTAAGAGAGGCACAGATATGGTGATTTGCACTCAATCTTGCTCTGTGGAGGGGCCCAGAGGGTAACCAACACTGTGGGAGGTTTTGTGCAAGAACGCTTATCCAAACTTGGAGGCCAGCCTGGGATGACAGGCACAATAAAGTCAGGAAAGAGTTCTCTATCAGGATCCCCCCATTAGCTCAGACCGTTCCAATCATTCCATGACCTACCCTAGCTAAACACAACACAGAAATCTAAACTTATTAAATAAGAGACTTATTGATAAGTTTTTGCTATAGGAGATGTTGATTTAAATATCTATCTATCTATCTAGTTACTTTCATCAGACTTGGAGCTTCTCTAAGGAAAGAGACCATCTCCAGGCATCTCCTCCACCTCTTAGCAGAGGCGGGGGCTCTGGCTCGTGTGTGTGTGTGTGTGTGTGTGTGTGTGTGTGTGTGTGTGTGTGTTTGTGTAAATTGTCAAGACTTTTTTTGATGTGCTGGTTAGTTTTGCTGAACTTTTTTCTTGTTTTTCTTCTCTTATTTTATAGATCTCCAGCAGGGATAAGGGGAATAAAGTAGGGAATGTAGTTGAACAGGCACCTGTGAGTCCCAGGGCACTGAGAGGTCAGGTGATTTGTCCAGGAACACTTGGCCAGGATGCGGCAGGTAGGAATCGACCCAGTCCTTCCTGGCTCTACGGCTGGTTCTGTACGGACTCCGTCCGCTTCTCAAACAGCAACAAATCACCCACAACCCAAAAGACATCAGTAAAATTTCTTCTGAACATTAAGAGGACACGCCCCTTCCTCGGGGCGAGCTCTCTGTACCCCAGGGACGGCCGATCGGTGACGCTCGCGGGCAGCCTGGCCCCTTCCCAGCCTCATTCTTCATTTTCTTCAGGTTCTTTTTTTCCTCATATTCCAGGGACTCAGGGTGAGAGAGGCAGAAGAGAAAAGGTAGGAAGGAAGCGGGGCTAGTACAGAGGGGACTAAAGTTGCTTGGTTAGGTGGGATCCCAACTGTTGATAGTTTCATGTCCCTTGAGTTCAACCCTTTGGTGCATTAGATTCTGATTCTGAGACTGCCCGGTAAGTAGTCAGAGGTTTGATGGGACACCTGTGGCCTTTCTACATTGGAGGGTGAGACCAGTGAACTCACCCAATGTGAAGAGACACCCACCTGGCTCCTTGAGGACCATGAGCTTGGACTTGCCACTGGGTAGCTCAGAGTAAGTGAACATCATGACACAGTCCTTGGCAGTTTTGTAGAAACACAGGACAGCTTCCGGGTCATCTTTTGCTGGAAGAAAGCCAGAAAGGTAAGAGAAGGAGAGGGAGAAGTATTTCTGAGCCATGCCAGCACTCACAACATGCAAGGCTCAGCCTTGCAGAGCAGCAGAGAAGGATGTGGCTGACCTGAGCACTGTGACATTTGCACTCCATCCTGGAGGTGGAGACAGACAGCTGGGGACTGGGAGGAGCAGGAGAGATAGGGAAGGAAGAGAAGAAGGAGGGGGAGGAGGAGGAGGAGGAAAAGAAGGAGGAGGACGAAGAGGAGGAGGGGGAGGCTGGGTCCTGAAAAGATTATTTTTGGTTTCTATCATCCAAAGCTTTGGCCAAGGCTCTGGATTTCTCATCCCTCTGGGGACTATGAATTCCTTTCCATGTCAGGGCCTTCCTGTGGGGACACATGGAACAAATTAGGTAAACTTCAAGCATCTGAGAAGTTTGTTGGTGATATTGATATAGAAGAAACAATTAACACTCAAAGGGGGTGGGGGAGGATGGCAGATGGAAACCAAAGTGCTCTGGAATCCTCAGTAAATATGCCATTGAGAAAAAATAGTCTGTGAATGCACTTCATCCACTTCTGACCCAAAGGAATGGGTCTCTTGCAAGAGGGCAGCCTTATGTATAAGGAGTTTGGTTACTAGGAGACAAGCTAGAATGCAAGCCAAGAAACCTGGATTCTAGTACTAGCTCTGGCTTAACTGGTCTGTGGCCCTAGGTAAGTCCCTCCACCTATCTGGGACCAAGTTTGTCATCTCTAAAATGAAGGGGTCAGACAAGGTGACCCTTAAGTCCCTTTGAGCTCCAAGGCTGAATGAACCAAGGCATAGCCAGCTCTACACAACTGACTGCTGGATAAGATCTGCGCTTGGGAACATGGAGGCATTAGAATGTTGTTTTGGTTGTTTTGGTTTTTTTTTTTTCTGTGAATATAACAAGCAGGGACACACACTGACCCCAGCTGCTAGCCTCAAAAGACAGATGTCAGGATGTTGGCCGCTGAATGCTTCAGTGGCCGCTATTTAGGTCATTCCAGCTGAGTGGCTAAGCCGAGAGATGCACGACCTTCCTTTCTCCTTAGTAGAGTGATTTTCAGGGAGTGGGGATAAAAAGATTAGTCTGGTCTATGTTTGGAAAGCTCCCCCTGCTCCTCTCCTCCCCCTTACTTAACTGCTGACCTAAGGGTATGTTACCAGAACCTCACTATTGCATTCCGTGGCTGAACTAGGAAATCGTTGGAACGTTTATTTTCAGGAGAGGAAGGAACCAGGGGAAGTGAGAGGTGAAAATGAAGGTAGCAAATAGGAAGTTAGAGACTATGACTTTAAATAGACTAAAAAAAGACAACATTACAACAACAACAAAAAACTTGCTGAAAGGAATACGGCTAATATGAAATGCTTCTCAGTTCTTGCCTCATTGTTTAGAGAAGCTTGGACTCGGGACCAGACAGATTAGTTGGCTGTCAAAGTGGAAGGCCTGGACCATTTCAGCTTATATTTAAAAGAAAAAAAAAAGATCATTCTGCTTTAAAAAAAAGTCTGTCCCAGTACCCAACCTTTTGTGATTGAAGCTGTGTACATCTGTACCATGAGCATGAAGATGAAGGGACTGAAGAAGAGGAAAGGGGGTACAGTGAATCGGGCAGGCGCCTTCTTAAGAAAGCAACCAACACCTTTAAAGACTCAGAATCAGAGCAGGGTAAACCACCCCAAACTTCAGATACGGTCTGAGAGAAACAGTTCATGAGTCCTGGGAAGGAAGCTGCCCAGAGTCTGGAGACTAGCTAGTCCAATTCCATCATTTTTTCAAAAGCAAATGGCTCCTTGAATGTGGTTGACCTTCCTTTCTATCTCTTCTTCCAGTCACATGTGCCTTTACTGATGTCTTTTAGACTCCTCACACACATGCCATTCCCAGTCATAGACTGCATGCAATCTATTTCCATCTCCCATGTCCCTTTCCATTGGCCTTGATGGCATCTGCAACTTCATGAGGTTACGGGACTCTGAGATTTGCTGCCACACACCATCAAAGAGAATTTTAAAATAGTGGCTTTGGCAGTAGTGAGCAGTTCTGGATGAATGAAAGAGCCAGGCAGTCTCTCAGATGCAATCTGGACTTCTCACATCCTCTTAATCAATTCTAGGCTCCATTTGCTGTCTGTCATGCCCTATCCAGGTTATATGCTGAGAGACTAACTCAATGGACCCATCAAACTGCACAATAGGAGCAATTCATACTTTCCATCCACTTTGTGTTTCTAATGTACATGGCTAGGGCCAATCTCTTGGTGCCCTGTAGAACATGCAAGTTATTCAAAAAATATCAGTGCTGTAGTAGCCTAAATCAAGAAGAGATTTTTATAACCTTTAATAACTTAAAACAAGAAGAGATTTTTATGAGCTATGATAGCTTAAAACTGTTTTAAGGCTTTGGGAATATCCTGTATTTTTTATTTATAATAAAAATAATATCTAACAATTATATAGCACTTTTGCTAAGCATTTTGCACATATGTTCTCATTTGACCATAACAACTCTGTGAAATGGATCCCATTTTCAGATGAGGAAATTGAATCTGAAAGACATTAAGCCTACATGGCTTTTAAGTGTCTAAAGGAGGATCTGAACTCAGTGCTTCCTGAATCCCAACTCTAGCACTTTAACTGTTGTGCTGCTTAAGTGCTACTAGGATGCCATGCCCCAATTTTGATGCCTGAGGCAATGCGGGGTTTTTGAAAGCTATGTCAGTGGAAAAGCTGTGTGCACTGTGTGCATCCTCCACAGATCAGCCCAATGAACTGGGTTAAATATTTCTATCACTGGCCCCTAGCCCATAGACACTTATTGATTTAAATGACTCGTCACTCATGCCATCTATGAAGGTCTGTAGTGTAATCATCCGTGGAGGGAAGTCTTACTTATACTGAAGAAATCGCTAATGCTTCTTGAAGTTACAAAATAGTATAGTTATTAAAGTTCTTTGTTCTCAATTCTTGAATTAATTTTCTTAATATTTCATCTACAATTAAATTCTTTATTCATTTGACTGCCCATCTGCCATGCCTGTGCAAGACAGACAGACACACAAATCAATTAACTCAGTGGGCCACCCATTGAACTGCAAATATTTGGAGACTGAGTCTCCCAATCTCACCAAGGCCTGAGGGCAGTTGTCACTCATGTGTTGAACCCAATGCTCATCAGCACAGAAGCTTGATCTCCCTCCTTCTTCCCCAGTGTGGATTGGCTCACACCTCCTTAGGCAGCCTAGTGGTCCTTCACTTCTGGGGGGCTCACCGTATTTGTACAGGACTTGGTGTAATTGACTTTAGCTCCCCTGCTGCTCAGAACACCTGAACCCAAGGAATCCACCAGCCTCAGCCTCCCCAGGAGCAAGGATTACGGGCATGTGCCATCATTCATGGCAGCTTTGTATCTTCTCACCCACACGGTTAAATCTTGAAAACGAATACCAGAACCCTAACTCTGATGATCTTTTTTTCCTTACATGTAGAGTGTGAGGAAATGTATAGTGAACTAGTTTGAACCAGCATCCAAATATTTCATTTCTAAAACATCTGAACTAGACTAAAGCTTAGTCATATCACAATTTGTTCTACCCCTACCTGAACTGAACTAGTATTTCAGTACAAGTGCTAGTCGCTGGCAAAAAGGTCTTTTCTCAGAGCTTGAGGGATAGAGAGTAATTAGGTTAAAAGCTCCCATTTCTTTCTCTTGCTAGAGAATAAACTAGCTTTCTGTATGGCACCATCTGACCCCAAGCAAATCACTTAAGCCTGTTTGCCTCAGTTTTCTCATCTGTAGAAGGAGCTGGAGAAGGAAATGGCAAACCTCTCCAGTGTCTTTGTCATAAAAATAACCAACAAACCAATGGAGTTGGACGTGACTGACACTGAACAACAGAAATCTGTGTACAGAAGGAAACCTGCATTCATCTCCTCTAGAGCAGCATGACAATATGGGGGAAAGGAGTAAGCTGAGAGTAACCCCCAAACTGTCTTCTATGACATTGTGATGGACAATGAGGATGATGATAGCTAGTATTTGTTAAGTACCTACCAAGTAGGTACTTAATATAGGTTCTATATTAATTTAACACAGATAGTGGGCCGTGTACTAAGAGCTTTTACAAATGTTATCTCATTTGATCCTCACAACAACCCTAGGAGGTAGGTATGATTGCCACCCCATTTTACAGCTGAGGAAACTGAGGCAAACAGTGATTAAAGTGACTTGTCCAAGATCACACAGCCAGGGTCTAAAGCTGAATTTGAACTAAGGTCTTCCTGACTCAAGGCCTAAGCTCTAATGAGAATGAAAGGGGTACAAAGGTCCAGGAGAGGCCAGACATTCAGGTAGGAGTGGAGAACAATGGACAAAACATAGGGGAGTGTGAAATTTCTGGAGAAGGAGCAGACAAAGTTAGCCTTCTAGTCCCACCAGTGAGCTAACTATTCTGCAATGCTATGGAACCTCAGCCTGGGCAGGTGCTGGCTGGAGACTGCTAGCTTAGGTAAAACACAGCTGTGCTAGAAGACAGAAATAGAATCTGGAATTAAGTAAAGATTTCTTGGCTACCTAGGGAGAAGAGGACTAGGAAAAGGCAGCTTTCTGGTAACTGGACTAAGGCTATAAATACCCAAGGTCCTTCATTAACCAGAAAAGGTAGCCTTGGAATCTCTTCTAGCCACATGATGAAGTGACGCTTCATCCCTCCATATGGGATCATAGTCGCCTAGAGGCAGTGGGGACCTCAGAGGCCCAATAGTCCAACACCCTCCATTTTACAGGAGGGGAAAGTGAGGCCCAGAAGCTTGCCCCAGGTCACAGGGGTACTAAGTGTCAGGGGCAGGATGGTACCTGTATGCATGCAGACCTTTAGATATGAATATCTATAAGCATCTAGAACAAGAGAATAATGACAAGAGGTAGAAGGGACCCTAGTGATCACCCAGAGGGAATGTGACTTACTTACCTAAGGTCACAAAGCAAGTTAGTGGCAAAACTGAGATGGAAATCCAGGTCTCTCAAGTGGCAAAGGAAGTCTTAGGGACTTTGTCCGGCATCCTTTTGGAGACTTCCCTTCCTCATTCAAAGTTGAGAATTTCCCCTTTCCCCATGCATGGATCCCCAAACATCCCAGGGGAGATCCCACAATGGGAGGTACCAAAAGTAATTAACTTACCACCACCACCATCACCATCCCCCACCAAGAAGTAACCCCCAAACCCCCAGCACATGTGGTGCCGCATCTGTCTTCTGCCATCCCTTGGCTATACTTACTGACTGAATCCACGCGGGTGATGACTTCATCCCTGCAATGCTTTTGGCATGTCTGGTTGTCAGCCAGTCTCCCTGAGTTAAATAACATACACTCCACACAATCTCTTTGAAGAGAAAAAAAAAAGGGAGGAAAGACATGAAATGCCATGCAATCATGCTATACAAGTACCAGTTCTAATGCTGACGTAAAGCTTCCTCACAGGGACCGAGCTCTCATGGGCCCTGGCTGCACCCTCTCTCCCTAGATGCCTCCTCTGTGGGAAGCTGTGAAGCATGCTGGTGTGCAGGGGTGGGCACAGAGGTGAGCATCTATGTGAACTTTACCCACATGCCTGGTTAACTTTCTGACTTTAGGATCGTGGATTTAGAGCTGGAGGGAACCTCAGAAGTCATCTAGGCTAAGCTAACCCAATCCTTTTACAGTAAAGAAAGCTGAAGCCTAGGGAAGTTTTATTGATTCACCCAAGGTCACAGAGGTAGCAAATGCCAGAGTCAGGATTTGAATCCAGGACCTCTGACTCTGGCATCAAGGCTCTTTCAAAACATAACTATTAGGAGTTTAAAAGCTACCAGTGCTGAGATATCATGAATCCTGACTGGTTTGCTCGGCAGCTAGGCGGTGCTGTGGATAGTGCTGTGGACAGAATCTGGGACTCGAGGGCAGGAAGAGTGAGGCCCAATTATGCTTCAGACTTTTATGAGCTAGGCAGGTCACTTAATCTGTCTGCCTCAGTTTCCTCATCTCTATAAAATGGGACTAAATATAGCACCCACTTTCCAGGCTTGTTGTGAGGACTGAGTGAGAGCAGTTGGCAAACCTCAAAGTACTCTCCAACAGGAAACTGTTATTATTATTAATTAGAATTATCCCCTTGGGGAAGACAGTTGCACTGAGGCGCTACACAATATACTCCTTCATTCTAATTTTTACTCCCTCATGCCTCTTTCTCAACAAGTGCCCTTTGTTCTCCTGCTGCCTCGTGGCTGCATGGCATCTCCCACCACCGTGACCCCCTGTGTCTGACCTTCCAGCAGGGCACCTTGTGTTCAGGACTCTAGGCACCACCCCCACACTGTCTGTTCATACCAACTTTACCCACATGCCTGGTTAACTTTCTGACTTTAGGATCGTGGATTTAGAGCTGGAGGGAACCTCAGAGGTCATCTAGGCTAAGCTAACCCAACCCTGCCCTCCGCTAGACGCCAGCCAACTAATCTAACGGGTGAGCACATTTTCATAGCCATTAATGGGCTCTCCTCCTAGGTCATGCAAATGCTCCTTCTAGAGAGAATCTCTTAAACCATAGAGTGGATGTTTGAGTCACATCAGGCACCACCGCTGGGAAAACATTTCTGGCCACGGAGGGATCTGTATTTCCCTTCAAATCAACCATTTATGTTATTAACTACTACTCTACCCACACAGAGAGCTGGCATCTGTCCTTCCCAAGCAGACTAAATGCTGACTCAAAGTACTTTGCGTTCTGAACTTGTAAAAGTCTGAATCATAAAATATTTGAAAAGAAATGCACTTTTCATTGCTTTGAAGAACAAGAAGAAACACAATGAAGTTAAAAACAAAAGTTAACAAACAGTTCCTAATAGAGATCATGCTGGGATGGGTTTAGTAAACAAATACAGCGTCTGTGATTGGTGCGCCGATCCTACCCGCCAAACTGGTGGCACAGACTTGCGTGTTACTAGAGGTACGAGGGGCCTCCTTTGACGAAGGAAGACACCGAGGCCTCGAGAGTTTTCATGACTTTTCCAGAATCGTTTAGTAGCCAAATCAGAACCCACAGATCCAGCTCTTCCATGGCCTGAAGAGCCATTCTCAGCCTGGCTGGCCATTCTCTCGACTTTCTGAAGCTCTTGAACACTGTCTCAGACTCTCCGCTGCGGAGTCCGCGCTCTGGCTGCACGGATTGAAGGCACTGGCTCCTCTTGGAAGTCACGTTCCCATCCCGATCCCACCGTCTCAGCCTCCTTCTCGCATCTGGCTTTGCTAATCATCCTCATCTTCTGGACATCGGCTTTTCTCTGATTTCTGGTGACACTGTTCTGTCGGTCTCCTCCTATGATGCCCCCAAACTGTGGATGTTCCCTAAGACTCTGACCTGGGTCCTCTCCTTTTTTCTCTCTATAAATTCTCACATTCTCTAGTTTCCATATTTGAGCTGGAATGGATTATAGGGACCTTATAGTCCAAGCCCCTCATTTAAAAGATGAGGAAACTAAGTGATTTGGCCAGGGTCACAAAAGTCTCAGACTTGGTGACCTCAGCAGCTCCCCTGAGCCCAATTCTGATCTCTGTGCAGATGACTCACAGATTTATACGTACATTTATACATCTGGGTCATACCTAGATCTTTAGGCCCACTCCACCAACTGCCTGTTGAACATTTCAAACTGGAATGTTCTGGATACACTTTCAAACTCAACATGTGCAAAAACCACAATCCGTTATGAATAATCTTTTCCCAAAAACCTTTCTTCCAAATTTCTCTATTTTTGTCAAAGGTACCACCATTCTTCCAGTCTCCCAGGATGGTAGCCTTGGCATTGCCCCCTCACTCTCCGTCACCGCACACATCCAATCAGCTGCCAAATCTTGCCTTTTCCATCTGTAGAACACCCCTTGCATCTGACCCCCTTCTCTTTATTCACACAGCTACCACCTCATTCAGACTATCATCGTTCCCAGCCTAGATTCCTGCAACAGCCTCTTAGTTGGTATCCCTATGTCAAGTCCTTTCCTACGCTAATCTATCTACTATACTGCTGCCAAATGATTTTCTGTAAGCACAAATCTGACCATACCACAATGAGCTTCATAGGATCCCCAAGGCCCCTAAGTAAAATGTTTATTTAGTTTTAAAATCCTTCATCTATCTTTCCAGGCTCACTGGATATCACTCCTCTTCCAGCATTCTTCAGTTTAGCCCAGGGGTGGGGAGCCTGTGGCATCGAGGCCACATGGGGCCCTCTAGGTCCTCAAGTGCGTCTCTTTGACTGAATCCAAACTTACCCAGCCTTCTCTCTCTGCTCCTTACACAAGATGCTCCCTCTCCCCTCTCTGTGTCTTTGCCCTAGCTGTCTCCCATGCTTGAAACATACTTTTCCTTCCAGATCCAGCTCAAACCCTACTTTTGGCATGAAGTGTCTCCTCATCTCCCCAAACCACTAGTGCCTTCCCTCCCAAACTACTTAGCATTTAACTAACTTGCATTTTTGAAATTTATTCATTTAAAAAAACAAATGTGGTATGTACTTAAATGTGCTCTGGGGAGCTCCCCTTTCAGATATAAGCTCCTTGCGAGGAGCTGTGGCTTCTTCGTACTTATATTCTCAGGGTCTGAAAGTGTCTAATACATATTTAATATTTATTGACTGAATAATTGATTGATTCATTTTATCATATTACACCTTTATGAATGCAAAAAAAGGAATTTGCTTCTTTCTGTAGTTATGAATGTCCCCTGCTGTCTTACTTGTACCTTGGGTTTTATTTGATAAACACTTTTTAGCCCTAGAAAATGGAAAATAAAACAGTAGAGCTATCCCATAAGCAATAGAAGAAAAATCTATCATCATTATCGCCACACCCACTACTAATTCCTAATTAGCAAGGCTGGCTTCGATTCAAGACAGGTGTTCCATTGCCCTGCCTCCACACTGTTTCTGGGAAAGGGATCTTCCAACACTATACAATCACAACCTGAACTCAGTTCCAGATTTCCATATTTCCCCAGCACACCAATGTGGCTAGCCATGGTCACCTCATTTAAACTCTCTGAGTCTCAGCATCCTCATGGGTGAAATAGGGATAATAGCAGTACTTACTCCATAGCCTTGTTGAAAAGATCTGATGAGATAATGAACATTAAAGGGCTTTGTAAATTTTACGTATATAGTGATCTATTTATTTGTCTGTACAAATTCAGATTTTTATTGGAAAAGAGGCATTCACTGGTCCCCTGGAGGTCCACTCGCAGGTTAGTGCTGAAAACTTGGCATCAGAAGACCTGGGGTCTGAGTCCTGATTCTGCCAAGTTGTGTGGCTTTCTACAAATCTCCTATAGTCTCAGTTTCCTTATCGGTAAAACAAGGCTCATAATACCCTACCCAAAGGATCACTGAAAATCAAATGAGATAGTACATGTAAAGTGCTTTGCAACCATAAGACACAATATATAAGTATTATTATTTAATAATTAATAGTGATAATTTTATTTTATTTATATTAACTTATAATGAAATCAACACTCAAGACAATGTGATTCGGGACAGTAAAACCTGGACTAAATTTCATTTTTGGTTGCAAATATAAAAGAATATTCTTGCAATACAATGTGCTATGTGCTGGCATACAAAGAAATCAGTTAGCATTTATTAAGCACCAGACAGCTAGATGGCTCAGTAGATAGAGTGTATGTGTGTGTATGTATGTATGTATGTATATATATATATATATATATATATATATATATATGTATATACATATATATATATGTATATAGCTGAAAGTCATTTAATTTAGGAAACCTTACTGAGTCAACTCCAGGGGGAAAATGGTCAATTTTGACTGATATAGACCAAGTTAAGCCAAAAAGAGTTTTAACACATGTTAGCTATGTATACAAATTGGCATGACCTTTTAGGGGGGAAAAATAGGTTACTGTGAACTTCCACACAAAGTGGTTTAGCACTACAGTCTTAAATAACTTATTCTTTTCTGTTCATACCATGAGAGTGGAAAGAAAGGAGAGAATGGAACTAGAATGGAGATGCCATTGTATTTTTCCCCACAGACTATTCTTACTCAAGAAGGTAAGTAGGGGAAAAGTTGAAATAGTGCATACGGTCTACACCTGTGAAGGAAGCTGTGAACTGGAAAAGAGCTCTGAACTAAAAATAACAACAACAACAAAATAAAACCGGGAGAACTAGGGACTCGGGAACAAACTCCAGCGTATTCCTCTTCTGAATTAAGCAGGTAAGAGATAAGAACCAAGAGTCTCTCAAGTTATGAAGGAAATAGGAGAAAGGAATAGAAAAAGTACCAGTTAAGGATCAATGTATCTTTTAAAAAATCATACTTAGAATTTAATGTCTTTAAAGCTTGCTCAAGAGGTACCCATTTCTACCTCTCTAGATGATTTCTACACCTCACTGTCTTCTTCTCCATCTTCTTCTCCATCTCATTTCAATAACTATGTTAATGAGCCATTAGGTTCCTCAGCCCCTAGGCTTCATGACGTCCTTGACTCTGCAGACGTCAGCTTCATTCCAAATCTTCCACTAATATCATGAACACACTCTGAACTTCATTTTTAAACTCCATCTACAGGCTCTTCAGCCCTCAGCTCTCTGTTCTTTTCTCTATAATCATTATCACTTACAAATTTCATATACTTTCAACTTTGGTTTGGCAGAAGATTCCAAAATCTATGTATCTGGCCAATTATCTGGATTTCCAACTCAACACAACTAAAAGTGAACTCCCAATTATCCCATTACTCCTAAAAAAATCAGCTCTTCCTCCTGACATTTCCATTTCTATATTGGCTGCTATTCTCTTACGTTTGAATTTTAGTCAACTAACTCTTTATCCTTTTCTTATCTGCCCTCATCATGATCCTTTTGCTTTTTCATTCAAATGTCTCTCATGTTGGTCCCTGCCTTTCCATTCTGACTGTAATTCAAGCCCTCATTTCCTCACCTAGACCAGTGCTCTCCATGCTGTAAAGGTAGAAAAAAAAGAGGAACTGACAAAAGATACAGGAGGAATGCTAATGAGGCATTAAAATTGACACTGAAGTTGTGAACCTGAGTGACTAGAAGGATGGTATGCTGCTGACAGAAATAGTAAAGTCTGGAAGACAAGGAGGTTTGGGTGGGAATAAAGAGATAGTATAATAAGATTTAAGGTACAGATCATAACCCATTCATGCCCTCTCATCCTGTAAAATTCACTCTTTACCAGTGGGAGTGAGGCTCCCTCTGCCTCTGAGCACAGAGTCCATCCTCCAAGGGACTTGTACAAAGCCATCAGATGATCCATTTGAGAGGGAGTGGAGATGCTGACTAGAATTTGAGTAGCACCTGCACAGCTACTGTTGGATGTGGTAAGGTTGTGACTAAATTATGAGTGATTAGGTTATGACTTCCCAGAGGGGTGGATGTCTGTCTCAGAAAGGGAAACCTGAGAGCTTGAACAATAGGAAGAAGAAATTCTGTGGGGGAATATTGAAGAAGGGCAGATAATGGTGGTGTTGGAGACAAGCCCCTGAGAGAGTGGGATATCGATTCATTTTCCCAACTTCTGCTTCTTCTGAAGACAGAGAGGGGAACTCCTTGTGATCATCTGATGCCACAGCCTTTGACATTACTTTGAAGAACACCAATCTACTCCCTACCAATGACTTTCTAAATGGTCTTCCTGTTTCTAGTCCCTCTGTTCTCCAGTTTATCCTACATAACATGCTGGATCAATTTTCTTAATTATCCCTCCACTGACCTCTAATACTGCACAGAATCCTTCAATGGCTTTTCATTCCCACTTCTGCCAAGGCATAGAAGAGTTGTGATCTTTGTTGGTGGATGGAAGACCCATAGAGAGAAAAATCATTCATTTCTGCAAAGGACAGAAGAGAATAGACAGGAAATGTTTTCAGACTTTGAGAAGAGAAAGAGAGAGAGCTAGTTAGAGTCTACTATATGCAAGACATTATATGAAGGACTTGGGGGGAGGAGGTGGATACAAAAAAAAGGTATAGGCTCTAGCTAGAAAGATGGCATCTGTACATGTGACATAGAAAAGTCACTAAACTGTTAATACCTTTTGATTTTAGTAATCCCACTACTGGGCACATACTCCAAGAAGGTCAAAGACAAGAAGAAAGGTTTCATACATAACAATATTCATGGTATCACTTTTTGTGGTAGCAAAAAATCCAAACTGATCTGGTAATAAGGTAAGTGCTGAACAAATTACAAAATATGGCTGTAGAATGGTTTGGTACCATAGGGTGGAAAGTTGCTCACTCTAAGAAATCATTAATATATGAGGAATCTGGAGCAATATGGGAAGAACCATAAGAAGTGATGCAGGAAGAAGAAAGCAGAAGAAAACAGCATATTTGATGACTGTAACAAAGTAAATGGAAACAGCATTAAGAGGCAGCTGAAATCAGATGAATTTCAATGATCAATTTTAGTCCAGGAAAAACAGATGATGAAACTCTTTCCCCTTCTTTGTAGAGAAGGAAAAAAAAAACTAGAGGCATGTAATGTTTAATAAGATATTGTATAAGATTGTTTTTTGTTCAGTTTTGCTTAATTGCTTTGTTATAAAGGAGAGTTCAGGGGCAGCTACATGGCACAGAGGACAGAGCACCGATCCTGAATTCAAATCTGGCCTCAGACTTTTGCTAGCTGTGTGACCCTGGGCAAGTCATTTAACACTGATTGCGTCACACACACACAAAAAAAGGTAGGAGGAGAGTTCTTTGAGGACAGGAGCTATCAGAAAATGACTGTGGTGAAACAGAAAACAAGACATCCCCAAACCTTTTTTTTTTTAAAGCTATCATATACAAACTGTTGAATACCCATGTAGATTGTAAGGGTTCCTATCTTCTCCCTCTGTGTATTCCCTGCAGCATGTCAGAGCCCTAAACACAGAGAGTGCCCACATGTAAGGTGTTTTTCTTTTAGCAATAGGAGGCTCTAATTGAGTCGTCATCAATTCTGATCCACTTTGACATTTGGAAACCTCTGGACATGTATCCAAAATAGAATTCATCCATTCTTTAATGACTTTCCTGCCCAATGCAAAGAATCCATTCCTGGTGATCATATTACCAATGGAGGACGATGAAAGAGTTTTAGCTCAGTTGTTGGCCAGCTGTGTGACAGAGGTTCATTTATCACCTCTCTGGATCTCAGTTAGCTCATTTGTAAAACTGGTAAAAATTTGTAAAAAGAAGGGGTTAGACTGACTGGTTGGTCTCTAACCAAAGGATCTTTACAGCTCAAAAATTCTGATTCTTCACAGTCCCCTAAAGGAAAAGAGAATTGGACTGCAGGAGGCAGGTTTCCATTTGGGGAAGGGGCTAAATGGTGTTGGTAATTATCTTAAAGATGTCATGTGCACCTCCAGACCAAGCCAGGGATTTGAGGAGGGAGCTGCATAGCCCTCAGAAGATGGAGTGATGCCTATTCTCTATACTCTACTGAACAGGTTTCTACCAAGGTCTTCCTTAAGAATACATTTAGGTAGCCGTGGCTGACTTAGAATTTAGTCTAGTGTGGAAAGTTTTCTAAGATAAACTGCTTTGATTACTATAGACCCATGGTTAATCAATATCAGTAAATACAGAAAGGCTAAGAAAAGTTGTAGGTGAGCTATGAACTAAATTAGACACATCAACCTAAAATAAGCAAGGCATCCCACTCTTGCTCTCCAAGGCAGCAATTATTTTGTGCTGGGGGGGTAAGAATGAGGAGTGACCTTAGGGATCACTCTATTTTATCATAATATGCTTTTTGTGGCTAAGTCATTTTTCTGCCATGTTTATTCGACTCTTTGTGACTCCATCTGGGGTGTTCTTGCCAAGGACACTGGAGTAGTTTGCCATTTCCTTCTCCAGCTCATTTTACAGATGAGGAAACAGAGGCAAACAGGGTTAAGTGATTTGCCCCAGGTTACACAGCTAGTAAGTGTTTGAGGTCAGATCTGAACTCCAGAAGAAAAGGGAATCTTCCTGACTCCAGGCGTGGCACTCTCTTCACTGCGCCACTTAGCTGCCCCCTCATAATATACTACAGATCTCCTAAAGAGGAGGAAGTAGATGAAGTGTTCAGGAATTATTTGACAAGCCTGGCACAGAGGCGTTCTATTGTAGTGATAGGAGATTTAATTACTCCCAGTAGCTGCCGGTGCTCTCTCTCTCTCTATCCAAAGCAGAGTATCTAGTGGTTTCTTGGCATCCTTACTGACAATTTCATCCCTCCAAAAGTGGTAGAAGAACTGAAGAGAACTGATATTCTGGACGTAATTCTCACTAACAAGAAAGAACTGTTTCCCTTTGTGAATTTCATTTAGAATTTCTTTCCTCTCCCTCCTAGGCTGGCTGACCTTGGATACTTTTTGTCCTTGGAATCCTGCCTACCCTTTCCCTGAACTCTTTGAAATTTGCTTTCCAAAAATGTGGGATATGAGTGACTCTGTCTGGCTGTCTATCAAAAAATCTAAGATAGCATGGTCACTTCCTCCCAGGGTCCCTATTGTTTCTGCTTAACCAGTTTCCCTCATTCTTGTGAGTTTCTGATCCCGTCTGGGCTCACTTTTCTTCTTAGGAATACTTCTGAACAATTAGAGTTGTTCAGAAGTAGAATGAGTTGGCCCAACAATTTCACTGCTGGGTCTACACTCCAAAGAGATCAAAGAAAGAGGGAAAGAATGTACAAAAATATGTACTTCAGCTCTTTTTGTAGTGGCAAAGAACTGGAAATGGAGAGGATGCCCATCAGTTGGAGAATGGCTAAGTTGTGATGTTTGAATATGATAGAGTGCTATTCTGTAAGAAATGATGGGCATTGTTCCAGAGAAACCTGGGAAGATTTGCATGAACTGATGCAGAGAGGAGTGAGTGGAACTAGGACAATTTTATTCAATAACCACATTCTTGCAAAAACAAATATCTTAGAAACTCTGTTCAGTGCAATGACCAAGGAAGATTCCAGAGTATTCAGAAACACGTCACGTCCCTCTTGACAGATGATGGACTTGAGTGAAGACCAAGATACTGTTTTTTGGATATGGCTAACGTGGGACATCATATGATAGATTGGACTCAAGTTGTAAAGGGCTTTAAAAGCTAAACAGAGGGGTTTATATCTTATCCTGGAAATAAGAGGGAGCCATTGAAATTTATCTTATGGGGCAGGTAGGTGGCACAATGGATAAAACACCAGGCCAGGACTAATTTTCCTGAGTTCAAATCTGGCCTCAGACACTTCCTAGCTGTGTGACCCCGGACAAGTCACTTAACCCTCTTTGCTTCAGTTTCCTCATCTGTAAAATGAGCTGGAGAAGGAAATGGCAAACCCACTCCAACATCTTTGCTAAGAAATCTCCAAATAGAGTCATGAAGAGTCTGCCATAATGGAAAAAACAACTGAACAACAACTGTAACTGAAGTTTATTGAGTAGAAGAGTGACACAGTTAAAGCTGCATTTAAGCAAAATCTCTTTGGCAAGTGAGTAGAGGATGGATTACAGTGACAAGGTAAGGCAGGGAGACAAATGGATGAATGACGCTCCCTTGCCTTGACTACTTTTTCCTCTTCTTGTGGCACTCACGTACTGCTCTGTGATTTACTTATCTGTCTACTAGACTGTTTACTTGTTGGTGTTACTCATCGTTGTGTCTCTAGTGGTATCTAGAACATGACCAGCCCTCACAAATACTTGAATGGTTAAGTTCTTATCTCAGGGTAACTGTCTGGTATCAACGGCATGCCTGGCCTTGTATACTCTTCCATGGAGATGAGAAACAGGCCCCAGGAGAGCTCGAGTAATTGTGATTCCTGTTTATATAATCTTCAAGATCCTACAAATCGTGTTCCTCACAACACGCTCTGGTATTGAGTCGTGGGAACTTGTCACTGTGCCCACTTTACAGAGGAGGAAACTCAGACTCAGAGAGGTTATGCCTTGTCTGAGGTCACACATTGAGTGATGGAGCCACTATTCAGACCTTGTCATATGACTCCAAGAGTAATACCGCATACCTTCTCTGGGGAACTTCCTGATGTCATGATCCTTTTTGAGAACAAAGGACAGCCAACCACAACAACAGAGAGCAGAATTTCTAATGCATGGAGGAAACTATGGTTGTGGCCATAGCTATGAGGATTCAGGTTGTTTGGGCCCTGGGTCAGGACTCAGGAGCAACAGGGAGGGCCAGGGATACAGGGAGCAGAGAACAGAAGTTGTATATGTAGGAGATGGTCAGGGGCATGAGGGAGAATCTTAGAGGTGGGGGTGTTTTGTGTTGGGTGGGTAGGAAGGGGTTAAAGCTTAAGAACACAGACTGGGGTGAAAGGCTGTTGTTAGGGGTTGGGGAACAAATTGGCTGAAGGCACTGCCCCATCTCTCTCAGTGTCTTTCCTTTCTTCTTCCATTCTCTTTCTGACTCTATGTCAGAGCTGGAAGGGCACTCAGAACTTACTTAGACCAACCTGTACATAAACATAGACTCTCTTCTATAGTATCCTGAGTGCCACTTAACTACAGAGGTAGAAACTTAACCGTCTCTGTTTCCCCATCACTAAAATTAAGGGGCTGGCAAAAAAAAATTGGCTAAACTGTCTATACACACTAAGAGACAGATAGAAGGCTCAGCGGATAGACCACTAGGTCTGCGGTCAAAAAAACCTAAATTCACATCTGTCCACAGATGTTTACTAGCTATGTGACCTTGGCCAAGTCCTTTAACCTCTGCTTGCCTAGAAGGCAGCTAGGCTACCTGGTGGGTAGAACACTGAACCTGGGGCCAGGAAGACCTAAGTTAAAATGTGGTGTCAGGCACTCACTAGCTTTGTGACCCTGGGCAAGTCACTTGACTTGTTTGCCTAACCCACTAGAGAAGGTAATGGCAAATCACTCCCGTATCTTCACCAAGATAACCCCACAGACAGTATAGTCCACAGGGACATGACTGAGCAAGGCCAACAATATACCCAATATACCCAAATGATGCCAGCCAGCTACTGAAAAAGAAGGTAGTGGCCTAAATATACAGAATAAAACACATATTTAGGGATGTGGCCAAAAAAGAAATGTGTTTTGCTTCTCTTATATTTGTTACAAAGATTTTGTTTTTTCTCTTTCACTTCACCTTCTGGGGAGTAAATGGAAGAGGTGGGAAAGAAAACTGAATGCTAGTTGAAAAAGGAAAAAAAAGGAGGCTGGATTAGGTAAGCTCTACAGTCTAACTTTAAATTTATAATCCTATGATCCCTGACAAGTGGCCATCCAGAGTCTTTTGGAATATCTCCAGGAGGAAGGAAGGAACTCACTACCAAGGCAGTCCATGCAGGGACGGCTCTAATCAGGAACACATTTTCCCTGACGTCAGAAAAAGTGTGCTTCCAGGCAACTGACACCAGTGATTCTAGCTCTGTCCTTTTCTTTCAAGGAGGTTCTTTGGTATCAGAGCCTTCAAATATTTGAAAACGTTCATATTCTCTTCGAGTCCTCTCTTCATCAAGTGAAATGTCCCCGGTTTCCTTAACAAATTCTCCATTTAGTCTTTCTGCCAGCCTGGGTCCCTCCTTTGGACGTGGCCTTCCTCAAACCTGGCACCCAATGTGAATGCCATGCTCCAGGTCACTATCTGGTATTCAATCATTCAGTTGTGTTCAGCTGTACAGCACCCCACAAACTGTGTCCATGGGGCTTTCTTGGCAAAGATACTGCAGTGATTTGCCACTCCCTTCTTGTGTGTCCCAATTTTACAGATGAGGAACTGAGTCACATAGGGGTTAGGTGACTTGCCCAAGGTCATGCAGCTAGTGTTTGAGGCCAGATATGAACTCAGATCTTCCTGACGCCAGGTCCAGTGCTTTATCCACTGTGCCACCCAGCTGCCCCCATAACTATATCCGTATTTACTTCCATCTAGAGATATAGATGCAGAAAGAGAGACAGATTACCTTCCTCATTCTGGACACATGATACGTAACTGGACACAACATGCAACGGAAGCACACTTTTTATTTGCCATACTTCCTGAATCCAATTTTACATGCCTGGTTCTGATTTTTGTTTGTTTGGGTTCAGACGTGTTATTTCACTGGTCTGGGGAGCTCCCAGCGATGAAATTTCTCTCCCGATGCCAGTCTGCAGCTTACAGTTTGAGAGGGTGCACAGCTTGCATGAACCTTGCATGAACCTATCCAGCGATTCACACACGATCTTCCCTGTCATTATTATTACTGTGGTCTCCTTGATGGCAGGGACTGTTTTTGCATTTTTATATTTATATAAACATATTTTATATATCATGTTTTATATAAAAATATGATAAAAATACTTTCTATTTAGATTTCTTTGTCTTGTTTTGCATTTCTTTATACGTGCAGCTGCGGGAAATCCCTGTAGGTTGTAACTTCTGCGTAAAAGCCAAACTGCTAAGCAGGATGCAGGTGCTTACATGACAGCTGGAAAGAATAAGGAAAATGAGGGGAAGGGGGCAAGAAATGTGGGTAAAGGGAGATGGAAATGGGCGTGGAGACTGGCGTGGGGAGTTCAGGGCTCCCGATAGGCTGTAAGCCCTGTGGTACCTGGCCGATCGGGGAATAAATGGGAGGGAAATACGAATCGGGAATAGGGAACATGGAGATGTGTATTCATCTCAATGGGTGCGCCTACTTGTTAGACACCAGCTCTTGCAAGAATGTTAAGTCAAAGTCCTTCCTAGCTCATCAGTGGCTTCATGGAGTCCTTGGTAAGACGCTTGTTTCTTACACAGTGACCAGCGTCAGTAAAGGCTTAATAAATGTGTACTGACTTACTCACTGATGAGGGACTGACAGTCACTAAGAGTTTCAGGGACTTGTCCAGGGTCACACAGTCAGTGTGTGTCAGATGCTGAACCCTAAACTTTCTGATTCCATGGCTGGTTCTTTATCCCTTATGCCAGGCTCCTTCTCCAGAGTAACTGTTTAAAGCTGATGAAACAGAATAAAAGTATAAAAGTGTCCCTTGTGTATAATATAAATGTGTGTGTGTGATCCCTACACATAAAGCGACAGAAATAGAGAGATAGATCAATACAGAAAGCTAGACAGACAGACAGAGCTCCTTCCTCATTCTGGATCCTGCTTGTACAGAACTGGCCATAACATGCAACAGATGCTCTATTTCCTGATTCTACATACACTATACACATAGCGACATATATGTAGTATTTGATACAGACAGCCCCCACACATACACATGCATATACGCACACACACATCACACATATTCTATATGAAATAGGAACTGCAAATAGGTAGCCTGTTACTTGCTTACAATAACCTCGCACTGTTGTTGTATGGATCATCTGTCCCCAGTGCTCAGTCCAAGGTGGCCCTTTCCCTGCTGCCATCGTGGTAGACATTGGAGCCACTTCCCTCGGTCCCCAGACATGTCCTTCACTCATGACTGGTACAAGTTTGGGGATCATGAATTCATTTTAAAATCAGCTTGAGCCAAGCATCATTAGGAAGGAGACACCACTGCCAAAAGACAATTACATAATGCCCTCTTTCCAAAGCCAAGTGGTTCTTGGATCCTCAGATATTTCTGATTACTCGTGTCTCTGCTTCCTCTCCATCCCCTGCCCTCCCCCAAGCACAGACTCTGGTGATACAGCTGTTCTGGAGCACATTTCAAGCTAAAGTGTCAGCAGTGCTTTCCAGAAGGCAAACGGCTGCTTGATTTTTCTCCTATATTCCTTTTCACCCGCCTACATTCTTCCAGGGACAGAGGGAACAGCAGGGCAGAGTGGGTAGCACAGGCCTCCACAGCAAGAACACTGGGCTTTGGGGCCAGGAAACCTGTTTTCTAATATGGCCCGAGCACTGTAGACACAAGCTGTAGGACTCAGTGACCTCAGCTCCATGTGCTTGGGATCCCTTATCTGTGAAACAAGAGTGATAGGCAGGGGGCACACACGTGAGCACGCACACGCTCATACACATGTTCACACACGCATACACACGAAAAGATAATTCAATTCTATTATTACTTACTAAACACCAGCTCTGCTCAAGGCAGCACAGTGTCGACAGAGACAGGCCTGGGAGTTAGTAAGACCCAGCTCACTTCTCCAGTCATACTTCTTAGTCACCTTGACTTTCTGACCTCAGACAATGCCCCAAGACAGGGGTTCTTTTTCTGTGCCCTACACCCCTGGGCAAGTCTGGTGAAGTCTACGGACCTCTTCTCAGGTCAGCTTTTAAATACATAAAATAAAACACACAGGAAAACAATTCTATGAAAATAGAGGTTTAATTTTTTTCCCATCCAAGTTCTCACAAATGGGGGTGAGGGTGGGAGCCCCCAGGGAGGATCTGTGGACCCCAAGTCAAGAATTCTTGCTATAAGACCATAAATTGCTGAACAAGTACCAATATGTACATGGAGTATGCATTTATAAATGAATTACAAAATGAATGACTGAATTGAATAATTTTATTTGAACTGAACTGATTGAATTAAATGAATTGAATTATAAAATGAATTTTAAAACACTTTGAGGTTTGCAAAGTCCTTTATGTACGTAATATTTGATTCTTAAAACAATCCAAGTGGGTAATTCATAATACCATTATCCCTGTTCTACAAATGAGGAAACTGAGGCTTAGTGAGATCATAAGACTTGTTTAAAGTCACATGGTTAATAAGTGTCTTGAGGTAGGGTTGAAACCCAGTTCTCTCCAGATTCCAAACCCACAGAGGTCAGGATTACAGGATCATAGAATGAGAGCTAAGAGGGCCCTCAGATGTCTTCTAGTCCAGCGCTCTCATTCGGAGAAAGCCACGGCTCGAAGAAATGAGTGACCCGTCCGTAGTTATCTAGCTGGTAACTGTCGGGAGCCTCTCCTGATCCCAGCTCCATAATCCCAGCATTCTATGACTATGAGAAGCTATGTCTGGCTTTGCCAACAGCCCTGGGCCTCACAGCCTAGAGAACGCGAAACATATCCATGGAAGAAATCACTTGAAAGTCACTTTTATTTGTCTTTGGGACATTTATTCGTATGTTGGGTTGGGGGGTGTCTGTCCTTCCCTCTAAGCCGACTGACCTTCTTCACTGTGTTCTGTTGCAGTTAAAGAGGCATCTCATTATAAGAGCCACTTAGAAATGAAATGCGTCCTCTCATGAGGTATGCGGTTTCCTGTCACCTGGATTGTTTAAGCAGAGGGTACGTGGCCATTTGGCGGAGTACTCCTGGATGGTAGTTTGGGTGACATAAAGAACCTGGTCCTCCGGCTGCTAGTTCCTTCCCCTGTGAGGTAAGCTTCCATCTCTCAGCAGGAATGTTCTCATTCTTTCTCTCTGCAGCCTCAAGATACAGTAGGTGCTTGATAAACCCTTGATGATCAACTGGTCTACTCTGGAGAGAACTTGGATGCACTCAGTTACTTACCTGTTTCCTGCATTAGGATGCAATCTCCTTGAGATCAGGAACAGTTTTTGCCATTTTAAAAATTCTGGCTTTTAGCGAAGTGCCTGGCAAACTCTTATTAAATGCTCATTATCTAACTGACTTTTAAGAGCCAATTATTCTAATATTAAACATTTTTTCAGCCCCTGAGGAAATAAAATAGCATCTGGATAGCAGGCGGAGACAAAAAAAAAAAGCCCAGTGGGGCCAGACATGGCCTGACACGAATGTCTGGCTCCCCATGGTTTGTCCAGCCCAGACAGGGGAAGCTGGAAGGCCAGGGATGCCCCAGTGGTGAAGAAAGGAAGAAGTGAAGGAGAGGAGGGTTCTGGGAATTACCTCTTTGTGCTGCAGGCATCTGGGCAGGTTGGACACTTCTCGCATGTCTCTCCAAAGGCCCCAGGCTTTGTGCACTGGCACCGCCCACAGGAGCAATACCCTCGGCCACTGCAGATCTGGCCATCGTTGGACAGACACGTTTCAGTCTCTGTAGAGCAGTTACAGTTGTCCCCGATGTAGCCAGCATGGCATTTGCACTCCCCACAGTGGCATTCCCCGTGACCTAAAACCAACACATAGGGCTCATCAGGGCATTTGACCTCGGCAGGACTAGGAAGCACAGATGGGACAAGAAACTTTTCTGAGTTATTCCACAGAATGCCTGAGTCCCACAGGGATTTCAAAATCCCTGATTTCCAGTTCCCCAAACTATAAAATAAGGGAGTTAGATTTCCTAATGCAATGTGAGTCAGTAAACATTTACTTTTAACTGTCTACCACGTACAAGGTCATAGTCATCACTAAAGTCCCTTCCAATTCCAACATGCAGCTTCCACCCCTTCCATTCCAATCCAGTCGTGGTTGGAATCTTCAACGATTCTAGGAACAACCTTGCCAACTCCCTGGGTCTGTCTCGGCTCAAGTGAAGCACTTAGCTCATTCATTGGCTCTGTGCCCCCAAATCCCCACAGGACCTGAACATGACCAAAGAAAGACATCTGAGCAATGAGGACAAAACTTATGGGGTCCATACAATACTCAGGCCTAGAAACCTATCGAGCTCAGCCAGGGATGTCCAATGAGAAGAGGAGCCTTCTTCCAAAGGACTGCAATTTTATCTTCTCAGGAGTCTGAAACACAGCATTTTGTAACTTAGTATTTGCCAAGCCCAGGGCTATCACTCCCTTAAGACATGTAGTCCTTTAGAAGAAGCATGGTTTAAGCTAAAGGCATATTTCGCAATGAGAGCTAACTAGGAATGAAATGGGCTCCTTTCGTGATATAGTGAGCTCCCTGTCACTGGAAATACTCAAGCAGAATCTGTATGACCACCAGGTTTTCCACAACAGACACAAGGATAAGACTCGTTATGTGTGTTCAGGGTGGGTAGGGGAAGAGGTGGCAGGTCACCTAGGGGAAATTTCTAACCACAGTTGAGAATGCTCAACACCACTGATAAAAACACACATTAACAGAGGTAGCCTCTGCTGAAGTCCTTCAGAGCCTCATCATGGCATGGATATCCATGACCCTGTGGGCATACCATGGGAAGAGAAGCTCTGGCACAGCCTGCCAGTATAATACAATACAATAGACTTTTATTAAGCATCTTACTACATGCCAGACGCTGTGCTAAGGACTGGAGAAAGAAACAGAATAGACAGTCCCTGCCCTCAGGGAGTTTCCAGTCTAAAGAAGGAAGACAACACCCAAAAGGAAGCTAAGAAAAAGTGGGAATGGGGGAGAAGGAGAGAAACTAGCCAGTGTGAGAAGTGATGATAGTAGAGTCAAATTCAAAGGGTGCAGGTGGTGGCAGAGGAAGAGCCAGCTGGCCTTCAGAGCCATCTTTATAGGGAGGCTTTGGGAGCAGTTCTTTGCTCCAGCCCTCCAATCAGAGGGTGGGAGAGGACTGATGAGGTGTGTGAGTAGCAAGCTGAGAAAGCTTCCTGTGCGGCCTGGACCTGTCATCTGAGGAACAGCCTTTGCCAGAAAATACAGGATCATCACCAAAAAGGCTAGCCACCAGCTAATGAGGTTTTTTGTTTGTCAGTTTTTCCACAGCAGCTCATTAAGTCAGTTCCTAAGGTGTGGAGGGACACAACAGGTGTCAGTGGAGGGACTGCCACACCACTGAAATGATGGCCCTGTTGAAATGAAAACAGAGGGTGCCAAATATCAGCCCAAAAGGTATAGAATTTAAATAGGGATAAATGAACCTTCGTTTGGTGCTTGATGTGTATTTTTTTTCAGCAGCAGATTTTCTTTAAGTTTGGTCAAAGCTAATTTGAATGAAAATCAATTTTCGTTCCTTGAGTGTGCCCACACCAGAGATCAGAGGAGCAGAAGGTGGGTTGGGGATGTGCCAATCTCACTTCCGAGCCAAAATCAAGACTTTGTTCCGGAGAGAATATGCCAGCATGTGCTATGCACTCAGCCACCAAATGAGCGTGAGCCCGAACAGAGTCTCAGAATAGGACTCCCCTGTGGTTTTGGCATCATGGAAAAGAATCAGCAGGATGATGGTATCTGGCACATGACCTGAAGGAGAGTGACCTAAAGTATGGCCAGACTTCAGAGACATCACCAAATCCTCCCTACTACCCTCCACCCTATTTCCAGACTTGCCGTCCTTTTCCCTCAGGATTTACAATAAATTATATTTCAATAGTGCTGTGATCAAGGCAATTTGCAAATCAACACTGGAGCATATGGTGAACACTCTGGGAGGTTAAGGAATGCTTATTTAACTTCTAGGATGCTGGTGTAATGTTTGAGCCCCACAGCATATAGGCTAGTCTTGTAACTCAGTGGCTACAACCAAGTTACACAGAAAGCTACAATTCTGGAGGCTCTCCCCATCCCTCTCCTCCATGTGCCACAAGCCATCACCTCCTTCAATTCTCAGTGCAAAATGCAGTATGCCTTCTCTGACAATAAGATTATAGATCAAGGGATGGGGGGAACTTCAGAGGCTATCCGGTGCAACTCCCTCATTTTACATATGAGGAAACTGAGGCCCCAGGTTAAGTAACCCGCCCATGGTCATGAATGGTAGCAAGTATAAAAGGCAGGATTTGAATCCAGCTCCTCTAACTCTGATTCTTATCTCATTCCTTTATTCTGCTTCCTCTTAGCTCTCATCTTCTACAAGAACTCCAATTTTAATGAGTTTGAAAGAATATCACTTGCAATAGTAGGTCCGATCATCCCCCATTAAAATGGGCACAGAAAGTGCAGCTGGTTTAAAGCATGTGTTCTTATTTGTCATCATTGTTCAGTCGGTCTTTTGTGTCTGACTCATTGTGATCCCATGGACCACAGCACACCAGGCCCTTCTATCTTCCACCATCTCCCAAAGTGTATCCAAACTCATCTTTGTTTCACCTTCTGCCTTCAACCTTTCCCAGCAGCAGGGGCTTTTCCAGTGAATGCTGTCTTCTCATTATGTGACCAAAGTATTTAAGCTTCAGTATTTGTCCTTCCAATGAACTGTCTCAATTAATTTCTTTAAGTATTGATTAATTTGATCTCTTACACAGCAAATCAGGATGTTACAGAAAATTCTAATTTTACAGTTGAAAGGGACCTCAGTGGTCATCTGCTCCAACCCATATCTGACAAGGAACATATTTGACTAACAGCCTCCATCTAAAGACCTCAAAGGGAGGGGGACCCACTCTCTCCTAATCATACCATTTTCACCAACATTAAGGGGCAAAGGAGATATCGTATGAAACAAGGCTCTTTTCTAGTTTCCATAACTAGCAGCAATGACGGAGCCAGCACATAAGAGCAACTCATATTTATTATCACCTTATTATTTAGAAAGCATTTTTCCTCTCAACAAGTAGATGGGGGTAGATAGCACAAAAATTATTGCCGCAGTGGATAGAGCACAGCCCCCAAAGTCAGGAGGACCTGGGTTCAAATCCAGCCTCAGATGTGTACAAGCTGTGTGACCCAGGCAAGTCACTTCACGCTGTTTGCCTCAGTTTCCTCATCTGTAAAATTAACTGGAGAAGGAAATGGAAAACCACTCTATTTTTGTCAAGAAAACCTCAAATGGGGTCACAGGGAATTGGACACAACTGAAAAGACTGAACACAAGCAGCAGAGATGGAGAACTAAGGCAGGGCTCCCAACCCCACTCACAGCCCAATGGTAGAACTGAAAATCCGGTCTTTTCATTCCTCATTTCAGAGTTCTTTCCATGACAATATGCCAATACTTCTTTGCCATTTTCCTTGACATGTATTTGAATGAAATAAAAGCTACTCCTCCACACATTCCTACTCTAATGCATCATGGTATGGAGGTAACTGTGTGTTCTAAAAGGCTATGACAGATGAGTATAAGCCCTGGAAAGTTTGCCCGTACTGGAAAATCTTTGAGCACAACCCTGGCAAGAGATGCCTATTTTCCAAGGAGCAGGTTAGCTAAGTAGAAAGTGGCCAATAGACTGGCTACTTAGTCATGAATTCGTTGGCCATGGAAACCTGCAAAATGCTCAATAAAAGTTCTATTCTATTTCAAAGGGCTGTATTGGTGATGGCATAGGGTAAATAGGGATTGTAAAATGGTTTTAGTTGGAGGGAGAGTATTTTGTTATATGTGAATGGATGTTTACATAGAGGACTTTCTGAAACTGGATGCAGTGTCATTCTAATGACCAAACTTGTCCCCAAAGAGACGAGGAAATCTACCTCCCTCCCCTGTTTGTAGAGGTAGAGGACTATGGGGGTTAGATCGCCTTGTGCACTGTCAGCCTAAGGTGGGAAGTTGGGTCGTCTGGCTGAACTGCTTTTTCTTGCTCTTTATTTTTTTAGTCTTTGTTATAAGGAATGACTCACTAGGTCAGAGTTAGGAAAGGAATATATTTGGAAGAGAATGTGATATTAAAAAAATTAAAAATGTTTTTTTGAAAGAATTCTTTCTGAGATTTCTGGGGCTATGGTCTTCTCAGGATAGAGATAAATGGGGGTTACCTTAATTACTAAAGTTGGTAATAATAGTAGGTTGGAAATTAATTCACAATATTTCTGGCAAGGACCAGGAAAAAAAGGAATGGATCTGAGACATAACAGAGCAGAAATACAACAGAAGGCAGACAGTTTTTTTTCCAGACTGGATAAAACTAGACTCATTCTGTATTCTACATGTATAAATTAAGCTACTGATCTATGGTTTGTAAATTGAAAAGAAGAATAACAGAATGTTAGGGCTAGAAGGGTCCTTACAGGTCATCTAGCCTAACCTTCTCTCAAGAGGATGCAAAGAAAGACTTGGTGCCTAGAGGACTCCTGAATTCATTAATTGAAAATGCATTTATCAAGTGCCTCCTCTGTGCTAGGCACTCGGGATATAAAGGGGGGAAAAATGAAGTATTCCCTGCACACAAGGATCTCACATTCTGTTAGGCAGAAATAACACATGCATGATACACAGAAAGTTAAATACAAAATATAAACAAAATATGGGCATCTGGGTGGCACAGCAGTAGAGTGCCAGGAAGGCTCATCTTTTTGAGTTCAAATCCAGCCTCAGATGCTTCCTAGCTGTGTGACCCTGGGCAAGTCATTTGATCCTGTTTGCCTCTGTTTCCTCATCTGTAAAATAAGCTGGAGAAGGAAATGGCAAAGCACTCTAGTGTCTTTGCCAAGAAAACCCCAAATGGGATCACAAAGAATTAGACAGGGCTGAAATGAATAAATAACAAAAAATTTGCAAGTCATACTTAGGAATACAGAGAAAAGCAAAAACTATCCCTGCCCTCGGTGTGCTTATATTTTAATGGGATAGACAACATGTAAATAAGTAGACTTGTACAAAGCATATATGGAGTAGAAGTAAGGCAGTCTGAGGGGGAAAGGACTGAGGCAGCTGGGGAACCAGGAAAGGCTTCCTGTAAAAAGTAAGATTTGAACTGAGTCTTGGAGCAAGTCAGAGAAGCTTGGAGTCAGAGGTCGGGGAGAGCTTTCCAAGCAAAGGGGACAGCCAGTACAAAGGTGTGAAGAGGAGATCTTCCCTCCTTCCCTTCCTCTGCCCACATAGGGCATCATACCTCTACCTGTGGGTGCTCTGCCTAAAGGAATGGAAATTCCGATAACTGAAACCATACCAGATATTTTGGAGTTTACAGCCTAGATTTCTTTTTTAAGGGCCATGCCTTAAACCCAAATCACCCTAACTCTCACTGAAGGGCCAATAACAGGTCCCAGTCCAATCCTCACTTGATTATTGCTCGGGCTCTGGAGGCTCAGAATGAATGTAAACAGCAAGTGTCTCTGTTTGGGCCCCAAACCCCGAGGGTCTTTCCCTCCCAGATGAATTTTTTTTTTTGACTAGGTTAAAGAAGCTATTTTTTTGGCCTCATTCTTACCCAGATTTAATCACTGAATGGGTGTTGCCTTGGGACAAATTGAGACGTGGCAAAGACCTCAGTTAAAAAAGGCCAAGGTCTCTCATTGCATCCTGGGCCATCTCCAGTTTTCTTGATCTGTATCTTGCCACTAGCCCCAGATGGCTCAGGAGGAGAGAGGGAGGCTGGTGACCTCGCACAGCCCTGCCTCACTTAAACCCAACTCACTTTCATGTCATGGCAGCCCCTTCTTGATGCCATGGTCCTTGTCCAGAATGAAAGGTCAAACAACACCAGTGAAGGGGAGATGGAGAGCTATGTGTGAGGAGCAGCAAGTAAGCTAGTGCTGACGGACTGTAGGACAGGTGGAGGACTCAAGGGTACGAAGTCTGGAGAGGTAGTCAGTCAACAAACATTTACTGAGTGCCTACTATGTGCCAGATTCCATGCTAAATGTTGAGGATACAAAAACAGAAGCGAAAGGCAGCCTCTGCCCTCAAGGAGCTTACAATCTAATGGGGAATACAACATGCAACAATATACACAAAGCAAGCTATATGTTGGACAAATAGTAGTAGACTCACTCTTTGGAAAAATCACTTTGACAGCTAAGTATGGATGGGAGTGAGGAGAGACCTGAAGCAGGGAAACCAATTAAAAAGCTATTAAGTACTCGACATGCTGAGGGACAGGTGACTCAGGAGCCTTCTTCACCCCTATTGTAGGAGACGGACCTGTGCAGCATCCTCGAACCCAGGCAGCCGCAAACCGACCCAACTTGGATCTGGGCAGCCTGGCCTAAACCGCATAGAATGTGAGCTCCTATGGGGTAGGAGATTTCTCTTGAAACTCCTGTTCTTATCTCGGTGACCAGTATATAGGGAGCACTTAATAAATGCTCTGTTGACCGAATGAGGGCAGGAGACAAGGCCAGGCCAGTCTTGAGGAAGATGAAGTATTCTAGGAATACAAGGTAGAATCAGACCCACATGGAGAAATTGAAGCTGGAGATGTGAGTAATAAATAAATAAGAATTTAAAAAAGAGCAATGAACACAATAAAGAAATACCTTGGAGTGAGAGAAACCCAAGGGGTGAACCTAGAAGAAAATAAATCCCAAAGAAATGTAAACAGACCCTCAGAAGAGAATGTCCTGGTCACAAGGATTAGAAGAATATTTGAAGAGATGAAGCAAGATATAAAATAGAATCGTTACAACAAAATTGGCAGGGAGAACTAATACCTTAAGACAGATGGTGGTAAAATTTACCCAAGCATTTAACACTCTGAAATTTAGAATGGGTCATACAGAAAAAATGACTCCGTGAGACGATAAAAAGTGTTAAGACAAAACCAAAAGTTAAAAAAAGAAAACATGACGTATAAGTATCAAAAACAACTAGTCTGTAAAATAAGTCAAGAGATAATCTATGAATCATTGGACTACAAAAGGATGAATATGAAACAAGTTATTTACCTCTCAGACAGAGAGCTGATGAATGTAAAATGTGGAAAGAGATGCACATTTTTAGATAGAGCTAATGTGGGAAGTTAGATCTTGAAAAATGCATGCCATATATGCCTTCACAAGATCTTAAAAGGGCCAGGGTCTCCCACTGCATCCTGGGCCATCTCCAGTCATGCTGATAAATATCTGGCCACTGGCCCCAGATGGCTCCCGGGGAGAAAGTGAGGCTGCTGACCTTGCACAGCCCTCCCTCCCTCAAATCCAAATCAACTGCAAGTCATATATTCATCACCCTGATGTCATGTCCTCTTCCGTAACAAAGGACAAACACAACAGCAATTTGGGGATTTATTTTGCTGGATTATGCAGCTTTATAGCGAAGGCTTTATTTTCTTTCTTTTCAAAAAAATTTTTGAAAATACTTGCTCAATTTGGTGGGATGGCAATGGTTAGTGAGAGGCGGAAATGCATAAAGAAATTTAAACAATGAATAAACAGAAGTTATTAATAAAGATTTATTTAAAAAAAGAACCATTGGATTATCTGAAAGAAAGCTTGAATATTATAGTTCAAGATATCATAAATCTTCCCAGATCTCCTAAAACTACAAGGCAAAGTTCAAAACAAAAAATAGAAAGAATACATTAATCATCTAATGCAAGAAATCTCAAATGAGATCTCCCAGGACCAGCACAGTCAAAATCCAGAGCCTCTGGGTCAAAGGAAGAAGCAGTGGATACTTTGAAACGGGAATGCAGGAGTCCAGCATGACACAGAAAGTTAAACATTTAAAGAAATAAATTATTAAGATATTAACATATTTAATATTTAAGAGATATTTAATATAAGGCAGGATCCCCACCCTCTGGAAGCTTACAGATAAGCAGGGAAAAGGAAAGAAAGGGAACAAAGTATTTATGAAGTGTCTGGATAATTCCTGGCACTGCGCCAAGTGCTGTACAAATATCATGTCATTTGGTCCTCAAAACAACACTGGGAGGTAGGTGCTTTATTATCCCTAGTATACCACTGAGAAAAATGAGGCAGAAATATTAAGTGACTTGCCCAGGGTCACACAGCTAGTAAGTATCTGAGTCTGAGTCTGAACTCAAGTCAGCTTGGTAGACCTGAGAGCAGGCCCTGCCTGTCTATCCAGCAGGATGAGACACAAAGATCAAGTGTGTTACTCAGTGTTATGGAATAGGTGCATCAGGGATGTGCCCTGTGGCTGGGTGAGTCACTGGTCACAGGTGTTTGTATGTGGAGATGGGGGCAGGGGAGGCTCATCTACCTGGGCCAAGTGCTTGGCTGAGTATCCTTTTTCTGTGGCTAAATAAAAAATGTTCCACTAGTGTTTTCTTGTATTGTGTCTGGCTGATTACATTATGTAATAGTCAAGGGGTAGGACTGGATCCAAATGGCACGGTTGTGCACGATGTAGCGGAAGGGCGAGACCAGCAAATGAAGGGCCAGACAAGCAAGAGGGCCCAGCACCCTCTGGTTACTGTTAATGGTCCCAGGGAAGCTGGACTGTCAACACTGGGAGAAGGGAAGTCACCTGGCCCGGCACGTCCAGTTCAGGTCCCTGAGGGGCTGCCCATGAAAGGGGCGACGCTAAATGGGGGGCCGCCTGGCCATGCGTGGGCTGGAAGTGGGAAGTGGGCGGATCTCAGGAGAAAGCAGCAGTCTGACCCCCCTCCACACGCTGATCCTGGCTCCCCGGCCGCTCCCCCCGGACCGCCCCCCCCGGGCCGCT
>CM053582.1:355806872-355839821 GCA_028627135.1 Pseudochirops cupreus
AAGGGCCAGATTCCTGCCTTCATTTCCCTTAACTAGACCAAGGAAGATGAAGTTCCTGCCCTGTTTTCCATGCCAAGTTCAGATCAGTGGCAGACATTTCCTCTACCTCCCAGCCGTCTTCCTTCTGCCCACTAGTAACTGGTCACTGGGAACTAAAAGGCTACCAGATTGTCTTCATTTCAAAAAAAAGCAAAGAGGTCTAAGAGAAGAAGACCACCATCTGTTCTGCTCTTGACTCCAGCTTCAATCCTGCCTTACACCTTCATTCTGTAAGCCTTCATGATCTCTGTTATTTGACTAGAAGAATGGCCTTTAACCTGGGGTCTATGGATGGGTTTCAAGAGACCCATGAACTTGAATAATCTTTATTTTCACAAATTTCTTACTGAGATCTAATATTTCCTTCAATTATTAATTAAAAACACAAACATCATTCGAGTCCATACAAAAGAACAACCTGTCAAATGGGAACTATTTCAAAAAATGATGAAGAATCCCTGAGCTAGAAAATAACCAGATCTGGCATACAGTAGGAGCTTAGTAAATGTTTGTTGATTCAATGACTAGTAAGACTCTACTACATGCATTAATTTGATTGAAAAGGAATCCTTTTGATCAGATAGAGGGAACATTTCCCCCCCTCCAATTGAGGGCTTCAGACTCATGAGGGAAAAAAGAAAAAAAGTAATTGACACACAGTAAGTAAAAATTCTTGAGGTTTATTTTTAAGAAGCAGAAATGGAAAATGTTACATCTGCTTTTCTTTAATTGCGAAAAGTCAAACAAGATCTGTATGACAAATACAAGAAATAATGAAAAGTACACGCAGCAGCTCTTAGTTTTTTTGTTTGGTTGGTTTTGGGTTTTTTTACTTTTTGGAGGGGAAAGGCAGGGCAATTGGGATTAAGTGACTTGCCCAAGGTCACACAGCTAGTAAGTGTTAAGTGTCTGAGGTCACATTTGAACTCAGGTCCTCCTGACCCCAGGGCTGCTGCTCTATTCACTCCACCACCCAGCCTCCCCACAACTCTTTCTTATGAAACCAAAAAGGGGTAATGGATAGGAAAATAGTTAAGGGAAGTAGGGAGAAGATGAAAGGAAGATGAGAGGAGACCCCGAAAAAAGATATATACAGAGAAATAAGTGAGTAAAGAGACACAGACTGAGAGACAAAGACAGCCCAGGGTGAGAGAAGAGAGATGGAAAAAAGAGAGACGGAGAGAAATCTCGATGCTCAGCGAAGCCACGAGAGGCAAAGATTTCTCTCATTCGACGAACTAGCTGTGTTATCTCAGACAAGTGACTTTACCTCTCTGGGCCTGTTTGCTCATGTGTAAAGTCATAATAGGTGGGGGAAGGAGAATGGGCTAGATATTCTATAAGGTCTTCTCCAGCTTTAATGGCCTATAGGCCATTATATATGTGTATGTGTGTGTATACATACATACATACATATAGTATAATGTATATATACTATGTATATATATATATATATATATACACTATCGTATATGATTTATTATCCTTTTTTAAGAAAAAAGTAGAAATCTCTAGATTCTTGATTTAAAAAAATTTTTGAACAGGACTTTTGACATTCATTATGTTTCATAAATGTAAAGCCTCGGTTACAAAATTGCTAAGCTGCCAAATGAAAAGAAATTAAACCGCAGCCATTTCTTTCAGGAATACGCATCAAATGTTCAGGTCAAATGAAAAACAGTGTTAATGGAAGCACATCTTAAGGAGAGAGTGAAGAGTACCCTTCATATTCAACAGAAATGCCCCCAGCCCAAGTATAGTATGACAACAGCAGACCTATTCTCAGAGATCTGAAGGACGCCAAACCCCAGGGCTCATGCCATTACTATATTACCAGCCTTTTAAAATAAAATTTTGCAAAACACATTCAAGTGAAGGACATGTCATGGACAGACAGGTTTCTCTCGGTTCTTTCAAGAGGGCATAAATACTGCCAGATTTCTATTCTGGATCTCTTACGGGCAGGCCCCCGAGTCTCTCAGTGCCTCTGTTTCTCCCCTCCTGAAGAAGTCTTAACAGCAGCACCCTCCCTCACCACCTGAGGAGGCTCTCAGAGGGTTCCAGAGGAGCATCTCCGAAGCAAGAAGCTGTACAGATGGAGAGCTCTTCCCGCCTCTGAGTACGTAATAAACAGGACTCTAGCTCTGACTCCTTTCATGGGCTGTTCTGGTGACTACAGCAAACACAGGCCCTAGCTGTCTTTGCCAGGTGGCAGAGCAAGCCTAGGGCCCAGAAGCTGGTCACACCTCAGCGGCAACAGGAAAATAAAAATGACTTATTTTTATTCCCCGAGCTGGGAATACTGAATACCAACAACATCTCTGTCCCTTCTCTCTAATTTTAGGAACAAGGCCTGGGTCTTATTCCTCTTCATATACCCCACAGCACTTAGTAATGTGTTTTACACACAGCCAGTGTTCAATACACATTAGGCTCTCCAAATGATAAACTCAGGATGCAGATCTTTCTTGAAGGCCCCCCTTTTCTTTGAAGCCTTTCCAGATGTCTATTTCCCCAAGTATTAGTGTTCTGTCCCCACTCAAAGTACTTTGTTTTTACTTATCTGAATACAGCTTGTACCCCACCATCCAAACAGAAGGGAAGCTCCATGAGGGACATACTTTTTTTCTGTCTCTATATTCTCTTCACCTAGCTCAGTACTTTGCACTGTTGTGGTTCAGTGGTTTCAGTTATGTCCTACTCTTCATGACCTCATTTGGGATTTTCTTAGCAAAGTAAGGTTTACCATTTCCTTCTCCAGTACGTTTTACAGATGAGGAAACTGAGGCAAACAATATCTACCTGCGGCTCTTTGACAATGGGCTTTTATTAAATACCAAGTACCATGCTAAGCATTGGAAATACAAAGAAAGAACAAAAACAGTCCCTGCCCTCAAGAAACTTACATTTGAACTGGGAAGGCAACATGCATACATATAGGTATGTATAAAGATGTTTAACAATTTTTTTGATCTGTTTCTTCTTTTACAACATGACTGATATGGAAATATGTTTTATATAATTGCACGTATGTAACCCATATCAAACTGCTTATTCTCTTAGGGAGAGGGTAGGTGAGGGAGGGAGGAAGAAAATTTGGAACTCAAAATTTTTTAAATGATTGTTTAAAAATGTCTTTACATGTGATGGGAAAAAATACTATAAAAAAGAAAGCTTAAACATATATATGTATGTGTGTATAAATATATACGTACACATATTATATGTAATATATATGTTAGATACAAAGTAGCCTTAGAGACTAAGGTACTAGGAAGAGAAAACATTCAGCAAAGTCCTCTTGGGGAAGGTGATGCCTGCGTCAGTCTTAAAGGAAGCCAAAGACTGTAAGGGGTAGCAGTGAGGAGGAAAAGCATTCCAGATATGGGGAACAGCCAGTGCAAAAGGTATAGGGATGGGAGCTGGAGAGTCATATTTAAGACCCATAGATTATGTAAAGGGGAGCAACGTCTCAGAAGACAGAACAGAGAGAGAGGGGCCAGGCTGTGAAGGGCTTCAAATGCCAAAGAGAATAGTTCATATTTGATCTCTGAGGTAACAGGGAGCTCCAAGGTGACATGGTCAAAGCTGAGCTGTAGGGATATCATTTTGGGAGCTGCACAGCAGATTGGAGTGGGCAAATCCAAGATGTCGCAAGACTGTTCAGTAGTCAACAATTCAACAGTCTTGGTCAGAGGGGGTAAGGACCTTAACTAGGTGACTGAAAAGGTTGGAGAATGAAAAGCTAGAAGAGATGTCTATGAGGGATGTTATGGAAACAGAAATGACAAAATATGGTCCCTGATTGCGTGTGTAGTGAGCAAGAGAGAGAAGTCGAGGGACACAAAAGAGAGTGGATGGATAGTGGTGCCCTCAACAGTAACAGAGACATTCAGAAGAGGGAGGGTTTTGAGGGAAAGATAATGAGTTCTGCTTGGGTTATGTTGAGTTTGAAGGGCCTAAGGGACATACAGTTTGAAATGTCTAATAGGTGGGTCATGATGTGGGACTGGAGCTCAATGGAGAGAGACTAGGAGTAGATATATAGCTCTGGTAATCATCTGTCTGGGGCAGTTAGATGGCTCAGGAAGACCTGAGTTCAAATTGAGCCTCAGACACTTAGTAGCTGTGTGACTCTGGGCAAGTCACTTAACCCTGTTTGCCTCAGTTTCCTCATCTGTAAAATGAGCTAGAGAAGGAAATGGGAAACCATTCCAGTATCTTTGCCCAAGAAAACTCCATGGACAGCATGGTCCATGAGGTCATGAAGAGTTAGAGATAACTGAACAACAACAATCATTTGCACAGAAACAATTTTGACAATATAGGCATGTGATGGTTAAACAATACTTTGTTGTTCTTTCTGTCTTGGGTCTATAGAAGAGTCAGAAAACCTTTATTAGGCAGAGGTGATAAATAGCTGAGTTCCAGCCCTCAGTTTCTTGCTGCCAGTGGTTAGCTTAAAATTCTCCATCTAGAATTATTTGGATCAGGTTTGAGGTCTTTGAACTGTTGCTATTTTGGGGGTTTCTGTGGGACCCCATTTCATCAATGTGAAAACTTCCTCTCTAAGACTCAGTCACAAAAACAATGATTTGATGCCTCTGATTTGTTATTTAAACCTTACCAGTATGTTTCTGATTTCCCAAGAGGACTACTTGGCTGAGTCTCATTTCTAAAAGTTCTTCCTGGCCCAAAGATGGACTAATTGAATGAATGGATGTAAAAGCATTTATTACGCATTTATTATGTGCAAAGAATTGTGCTAAGTACTGAAAATACAGAGAAGCAAGACAGTCTCCACTTTTGGGGATCTCAAGTAAAGTCAACAAGCATTTATTAAGCACTTGCTGTTTACATGGCATTGTGCTCGCATTCTGATAGGGGGAGAGAATACACATGGGAGGTGGTTTCAGCTGCTCTACCAATTCTAAGTCCAGAGATCTCAACCAGACTGAGTTCTGGGGAGCACAGCAGAGGAAAAAGGTAATTTGCTTAGCAAAGGAAAGGAGAAGCTGTGGGAAATTGGGGACAGGGACATATATGGCTAGTGCTTTCGTGGGGAACATTAGTAACACAACCTGAAGCCACTTGCATACTTATGTAACAAAACCCACTACAGAATGAACTTGCCTCCCAGGTGTCAAGCTTTATTCTGCCAGGTCCTTGAAGCCAAAGGACCCGAAGGCAATTGTCAGAACCAAAGGTGATAGAGGCTTACAAATGGAATTATGGAGGAGAGGACCTCAGAGGAATTTGGTGACTGCACAAGTCTTAGTTAGAATAAATCCACTCTATTAATCCCAGGCTGCCTTCAGTCTTGCTTCCTTGCCTGGGCTGCCTTCCCAGTTAGAAGGAGTGGCTCATGGCAGACACTGCACTCATTGAAATGAACAGTTGAACCAAATTAGTCACAAAATCTGAGATTCTTAGTGTTGCAAAGGATCACAAACACCAATTAGTCTAACCTTCTACCTGATCTAGGAATCCTTCCTATAGCATTCCTGACCAGTTGGCCCTCAACATCTGCAGTGATGAAGGGGCTCACTATTTTCCAAAGACCATTCCATTGTTGGATGGTTTCCATTACTAGAAAGTTTTTTCCCTTATTTTGAGACCAACATGATTTACCTAAAACTTCCAAGTATGTGTCTTCCTTGGGTACACTACTCCCTATTTCAGGACATCCTTTTGAATACCTAAAGCCAGAAATCATACCTTTCCTAAATTTTCTCCAGAATAAACATTCCAAGGGGGGCAAGGTGGTACAGTGAATAGAGCACTGGCCCTAGAGTCAGGAGAACCTGACTTCCTTGCCTGGGCTGCCTTCCCAGTTAGACCGACCTCAGACACTTAACACTAGCTGTGTGACCTTGGACAAGTCACTTAACCTCAACTGCCCTGCCTTCCCACCTCCAAAAAGCAAGCAAACAAACAAAAAAAAACAACCCAAAATAAACACTTCTAATTCCTTTATCCGTTCTCCACATTCTATAGTTTTGGACCCTTGGGCATCCTGGTGTCATTTTCTGAATGTTCTCTAGTTTTCTCCAATGCCTTTTCAAAAACTATGGCATCCAGATCACATTCCAGATGTCATCTGACAAGAGCAGAAGACAGTGGGATCACCACCCCTCTAGACGTGAACCTGATTCTGCTAAGGAAGGCTAAGATTGTGTTGAGTTTTCTTTTTGTGGAAGAGCTGTGTCACAGCTGTCTCATATTCTCCTTATGAGCAATTCAAACTCCTATTGTCATCCATGAATGGCTGTCCATATCAGCTCTCTGACATCCTATATTTGTGTAAATGATTTTTGGAACCCAAAGCTAGGATTTTCCATTGATTCCTTTTTTGTTGTTGTTCAGTTGTTTTCAGTCGTGTCTAATTCTTTGCGACCCATTTGGAGTTTTCTTGGCAAAGAGTGGTTTACCATTTCCTTTTCCAGCTTATTTTACAGATGAGAAAATGGAGGCAAACAGGGTTAAGTGACTTACCCAGGGTCACACCACTAGTAAGTGTCTGAGACCAGATTTGAATTCATGTCTTTCTGACTCTAGACCTGGCCTCCTATATCCACTGTGCCATCTAGCTGCCCCAATTCCTGTTTAACTATAACTAATCATTTTAGCACCTGGGGCAAATAATTCAGCAGATGGGAAAAATGAAGATCCTGGCCCCTTTCATGGTTGCTATTAGAGAGGTCAGTGGGGTGGGATGGGGAGGTGGGGTCAAGGTAGAAAGATGGTCACCTCAGCGTGAATGGTCATCAAGTGGAAGAATCAGAAACTATCCAATAGCTTTCTATTTTAACTAATTATTCCTACTGAGTCTGCGCTTATTTGTTTTCATGCTGAATACTGCAAGTATTGCCAGGGCAACCTAATTTTCAACATCCTGAGACAACACTCCAGTTGTTCCACCCTAGTTGCAGCTTTGATCTTTGTTATGTGATGTGGCAGAGTAGTAAAGAGCATAAAACACAGTGTCCGGTACCCAGGGCTCCAATCTCTACTCTGCCACTTATAAGCCATATGATTTGGAGCCTCAATTTCCTGAACCATAATGGGAATTAGAGTACTAGGACTAATACTTGGACCTCACAGAGTTGTTGCAAGGAAAATGTTATGTTTTGGCTCCATGAATGTAAGCTATCATTAATCATCTTTTTTGTATTAGCCCAAGCATTCCAGTCTGTTGAGATCTCTGTGACAGAATCTTGATCCAAACCATTAGGTAGCCCTTTCCTGCTTAGTGTTATAGTACACAGACTTAACATAGATGCCTTCTATGTCTTCCTCCAAGTCAATGATAAACATATGGGAAAAGTCAGGATAAGGACACTTCACACCACCAAAGGTTTGAAATTTCCATGGGACAAATGTCATGGAGGAAAACCCTCAAATGTAAAGTAGATCTCTTGTCTTGAAGGAGGTAGAATTTTTAGAGAATGGATCATCCCAGGAGTGGCTAACACTGGAGGAAGGGGATGCCCATATGACATAAAATTCTTATCTGGACACTGAGTTAGGCAGCTAAATTTCCCTTCAGCTAAATTTCCATCCTTTCATTAGGGAGAAGACCGGATTTTTTGGAAGTCACGGATTTCTCATGTCACCTCAATAGCTCTGAAACGAGCCCATCTCTCAGGGCCCAGTCCTGCCCTTGGCAACCTGTACAATGCCCAGCTCTGAGAGGCTGAGTAGGAGTCCCTCTGTGCCAACTCTCTCTTTATCTGCAGAAAACAAAAAGCCTGAAATGGCTACAATGGAGCCAAAGGGCCATGTGAGCAGTGAGGAGACAGATCTGGAACAGAGAAAAGAAACCAACAGCGTAGCAAGGGAAATGCTTGTTTCTGGCCCCGGCTCTGTTTTGACAGCATTGTGTCCTACCCTAGTTCTGAAGAGAAGTGCTTTTCTCCCCTCTTGTATGGGAAAGCAAGAAAACTAGCAGACACATTTAGAAAAAAGTACTTCCTGTTTCACTTTCTATACAGCAGTTTGAATTTGGTTTGAATTTTATAAAAATCACCAAATGGAGCAATCATCTCTTTTTTGTGGATATTTTGCTGAAAACCTTGATATTTTCATGTATTCTGGAAAAGTGCCATTTTTAAAAGCATTCCTGTCCTCTCATGTGAGATAGCATCCTTTCCTAAGGCTCTGCTTCCTCAATGCCCTTGTAAAACTCTGGACCCCTCAACTCCCTTCTTTTCAGCTCCCCTTTATGTTTTGTCTTCAACTATCAAGCTTGAACTATTGTCTTCCTCTCCCCTCTCCCTTCAGAGGTCAGGGACTGTCTCTGGGCTCATACCTGGTGTCCCCAAAATCTTGGTGCAGTTGTAAGCTTTAACAGCTCTTAAACAGTCTTAATATTAAATAGTCATTTATTATTAAAGCTACTAAGTAGCTTAATAGTCATTAAAGCTTACAACTGCACTGAGACTTTGGGGACACTCTGTATTCTATTCCCAATCCTGAGCACAGCGAGCACACAGAAAGCGCTTAATAAATGTGTGCTGCCTAGTCCGACCAGCACAGAATACAGCAGGCTTGCTCAACTTGTGGCCTGCCAAAGGATTTCGGGTGGCTGGCGGCTATGCAGATCTGGAGTACAGCATGGAGATTGTACTTCTATATATGCAATCCAAGACTATTTCCTTCTATTTAAGCCTTCCTGAGATTGTGCAATGTGGCCTGAAGTGACTCTGAGTTCTTAAAGGCTCTGCCAAGGAAGCCCAAAGTCTAGAAGGTCCTACAGAGCTGAAGAAGCTTCAAATAAAACCCCAGAGATGGACACCGATCTGTCTTCTGAAACTCCTCAAGGCTCACAATCCTGGTGTTATATTTCACCCCTCACTCTCTCTCACTCCACATGCACAATCCGTCTGATAACGGCACCCCACTAACTCGGTGAGCTCCAGCGGAGTCCTGTTCTCTTTAGGATTAAATATAAAATCTTGCGCATGGTTTTTAAAACTATCCATAACCTGGCCTCTTCCTACATGTCTCCATCTCCTCTATCATCCAGGAGCATTGGCCTGGAGGTTCCATGCATAGCATACTCCATTTACGGAATCCATGGATTTTCACTGACTGTCCCCAATGCCTGGAACCATCTTCCCTCCTCCCATGGACCTCTCCCTGGCTGCCTTTAAGTCTCAGCCAAAGTCCCCACTTGTGCAAGACACCTTTGCTAGCTGTCCCCTTTATCCACATGTATCTTGTTCCCCTTTATCCATATGTATCTTGTTCGCACACAGATGAATGTCATCTCCCCCATTAGACGGTGAGATCCTTGGAGGGAAAGATGATTTTTTTGCCTTTCTTTGTATCTCAAGCAATACTTGATTTCACTGACCAAATCCCATTATTTCTGCCTCCAAAACAGCTCTCGTGTATGTCATTTTACCACTCCCTACAGTCACATTCAGACCCTTATCACCTTCACCTGGACTATATTACTATATTGTATAGCATAAAATAATATAGACCAGGGGTGGGGAACGTGCAGCCTCAAGGCCACATGTGGCTCTCTAGGGCCTCAAGCGCAGCCCTTTGGCTGAATCCAAACTACGTAGAACAAATCTTCTTAATAAAAGGATTTGTTCTATAAAACTTGGACTCAGTCAAAAAGCCGTACCTGAAGACCTAGAAGGCCACATGTGGCCTCAAGGCCATAGGTTCCCCAAACCTGGGGACTGTGTTCAGGAAATTTGCAGAAGACACCAAATTGGAAGACAGGATACAAATTCAGAATGATAATCAATGGTTACAAGTGCTCTAATGGGCCAGGGAATGGGAACTTACTGTGTCACCAATTTTTAGGTCTCCACATTTCCTCTGACCTGGATAGGACAAACCATCTTGGCAGGTAGCTGTGAAGGTGAGGCCAAGATCCTCAGGATTATCCCAGACGGACAGCTCCACTTTGGACCTGATGCTCTGAAAAGGAAGACGGAAAATGAAACACAACCAGGTTAACAGCAGGGACAAAAATGAAGTTATCTCGCTGTCATGTCTTTCCCCAGCGTTTTAAGAAGGCTAAATTCCACCTGCAGCACTAGGTGGCACCATAGTGCACAAGGCACTAGGCCTGGAGTCAGGAAGACTCATCTTCATGAGTTCAAATCTGGCTCCCAACACTTATTGGAGGTATGACTTTGGACAACTGTTGGCCTCAGTTTCCTCATCTGTAAAATGAGCTGGAGAAGGAAATGGCAAACCATTCCCATTTCTCTGCCAAGAAAACCCCAAACAGGGTCATGGAGAGTCAGATGATTGAGAAATGATGGAACAAGAACAAGAATGACAGCCCTCCAGACCCAGCTGGGACAAGACCTTTTCCACGAAGGCTTCCCTCACCCCCAGCCAAAAGGGATTCTTCTTAGAAAGTCAGGGTGCTGATGCAACAGAAAGAACCCTGACTCCGGAGCCATAGCCTGCTTCTGACACTCACCAGCCACATGGCCTTAATCAAGTCACTTAATCTCCTTACGCCTCAGTTTCCTCATCTGGACAAAAAGCAGGGGTTGGACTAGACGGCCTCTCTACTGACTTCAGATTCTGGATCCAGGAGCCCAAGACTTCTCCTTCTCTTACTTCTCATGACACTTATACCTCCTGCTCCACGTTAAAATCTCTGTACTTGCAGCCATTTCAGTCGCATCTAACCTTCATGATCCCATTTGGGGTTTTCTTGGCAGAGATATTGGAGTGGTTGGCCATTTCCTTCTCCAGTTCATTTTAAAGATGAGGAAATTGAGGTGAACAGGGTTAAGTGACTTCCCCAGGGTCACACAGTAATTGTCTAAGGCTGGATTTGAACTCGGGAAAATGAGTCTTCCTGACTCCAGGCCTAATGTTCTATCCACTGGGCCACCTAGTTGCCCCTTGTGTACTTGTATTTTTCTTCATTATACTATAATCTCTTTAAGGGCAGCAATCACTGTTCTATCTCCCTCTCTGCAGAAGAAGATTCCTTGAACATAGTATATTCTCAATATATGTTTCATTGAAATTCATCATGTTCTTCCTAAGCTCAAGGCTCATGTTACTCCCTCCAACCCCAAAACTCATATTCCAAGGAAAGAGAGCAGCAACTTGGACTCGGAATTCCTTGGAACTCGGCAGCCAAGCATCCACCCAAATGAGAATGAAAAAGTGACCATCACGTGAGACGTAGCGATGTAGTCTAGGCGACTCTCTCCCAAGTGCAAGGTAGGATGCGGGAATGGTTTCAGTGGGGACACAAGTTCCACATAATCATGAATGTGAAATTTGTTCTATATTCCTCATCAAAGATGAGAGAGATAGCTCCTGCTCTCAAATGGCTTACAATCTTGCACATTAAATATAACTGGGGAAAAAAACCTTAAAGATGAATATGCTATCACTTGAAGTAGTACTGAATGTAATTTTTTATTAAGTACAATGGATCTTATGATTCAGTGTGGTAGAGCAGCAAAAGCCCTGGCTGCAGAGTCCAAGGATCCAAACTTAAATCCTTCTCTGTTCTTTGATACTGTAAAGTTTGCCACTGTGAATATGTGGATGCATATTGCATTTTTGTTGCCATTTTTAACTTCCCTGAGACATAACTTCAGTAGAGGGATTGCTGGAGCAAAGGGTATGGAGGCTGCCATATTCTTTCACTCATCATTCCCAAATGATATCCCCAAAGACTGGACCCACACAGAGCATCACCAGCACTGAACTGGTGGGCCTATCTTCCCACTCGCCTGAGTCGATCATTGCTGTTTTCTGTCACCTTTTTTCATTTGCATGGTGCAAGATAAAAGCTCAGTTATTTTAATTCACATTTCTCTTTTTCTCTCTTACTATTAAGTGATTTCAAGCAAGTTTTCATTGGGGTCATTTAAGGTATTAAGATCTATGATTCTATGACCTTTTGGAGTAGCTGGGTGGCAGTGTTGAGTGCTGAGCCTGGAGTCAGGAACTCATCTTTCTGAGTTTAAATCTGGCCTCAGACAATTATTAACTGTGTGCCCATGGGCAAGTCACTTAACCCTGTTTGCCTCAATTCCTCATCTGTCAAATGAACTGGAGAAGGAAATGGCAAACCACTCCAGTGTCTTTGCCAAGAAAACTCCAAGTAGGGTCACAAAGAGTCAGACACCGCTGACCAACAAAAATGACCTTTTGTCTCAAAGACACCAAGTATAGTTGCTCAGAGGTTGGAGCAGGGCAAGTTAACTAAACAATTCTGTGATACCAGAGCTCCTGTGGGTTGTAGGTTACAGAACCAGAGAGATTCATCTTTTTTTTCAGGTTGAGACAAAAAGAAAACATGTCTGTAAAATGTCCACCATGGCAGTGTTCCAGTGATGTGACATTTTGAGGGGGCTGGATGGCCAGAGGCAGACACGCAAATTCTCTTCGAATTCTTGGCTTTCTTCCACATCAGCTCAAGGGCCACTCTCAGGTGACCTTTCCCAGTCTGTTCAGCTACTAGTGCCTTCCCTTCTAAGGAAACAGTTCATCTTCTCTTTATTCATTTTGTATGTAACTATTTATACGTGCGTTGTCTCTGCCACTGGAATATAAGCTCTTTGGAGGCAAAGGGGGCTGTTTTTTGCTTTTCTTTGCATCCCCAGAACTTAGGATAGTGCCTGGTGCCTGGTACCTAGTAGGTGGTCAGAAATGCCTGTTGACTGAGACTAATGTAAAAGGGAAAGGGATATTGAAGTTATATTGGGGGGGGGGGGAGAGGTCATCTAGAAAAATAAGCACTGAAGGCTGGAGTCCTGTGGATTACAGAATGACAGGTTAGAAGATGACATGAGGAGGAAGCTTAAGCCTTCACCGCAAGTGCCGCTGCCTTCCCCATTTTAACAGTCCTTTCTCTATCATTTCCTTTCAAATTGCAGCCTCAGCTCCAAATCACTCTGTCATGGGGAGGCTAACAGGAGCATACATACCCTTGTTGGTTGTACAGTCATTTTCAGTCCACTATGACTCTTCATGACCCCATTTGGGGTTTTCTTGGCAAAGATACTAGAGCAATTTGCCATTTCCTTCTCCAGCTCATTTTACAGATGAGGAAACTGAGGTGAACAGGGTTAAGTGACTTGTATATCCTACAGGGCAATGAAACTTGAAGACAAAAGGATTGGTCTCAAACTTTTAACACTCCTTTCTAACCAAGAAGTTGCTTCTTAGCATCATAGGACATCAGATCTAGAAGGGACCAGAGATAGAGTTTAGTGGATCTGGCTTCCTCATTCTCCAGAAAGGGTCAAAAAATACTTTGGTGACCAAGAGAGATAAGGTCATATAGTTAGTTAGTGGCAGACCCAGGATCAGAACGGACCTCTCCAAGCTTCTCATTCTTGTCTCTTTCTTAGAGCCTGCTTCTCGAGAAGTCTCTCTCTAAGTACTATAGAAAAAACTACTTACACCATCAGCTGGAAACTTGGCTTTTATTCTAGAGGCTGCTACTCTCTACAGTTCCCCTACCCCAAACCTTCCCCCATTTACTGTCAGAAATCACTGTTACAGATGCCTTCTGGAATGATGTCTAGAAAACAACACCTTGGAACACAATTGATGGCATTAGGACGCAGAATAAGACATACATTTTTGCACACAGTTAGTGTAAGAATTTTTCACTTGATCATGAACATTAGTTATTGGTTTTCTTTTTTTTCTCAATGGGGTAATGGAAGGCTGAGGGAAGACAAGGTAGTAAGAAAGAGGGAGAGAAGAAAGAAGGTCACCGAAGCATCTTTTCAAAAAACTACAGAATCGGGGCAGCTAGGTGGTGCAGTGAATAGTGCACCAGCCCTGGAGTCAGGAGGACCTGAGTTCAAATCCAGCCTCAGACTAGCTGTGTGACCTTGGTCAAGTCACTTAACCCCAATTGCCCTGTCTTCCCCCTTCCAAAAAAAACAACCACAAAATGGAAGGAAGGGTAGAAAGAAGTATTGACAAGCAGGACAGCTTTGAAAGTTACAGGCTAAATGTATTACATGCTTATAAAATGAAACACAAGCTGAATACATATGTATAACCTATATCAAATTGCTTACCCTCTCTCAGGGATGGGACAGGGGAGGGAGGGAGAGAAAGAATTTGAAACTCAAAAATTTTTTTAATGTAAAATATTATTTTTACATATAATTGAGAAAAATAAAATATTCAAAAAATAAAGAAATATAAGTTGCACATAACAGAGATCTGCAGTTTTGTGTACAGTCCTTCCTCTTTTTCTCTTCTACTCTTTAAATGGAAATGAGCACTTTAGTGTTTATTAAGTTCAAAATAAAAACAAATAAATAGATCTGTTAAAAAAAAGTCTAGGATAAGGTCATATGGCTGAAGAGATGGAGCCATGCTCAAGTTATGGTGATAAATATTTGTTGAACTCCCTAATGGTTGACCAGCACTATATGAGGCACTGTGTATGTCTGTGTGTGTGTGTGTGTGTGTGTGTGTGTGTGTGTGTGTCTGTGTGTGTCTGTGTGTGTGTGTGTATGGGGAGTAGGGCTGGGATACCAAAGAAGCAGAAGACAAAGCTAGATGTCAGGTTCACCTAAGCAGCTCCTCTGTTATAGGGGCAGGCATGCTAAAGAAATGAAGTGAGATAATGTATATAAAAAACTCCCCAAACCTGAAAGTACTATAGAAATACAGCTACTGTTATAACTGCAGCCATTTAATGTTTAATGCCATGATTAACAATGCATCCTTTGTAAAGATTTCAAATTGTACCCAGAATTGAAGCTTATCTTGCTGAGTAGGACACTGGGTAAAAAACACATCTGCTCTTGGCCACTGACTACGGAGGAGAGTTAAGTCAGGTACAAGTCTCCTAGACTGCCCCCAAGATTCTGATTATATAAAACCTGATGGGAAAAATACAGAGATTTTGAACACAAATAGATTCTTTACCATTAAATTCAAATGAGGCTTGAGATGGAGAAAAAGGCAGGGTATTCAGACTCCCTTTAATCCAAAGAACCAAGGAAACTTTTCTGAGGTTCAAAATTTGAGGGGAAACCAAAGCTGTGCTTTCAATAGTATGGGGAGTTTCCAATCCAGATTAATAACTTTTATGCAATTTGTCCTCTTGAGAGAGTTGCACAGGCCACTGAAAGGTCAGATGACTTCCCCAGAGAAGTCAGTATGTGTCAGAGATGTGATTTGAACCCGACTCTTCCTCACCTAAAGGTCGGCTCTCTATCTGCCTGTCAGACTTACGGAGGTCAAAATGGCACATCTGGACCTTGGTATTGCTCTGAATTACATCACTAGCCTGCTGAGGGTAGGCGGAGGAACAGAGAGAACAGCAGGTTCTCCCTCTGTCTCCCCAAGTCACTTGCAGAAAGCTGAATCTGCATTTGATATCCTAGGTTTCTTACTGAAAGTGGTATTTCTGGGGCAGAAACTGAATATACAATTCACACCAGCTGGTTTTTTCCCCAAACCCCCTGAAACTGTTTAGCCTCCACATCACTATTAGCTCCAAGGACAAACTGCAGTTTGCTATTCAAGTAACTCCTCCCAGGCTAATCTCTAACAGAAATACCCATACAAGAGGTCTTATTCATCATGGGGCTTGGAGGAAGTGACGGTCCAGATGTCATAGGTTTAAAGGCTGCTATGTGGTGGGTCAGTTTAGGACACATCTGTAGCTGTCCAAAGTCAGGCCAACCATGAGGATGGGTGGAAACAGACTTCATGGTAATAACAAAAGGGCAGGAAAACATTCACTTGGGCTAAAATATAACATGGTCTCCAACACTACCCTCAATATTCAACTACTTGTCTAATCCTCTGATCTTAAGGAAAGAATCCCCAGTGATGTTTTGTCAAACAATGACTTCCTTTTCTGAATTCCATTCCATGCCCTAATAGCTGTATTTGTGTCTGTCTGTCTGTGCATTCATGTGTCCTGCAGCTTAGAGCCAGAGAAAAGGCGTTCACTGTTGCCACCAGTAAATACGCTAAAGAGTTTCACCATCCTTCGGTCATTACTTGGCACTTTCTGAGTTTAAAGGACTGGTCACACTGTAAGAAAAATTATATATGGAAATCAAAGTACTGAATTAAAGATTTTGCCCTTCATGAAAGAGGAGAGATCTGGAGTCTGCCAAAACAAACTCCCAATGCAGCCTTTTCTCTCTCCCCACGACCAGCCAAAGGCCACAGCCATTTTCTCCATTACATTTAGTCCAACAAAAATGTTTTTAAAATATCTCAATAAATCACTTTCCAGCAACTGAGTAGAGGTAAGAGACTACACCCATACTTAGTCACGAATGTGGAAGTCACCACCAAATGCACTGCAAAGCTTCTTGGGCATTAAAGGAGCACACGGATATAAAGAGTCCAGCTCAGAGCACCCCAATTTAATCTGAGGGTAGAAGGGAACAACCAGCAAAAGGGGAATGAAAGAGTAGAATAACAGAAATGTTAGAGGGAGACGGAATTTTAGAGTCTGTCCAGCTCAATGCTCTCATTGCACAGGGCAGCAAAGGGAGGCCACAGAGCTAAGGAGACTGGGCCTAAGTCCCACAGCTATTAAGCAGAAGAGCCAGATTTGATCTCAGTCTCTGACTCTGCTCTCTCCACTGCACCACACTGTCACTTTCTGAGTACTATATACTTCTGCATAGTTGGAGTTTAGAATATAAACATACATGCAAACACACGTGTATATGTACACACAAACATACAGGATGCTGCTATACCACCTGAAAAAGTACAAGGGTACATTCAGCATCAGGATTTCCCTTTTAGGGAGACCAAGGCAGAAAAAGATAGGTATGTTGAGGCAGCCTAGTGTAAAGGTAAGAGCACAGGATTTGGAATCAGAGATCTGGGTTCAAATCCTAGCTCTTTTACTTGTTACCATGGAAGCTTAAATATATCACTTAACTACTATGAATCTTCTTTTCTTCACTTTTAAAATGAGGGTATTGGACAAGCTGTTCCTACTGGCTATAAATCTACATATATCGAGCACATTTATACACACACACACACACACACACACACACACACACACACACACACACAGAATTTCACTCCAAGTATTTTGCAGCTTCACATTTCTGCATTTATTATCATTCACCAAAACCACCACTGAATTTCTACAGCCCGCCAAGCCACTGTTAATAGATAATGTATGAGCCATCCCCAAATTATGGCTGAGTTGCATAGATGAGTTCATCTGTAAGTCAGTTGTTTGGAGCTCAGCTTCCCAAAGAAATTAAGTGGTAGCTGGGATGCCAGCTGGCCCATGGAAGCCCACTCAACCCACAATGCAGCTGAACTACAGTACTATTAAATCTAACAGTATAGCCTCTCACTTTTCAGTGGAAGAATACGTTGCTAACTCCAAAAGTGAAGGCAGTGAGGCAGCATAATGGGTAGAGTTTTGGCCTTGGAATCAGTAAAACTTGAATACCTCAGACACTTACTAGATACGTGAGCATGGGAAAGTCACTTAATCTCTCTCAGGCTCAATTTCCTTATCTGCAAAAATGAGAGATTCGATTCAACGGCAAACATTAATTAAATACCTATTATGTATACAACACCGTACTGGACTATGAGTACACAAATCCAAAATCCAAAACAGGACCATGCCTAGCCTCAAGGAACTTATATTCTTCTTGGGGAACACATCATTCACATAATAGGTGAATATAATATGAGAAACATCAGAGCACTAGCAATTGGGGGTGGGGGATGGGGGTGGCCAGAAAAGGTTTTGCAGAGGAAGTGGCATTTGAGCTGAGCCATAAAGGAAGCTAAAGATTTTAAGAGGCAGAGATGAAGAGAGAGTATGTTCTAGGTGTGGGAGATAGCTTACAGAAATAGAGATAGAAGGCTGAATTAGAGTAACAGGTATAAATCCAGTTTGGCTAGATAACAGCCTTATACACAGAAGACATCACTCCAAGCATTTTGTAACTCCACATTTCTGCAATTAATATTCATCAAAACTGCCACTGAATTCTTACAGTCCTCCAAGCCATTGCTAAGAGATAGTGTGAGCTAACTTCAAATTGTGAATGAGTTACTTACAGCCTCTTTCATATACGGGAGTCAGATAAAAGAAGTCTGGACAGCCATCCTGTGGGAGGCTTGAAGTGTCATGTTTAAGAGTTTGCTTTATCTTGGGTGGATGGGGGGGATAGGGAAAGTAAATAGGGGAGTGCTGCTGTGGTCAAGCCCACACCTTGGAAGTTTAGCAACATATGGAGAAAGGGTTGAGAGCAGAGAGCAGAAACAGAAGGGCCACTTGGGAGGCTATTTCAATAGTCCAGTTGTAATAGTCCAATTGCCTTACAAGGAGGCCACCCAACTGGTTTGGTGACCAGCTGAGTGGAGAGAAGGAGACAGATCTGAGATGTTATGGAGGTGAAATCGGTAAAAGCTGGCAATTTATTGGAAGTTGATAGTGAAGGAGAGGAAAAAATCTAGAATGATTCAGAGGTCGCCAACTCGGACGATGAAGGATGGCAACAGAAACAGAGCAGTATGGAAAAGAGAGGTTTAAAGGGAAGAAACAGTGATCTTCATTTTGGACCCAGGAATTTTCTACTGTGCCATATACCCTGATCAATTTTCACACAGCAAAGTCAGAGACATCTCTCGGGGCAAGGAAGGCAACAATTTTCTGGTTGCTGTGACCAATGGTTACTGCTGGCATCTTTGGTTTGGAAGAGGAAACCCATGGTGCTCCTTTCAGAGGTTCTGTGGCTTTCCTAGGGTTCTTTTTTGCTTGTTTATTTTTCCTGCCTTCTATTGCTTGAATTTTCAATTTAATTCAATATAGGGCTCTGGCCTAGCTACTGAGGGAAATATAAGACAGTCCCTGGCCAACAATATAGTGAGGGACACCAAACTGTGATTCTGATATACTAAATATGATACAGAATTATACAAAAAGGCACAAGAGAGATACAAGCTGAGTGCTCTGCAAAGCCCAAGGAAAGACAAGCCATTCTTGGCAAGGGACCAAGTTCTCCCTCTTCCTATGGAGAAGGGCTTAAGGCCAAGCTTCCACTTGGTTTGAGAAATTCAAGTCTGTGCATTAGACCAGTGTTTGTAACTCAAAGCAGTCAGACTGCTGCTTCAGCTGCTTCCCAGTACTCTAGAGGCAAACAGACAAACAGATGGAGGAGATAGAGAGATGGAGACAACGGATGGAGAGACATAGACGAAGGAAAGAGGGAGACCAATAGAGAGGAGCCGTGGGGAAGGAAAGAAGATCGTAGGAGGAGCAGATGAGAAATATCTATATCTGTTTCACAATATAGAAAACCACTTCCTAGCTTTAGGCTTTAGCCTAAGGCTAAAATGGGAAGTTCAAAGGTTCACATTAGACTTGACAAAGGTCAGTCTTCCAAGTCTGGCTCCAGAGAAGATAAAAAATACACCTTCCTCCCTTCAGTGCAGGGTTGGGGGACTATGGGTGTGAAATGTTCTATATATTGTCAGACAGAGTCAGTGTGTTTGTTTTGCTAACATATTAAGTTTTCTTAAAAATCCATTTAAAATATTTATTGCGAGGGATAACTTGTTGAGTATGGAAAGAAGTCGGATACATTCATAAATATGTTTTAACATACAACAGCATCATTAAAAAATTAAGGGTAGGGGGCGGCTAGGTGGCACAGTGAATAGCGCACTGGCGCTGGAGTCAGGAAGACCTGAGTTCAAATCCAGCCTCAGACATTTAACACTTACTAGCCGTGTGACCTTGGGCAAGTCACTTAACCCCAAATACCCTGCCTTCCCCCCTCCAAAAAGCAAAAAAAAAAAAATTTAAGGGTAAAAAAAACAAATCCTGAAAAACAAGGGTCAGTCTTGCCCTCAGAAATGGAAGTATTATATCACTAAACATGCCTGTGGCTGGCTGACTCAGCTGGCTAAGCCTTAGTGCTAATAAAGCCAAGGATTTGTGTTAGAACTCCAGTGTAGTCTGTTTACCTCCACAACCCCAGACTGTACCTCTAAATCCAGTCAGCCAGTCTGTGTCATTGGCCCTGGTAAAAGGGTGAGCATGCAGACTGGATCCATCATCACTCCTCCAGAAAAAGCTAACAGCAGACCTGCTGCTGACAGTTGGGAAACATCACTATTGTGTATGAAGAACCAGTTTCCTGCACATGAGTGTACATGTTGAACATGTCAAACCAGAGCTACTGGTGCTTCAAAAGGATACCTTATATCTTCTTCCTCACCTTGCTACTTATAATTATGGGGCTATCCAGCCTATTCTCTGGGGAAGAATGCCAAATAACCAGTTTTGATGGCTGTGTTAGTCATGTATCTCTGCAGAGAAGTAGAAGCCTGAGAACAGGGCATAGATTTCCTCCACCCTCGGAACTTTAAAAATATGTCTCATATTCTCTTATTATTTCTCTTTTATTTTATATATTTTATATAACACCCACCCATGGAAAAGAAAAAGAAAGCACCGGTAACAAGTGTGCCTCGTCAAGCAGAACAAATCCCTGTATTAGCCATGTCCACAAGGACACGTCTCGTTCTGTGTCTCCAGGTCACCCCTCTGTCGGGAGCGGGGCAGCCGGCTGGCTCACGGATCCTCTGCACTTGTGCTCGGTCATTGTACTGGCCAGCATTCTGAAGTCTTTCAAAGTTGCTTTTCGGTGCAATGTTGTTATCGTATAAATTATCCTCCTGGTTTTGCACACTTTACTACTTTCCATCAGTTCAGACAGCTCTTTCCCAAGTTCTTCTAGAACTATTCCTTTTGTCATTACTTGGAGAACAATTGTTTTCCATTACATTCATATGCCCTACTTTGCTCAGCCATTGCCCAGTTAATAGGTAACCCTTAGTTTCCAGTTCTTTTCCACTACAAAAAAAAAGCTGCTGTGAATATTTTTATGCAAATCTTTTTCCTCTTTTTTCTTTTAGTCATCTCCTTGGGCAGCTAGGTGGTGCATTGGATCGAGTTCTGGGCGTTGGGGTCAGGAAGACTCATCTTCCTGAGTTCAAATCTGGCCTCAGACATTTACTAGCTGTGTGACCTTGGGCAAGTCACTTAACCCTATTTGCCTCAGTTCCCCATCTGTAAAACGAGCTGGAGAAGGAAATGGCAAACCACTTCAGTATCTTTACCAAGAATACCCCAAATGGGGTAACCAAGATTGGGACCTGATTAAACAGCAACAGATCATCTTTGAGTTTAGGACTAGTGGTACCTTTGGAATTCTCTAGGAGGGAATTTCTCAAGGAGCTTTATAGTCAATTGAAGACTAAGAACTGGAATTTCCAGATAACACAAAGACCCTTGACCTTTCTCCCCAGTTCAGAATTCTAGCCCTCTTGCAACCTGTGGAGTCACCAGGACACAATACCAGTCTTTACTGGTCTGACTCATCCTATTACATCCCGTTAAAGTTCTGGGTTATGATCATTTCTCGGTTTAATCATCCTCTGGGCCTTTTATTGTTTGGTCTTCTTTCTCAGCAGACGAGTCAAAGAATCATGGAGTTGGTCAATAAGGACCTAGTATGTGCCAGGCCCTGTGCTAAGCACTGGGGTTACAAAGAAAGGTAAAACTCATCTTTGCCCTCAAGGAGCTCACAGTCTAATGGAAATAGTCCTGGATTTAGAGCCAAAAAATGTGGCTTCAAAACCTGAGCTCTGACACTACCTGAATGACCTTAGGCAAGTCAAAACTCCTGAGCTATAAAATGAGGGGGTTGGCACAGATGACACTGAAGGTCCTTTCCATCCCTGTATCTGTAGAAGAAACAGTGTTAGAGCTCCACCAGGGAATGAAATGGTCAGAGCCTCTCCCCAAAGACACAGCTGGAAATGTTCTTACTTAACACAGGCGGAAGAATTTTGATGACACAGCTCTTTACTACAACTCTACAAGAGGATTTCTTTTGTAAAAATGGATTTCCCAAATATCCCAGGCCTATTTAACTTAATGGGTTGGAGTGTTCTGGTGATACCATCACTGAAGTCTCCTCTGACAAAAAGGTGGGAGAGAGAGGGGCAGATGAACTCTAACCCTACGAGGCCAAACCTCTGGCTAGAGAAACTGTTAAAAAGCAGTGACCTCCTTCTCTGGCATGAGGGGCAACCTTAGACACGTTTCCACTCCAAATGTTCATGTGGACTTTTCGGGCCCAACCTGTGGTGGAGCCTTCCCATTCCGTATGGGTCTGATCAGCCCCAACTGGACACACCGCACCTGGACTCCAACCAGCCCCGTGATGTTACTTCAGTATTCTTCGAGAATGAAGGACAGCCAGCACCAACAACACATTCTAATTCTGTAGTAACATCCCACATGGTGTTTTGGTTCCCATGCTAGCTCACAAAGAAGTCTACTCATCACACAATGCGCCTGAGCTGCACCTAAATGGCTTCTATGGGAAAAGGCAGTTTGAATCACAACTCAGGGTTCCAGAAACATAGTGTTCCCTTCCTTCCTGCTCCATCCTGAACAGAGGGACTGAGCATGGGCGGGGGGGGGGGGGGAGAGGAATAGGAGCCCCAGATTTGTTGCTAAATCATGTCACCTGAGATGGGGGCAAGTATTTCTGCTCTAGGCTTACACTACTCCCTGAACTCTATTGGTAATGGAAGTTCTATTATCCTATTTTATAGATGAGGTCCAGCAAGGTTATGACTTGCCTATGGCTACCTAATTAAGTGTCAGTCAGAAATTTAATCCAACTTGTTAATTCCTTTTATAAAAGGGCAACCAATTTTTTAAAAATTTAAACTAAATAATTAATTTCCCCAATTACATATAAAACAAATCAGCATTCTTTTTTTTTTAATTTGAGTTCCATATTCTCTCCCTCTTTTCTTCCCTTCCCTGCCTCATTGAGAAGGCAGGCAAGACAATTACTTTTCTAAGGCAGTCATTCAAGGGGACTTATGAAATAGAAGGTGAGAGAATATTTGTTTCTTAGTGTAGTTTGACAGAACTGATTTTGGAACTAAAAGTTCTGGATTTGAATCCTGGCTCTATTTCTTATTACCTGTGTGACCTTGGGCAAGTCACTTCCCTTTGTGCCTCAGTTCTTCATCTGCAAATTGAGGGAATTAAACTAGATAAACATTAAATTTCCCTGATACTCTACGCTCTTATAAAAAGGTTAGGCATAAGTCAAGGACTGCCATATAATATATGCTGCGAAACTTGAATTTAAAAGACCTTCCCAAGCCCCATCTAAAAGGATTTCAGGGGCAGCTAGGTGGTGCAGTGAATAGAGCACCAATCCTGGAGTTAGGAAGACCTGAGTTCAAATCTGACCTCAGACACCTGACACACTTACTCACTGCGTGACCTTGGGCAAGTCACTTAACCCCAATTGCCTTACCTTTCCACCCTCAAAAAAATAAATGACAGGATTTCATTTTAAAAAGACTGGAAAGAAATATGGACAGTGAGTGATTGATAAGTAGTGATTATTATTTATATGTTGAGATAATTTTTAACCTAAAATTTTTAACATTTCAAACAGAAGTTCAATTTTGTTGATGTCTATTTTGGGTTTATAATAAAGTATTTGTGAAGGAGAAATAAAAGGATTTAACTACAACACAGTGCTGAGTGTGGACCCCCTTGCCCAAGCCCTGCCAGGCCGGAGACACTCCTGGGGAGTTTCTCTCTCCTACTGTCATGAACCCATGGCATTGCTATTCCCTCTCTCCCTGGTTCCTTGCCTCTGGGGCAGGTAAGAGGGCAGTGTGGCACATCTGGAAACAACGGCTGGCATGCGTGCTCAGGGTAAGAGAAAGGGCCGGAGACACACGTGGAGCCAAATGGTTTCTTTTCTCCTCTTCCTACTGTGAGAAGTCACAAGAATCTCCCTTCTCTTCTCGAGATCAGTGGCAGGATCGGCCCCCAGGACAGGCTTGGACAGGCCCAGTTCCTCTGTCAGGATACCCTGTCTGAGCCAGTGCCCCAAGGACACTCCCAGCTAGAGCCGGCACATGAACCAAGATTCCAGAAAGCACAGGAGAAAACACTGTCCCTAAAAGTCTAGGAAGGAGACAAGCATTGACTAGCCACTACCATGGACCAGGAGGGCACTGGGCTAAGTGTTTACAAATATTCTCTCATAGGATCCTCACAACAACCCTGGGAGGCTGGTGCTATCATTATCTTCATTTCACAGCTGAGGAAACTGAGTCTGGCTGAAGTTAAGAGACTTACCTAGGGTCACACAATTAAGATATGTTGGAGGCAGGATTTGAACTCAGGTCTTCCTGACTCCAGGCCTAGAACTTTAACCACTGACAGCTGAGGCCCTCTAAAACAGACTTCTTCACAATGGATCAGACTACAACAGCTCATTTATTTCATTATTACAAAATGTTCACAACTGTGGAAAGAGCACTGGTTCTAAAGTCAGAGAGTCTGGGTTCAAATCCTGTCTCTTGACACTGTCTTTGTGGCCAAGTTGCTTAACTTTCCTAGGCTTTAGTTTTCTCCTCTGTAAAACGAGAATTAAATGGACTCTATCTAAGGTGCCTTCCAGCTCTAGATGCATTGAACTCTATTGGTAATAGAAATATTATTAATCCATTTTACAGATGAAGTCCGGCTATGGTCACCTAGTTAAGTGTCAGAGCCAGAATTTTAATCCAGAGTTTATGATTCCCAGTCCACTATTCTTTTTTTTTTTAATTTTTTATTGATTTATTTACTTTTAGTTTACAAGATTCAGTTCCACAATCTCTTGAGTTTCATATTTTCTACCCTCCCTCCACCACCCCCTTACATGGCGGCATGCAGTCAAGTACAGGATCTGCAAATACTTTCACATTGGACATTAGTCTGGTTATATAGAAGGGTTGTAACCAATGGAGTGAACAATGGGAAAGAGGAAACAAAACCAAACATGAGAAAGAAAGAGAGCAAGTAGTTTGCTTCAGTCTGCATTCCAGCTCTGTTCTTTCTAGATCTTTCTCTGAATGTAGGTATCTCCTTCCATCCTGAGACTTGTAGAGTTGTCTTATACCTGTGCGTTGCTGAGAAGAGCCCAGTTTATCAAGGCTGGTCATCACACGTACAATGTGTCTGTGATTGTGCACGAATTTCTCCTGGTTCCCAGCCCACTATTCTTTCTACTACACAGAGGGCAGAAATAAATCGAATGGGAGAGAAGAAACATTTGGAGAACCTGTTACCTAACTTAATTATGTACCTGTTTCTCTAGTTACAAGGAGCATGTTTTTCTTTTTCATTGGGGGAAAAGGAGAAAAGTTAGTAGTAGTGTTACTGGCAGAGAAAGGGTCACTGAAGCATTTTAAATGCACAGGTAAGAAGAGAAGAAAATTTTGAAGGAAATACAGACCAGTAGTATCACTTTGAAAGTAACATGTTGAATTTATTATAGACTTCTTTTCAAAAAACAAACTGCATAGAATAATGGAGATTCCTGGTTTCACATGGAGCCTTTTTATTCCTGCTCTACTTTGGATCTGGAAAATCTCTCCATTTTGGTATTTGTCAAATTCAGCATAAAAAATGTTAAGAGAAAGGAGGAGGAAAAAGGAGAATAAAAGACTTACATTGTATGCATTAACAATCAGCTGGATAATATTTCTGGAGTCGGCATGTAGAATCTCCACAGTCGTTCCAGGTATTAATGCTGTAAAATTCTTTGAAAAGGAAAAAAATTAATTATGAGGGCTTTTTCTTCTACTTTTGCTCCTTATGCACAAAAAAATGATCACTGAAACACAATGAATAGAAGAAATTCCTATAACACTTGCCTCTGCCCATTCTCAATGTCATTAGACAATAAGCACTTTCTTTTTTTTTTTTGGAGGGGGGAATGCAGGGCAGTTGGGGTTAAGTGACTTGTCCAAGGTCACATGGCTAGTTTTGTGTTAAGTGTCTGAGGCTGGATTTGAACTCAGATCCTCCTTACTCCAGGGCCAGTGCTCTATTCACTGTGCCACCTAGCCGCCCCAACAAGTATTTTCTAATAAAAACTAGAGCAAGGGAGTGGAGTTACGGAAATGGGGGAAGTGGGAGCTAAAGGGCCATGGTGGCATTTTCTTCTCTGTGGGTCTCTCAAGGAAATAAAGAAGTGAGGCAGGGGATGATCTCTTCAAGACACATGACTCTTTGAAACCACTTCCTTAGTGACTGCCATTTTCCCCGCCAACATCTTCCTGAAATCCTATTTGTTATGTCTAAACACAGTTAGGGTTTATCAGAACACATTCCTCTGACTCTTTGTTCAAAATCCAAATGGCAAACTTTCCAAGATCCTTAAATGCCAGCGGTTCTCTTTTCAAGGACAACTCGAACAAATTGACAAATACCACTCCCCAAAAGACCTCTGGGTACCACTGAGTAAAATTTGGATGAAATGCTGGATTAAATCTGAAAGACAAGCCTTCTTCCTCTTATTGATTTATCTACCAATATCTGAGGTAGAATCAAAGTAAAGAAACATCCAAAATTCAGTGGGCTACATATCGCTTTCTCCTCATTTCCTTGACTAATGTAGGAGTAGTCAAATGAAAGAGTTTATGGGAAAACTGCCTTGAATAATGTTTTTAAAACTCTTTTTGTTTAAGATGTTGAGAAGAGAAAATAAGACCTAGAACCTTTGGGGAAAACAGTGCTTAAGGAATAAACTGCCTAGACACTGCTTTGAAAAGATGCTATCCAGAGTTAAAGATCCACTGATCAGAAAGAAGGGAAAATTAAACCAGCCATATTAACTAAAGTTATGAAGGAGTGGGCAGGAAAGGAAGACTATTTGCATGGATACCATGCTTTGTTTGGTTAAACTAGACCCATGATTTCATTAACGTAGGGAACCCCAGGAGAGAAAGTTGCCTCTACCAGTGCAGGTGCCTTCAAATCTTATAGAGTTTCTCAAGGACACCAAGAGATTATATGATTTGCCTAAATATACAGCTTTTAATTGTCAGAGGTGGGACTTGAACCCAGACTTCCCTGAATCAGAGGCGAAGACTCTAGCCACTAAGCCACACCACAAATAAGGATCTTATTTTTGTCAGGTCAGGAAAAAAAAAGAACATGATGGTGGCTTAGGGCAGTCTACATATGTAAAGGAAAAAAATTTCTTTTCCCCATATGTGCAAAAAAAAACCACAGGAAATTAAGTAGAATGAGAAGGAAAAAAATACTCCTGCCATTATTTTCACCTTTAGGAACTTAGAGCAAAATTGAGTGAGAGGAGGCGAGGACCTCAGGAAAAGGTCGAGTATATTTTATCAAAGAAAATCACATTATTTCAGTTTTGACTACAGACTGTTAAAAGCAGCAGAAAAACACATTTAGGCAAAAGGCATTTTTTCTCAGCTTCTAGACCCCCAGGTAAAGTGAAGTGGTTCAGACATCAAAGGGTTAAGAGGAAGAAGTTGATGCATCAAGTTGCTGTTCTCTGGTTGCCTGGGAGCACAGGTTCCCTGGAGAAGTTCTCATAACCTTTCAGGTTAAAGAATGTAAGGCTTCAGAGCTGACTTGATTTCTGTTTGTTTAAATGAGTACATGCTGTCTAAGTAGTAACGGGTTTCTACCTTCCACCTGGAAAGAGAAGGATGTGTGAATGAAGAAGAAGGGTTAGAGGAAGAGGAGAAGAAAGAGCAGGTGTTGCCAGAAGGCAATCTTACCTCAGAGGTTCAATGTGTCATAAGGAAAGACACTGGACAAAAAAAAAAATTCCTTCCTCACCATGGAAAGCTCCTTTCTGAATTCCTACTTTACATTCCCCCCCACCCAGTGGTTTCCTAAAGTCACTTCAATCACTCCAGAATAATAGCTCACACTTCCATATCACTTTAAATTACTAGCTATAGGACCTTCACCAAAGTACTCCATCTTGAGCCTCAGATTGCTCCTCTGGAGTAGACTGTACTCTTCTTAGGATGATTTCCTGTTAGCGTATGTGTTCCAGGTTAAGGGCAAGGTTCCTCCTTCCTCTCAATCTCCCCCAATCTATAAGAGAGGACTCCCCACACTCAGTACTCAATCAATGCTGCTGATTAATCTACCCCCCCATTTTCACAATTTTAATCTCTCTTTCTCCTTCAAATCAGAATTGCCCCCCAATGTCAGGGAGCCCATGACCTTAACCCCTTTACCTTGTATAGCATGTAATGGTTCTTTGTCACAGCGAACATCAGGTGGATGTTGTTCTCTGCTAATTTCTCTCCAAGAAGAGCAAGCGATGGGTAGTCCTAGGAATGAGACCCAGAAGGATCTGAGACTTTCCAGAGGTCATAGCACTGGATTCTGGTGTCTAATTAGTAGTTTCATCTTTACTATGGAGACCACCTTTTTTATAGGGTGAATTTCAGTCACCACCCACAGCTTATCAAGGATGAAGACACCCAGGAAACTCTTCAAAAGGGCAACCTCACTCTTCTTACAGTCTGTGGGAGTCAATGGACCCAATGCAAAAACTCTCAAAGTGGCAAAGGAAATTATTTTGTTTTCCCATACAATGGACCAAAATCTGCCTCTCTTTAACTTTTCCCCACGGGCTTCTTCTCCAAGATTAATGCCCCTCTTTTTAAAGTATATAATGGCAAGCTTGGCAGGGAACTCAACTAGACAGTGCAAGATTCCCTTCTGACCACAGAATAATCAAGAAATATTTTAATTTAACAAATAGAAATAAAGGACATATAAAGGATGATGGTATATGGAAGTCCAAGCACCTGCAGGGTTTGGAATGGAAGCCCAGGTGAGCCCTAGAGGCAGGGTCCAACAGACAGTCAGGCTATTCCTATCGTTGGTTCAGCCATGAAAAAAGAGGACAAGACACTGGGTCAAGAAGAAACCTCAAAGAGCAACTACTGTGATCCCCTTACCATCTGCTTGGATGCAGTATATTCATTGGCCTCATTCAGATGGCATTGCCCATCATGTGGTTGTACCAGGCCTCCCAATTTGCCATCCAGGGCAATGTGTGGCACGTCATCTGATGTGAACACCAGCAAGTGAAGAGCTTCCTTCCGCCAACCAATCTTCTCCTGTAGGAAGAGAAGACAAATGAAAATTCCTGAAGCTACCTATCCTTCTCAAGCCCATTCCTTGGTCATTAGTTCAGGTCCTTGACTTCTCTTCAAGGCCTCCAGGATGAATCAAAGTTGAGTGAGTTGGCACGTCCACCTTAGCCCATTTGTAAGAACACTGGGAAGCATTCCAAAGAGGTGTGGGTGTAGAGAAACATCCTGGGCAGGGGAAGCTTGCATGAACATGGACAAGTCTCCAGGGAAGCACTTGTCCAGGTTGGCCAGTGAGCTTTCTCTGTGTAATTCCACACATTTTTCAAACCACTAAAAGTATTCCTGACTCTAACTTCCTTCCCCAAAATGCATTCTTGTAAATCACTTACTATATTTACCAAACATGACTTCATTGGTTGTTGTTGACTCTTGTGACCGAACTGATTAGCCAGCCAATTATGGCTACTGAACTGCGTCTCTCAGTTGTCCTTATGACACTCTAGTGGACCCAGGGGAATGTGAGGACACGACCCTAAAGAGCTTTGACCTCTCAAGTTTCTGGACAGATATGCTGTCCAGTGCCCTGAGCAAGTCCGGTTTATGGATGCCAATGACTACTAATGGAATTAAAGCATTTCAGCAAGCAAATTAAGCTTATTTTCTCTTTTATTGCCTCATCATATGAAATTCTATTCTCAAGATTAGGACCTTCCAACCTGGGGTACTTGTTCCTACAAAAACTTGTCAAGTATAGCATTATTTGGTAAATAACTATGTTATCCAATTGAAATATTCCAGAAATAGCACTCTTATTGAAAAGAAAATGTAGACTGGATTTTACGATGCTTAAAAATGCTGTTAAGCACCAAATGAAGTTTTCTTTATGAAAAACCAGTCTCTTCATCCTATTTCATTCCATATATGTGTGGTAAAAGCCAGAATTATTTTCCTTTCATATTGAAGAGAGGATAAGAAAAATATGCTGAACGTCAAGAAGTACTGAGATCAAAAAAGGTTGGAAACCCCTGCTCTCGCGTGCCAGGGAAAAGTTAGTGTGGCACCACACAAAGGAGAAATCTCCTTTTTCAGTGACCATGTTTGCTCACAGTATTCAAGGTTTGTTATCCAGCTGCGGGCTGCCATCTTTCTATTGCAAATGGAGGTGGCCATTAAAGCCCCTTCCATAAAATCCTATGACCTTGGGCAAGTCATTAGACTTCCCTGCCTCTCAGTTTCCTCCTCCATTAAATGAAGGGGTGTTAGATGCCTGATAAAATTTCCTTAGAGTTTTAGGTCTAGATTTCTATTATCTGATAATATATACAACAAATTGGCCACCTAGGTGGCGTATTGGATAGAGTGCCTGGTCTAAAGTGAGGAAGACCAGAGTTCAAATCTGACCTTGGGCACTTACTGGCTGTGTGACTCTGGGCAAGTCACTTAACCCTGTTTGCCTCAGTTTCCTCACTGTAAAACGAGCTGGAGAAGGAAATGGCCAATTCCTCCAGCATCTCTGTCAAGAACCCCCCCCCCCCCCAAATGAGGGCATGAAGAGTCGGACATAACTGAAATGACCCAACAACAACAAAAATATATACAACATTTTGAAATAGTAGTGCCCTGTCTCTGTTGTGAGAAGAATGGCATATTTCATTATCTGTTTTCTGGGGCCATTACCAGTTTTTCGATTGTTCTAAGTTTAACTTCCTTCAGTGATCTTTTTAGCCTAGTTTCTCTCTGAAGCAGACGTTCTAAGAACCTTTAAAAATTTATTTTCATAACTGTATTTAAATATAATTTGTTATCACTTGTAATCCTATGTATTTTATTTTATGCATTTTTAAAATTTCAGAGAAGGGGTTCACAGGCTTCATTATATCATCACAAAGTAAAGAACTTCTGCTCTAAAAGCTTGCTGAGAATTCAGGGTATAGACTAATGCATCAAACTCACAGCAGTACCATGAGTATGCACCACTGCACACACTCAAGAGTCTCCCTGGCCCTCACACTGGAATTTAAGGAACTGTGCCATAGAAAAGCAGGAGCAGCTCAATCAGTCCATGATGGGTTTTTTTGTTTTGTTTTGTTTCTTACTGAATGACTGAAGGGCCAAGAAAGCAACCAAAAGTAACCAACCTGAAGCACCAATCAACTTTCTGTGTCATGGAACTAGAAGCCACCTACATGCATTGACTAGAAACTGAAGGAGATTTAGGCTATCAGACCCCAGATGTAGAGTAGAAAGGGTCTTAGAAGATGATCTGGTCCAACTCCCTCACTTTACTGAGAATAAAACTAAGTCCCTGAGAGTTTAAGTAGTCTGCTCAAAGTCACACTGGTCATAGATGTTGGGGCCAAGATTTGAACCTGGATGCTTTGACTCCTAGACTCCATTGCTTTGTTCATTGCACCATAGCCGCCTTTTCATACCACAGACCTCAAAGTCTACTGCCCTCACTTAAAAGATGAAGAAACTGAGACTTAGAAAAACGAAGTGAGGGGCGGCTAGGTGGCTCAGTAAAAGAGCACTGGCCCGGGAGTCAGGAGGACCTGAGTTCAAATCAGGCCTCAGACACTTAACACAAAAAAACTAGTCATGTGACCTTGGGCAGGTCACTTAACTCCAATTGCCCTACCTTCTGCCCTCCAAAAAAAAAAAAAAAAGGATGGGATCTGTCTGTAGTCAGTACATGATAGAACTGGGATATATGGCACAGTTAGTGGCAAGGGAACCAGACCTGGAGACAGGAAGACTTGAGTTCAAATCCGACCTCAGATACTGGCTGTTTGACCCTGGGCAAGTCACTTAACCCTTTTTGTCTCAATTTTCTCATCTGTAAAATGAGCTAGAGAAGGAATGGCAAACCACTGCAGTATCTTTGCCAAGAGAACCCCAAATGGGGTCATGAAGAATTGACCATGACTGAAATGACTCAACACAAAACAGCCCTCTTACTCAAAATCCTAGGCTCCTTCAGTTATACTCCTGGAAAAAAAAAGTAGGATTTAAATATCACCAAGGTCACTAATAATGAATCTATAAAATAATTCAACCACTCTGAAAAACAATTTGGAATTTCATAAAGAAAGTGACCATGTCACAATCCACACTCTTTGCCTCTGATATTACCCTTGGGCATATACCCCAAAGAGGTCAATGATAAAAGAGAAATCCCCCAAATACACCAAAATATTTATAGTAGTATCAAAGAACTTGAAACAGAGGAGATACTCAAATGATTGAGAAATGACTAAGCACATTTTGATGCACAAATGTAATGAAACAATAAACATGATGAATTACAAAGAAACATGGGAAGATCTCCATGAACTGATACAAAATGAAGTAAGTAGAAGCAAGAAAAATACCACACACAGTGACCTGAACAACATACATGGAAAGAACAACACAAGACAATCAAAACTGGATCTTGTGAAATGATAAGTAAACTTGGTTCCCCTAAAAGTTGCTATGAGAAGGTATCTTCCTCTCTGTTTTCTAGAAGTAGAGGACAATGAGTATGGAAGACTACAGATGTCAGAATGTTCTTATGTGTTGATGCATTTTGTTGAACTGTCCCCCCTCTCCTTCTTTTTTTAATCCTTTCTTATAAGGGATGGTTTTCTGCGAGTGGAAGAAAGGATACCATTGTAAAATGCAAATGAAGCAAAAAATAAAAGATATCAATAAATATGTATTTTCCAAAATGTCTTATTTTTAGAAATGCTTATTGTTTTGAAAGAGAAATGTGTATTGATAGAATTTACTTTGAAAATATTTATTGATCACCCCTCTTATTCAATCTGGTACTAGAAATGTTAGCAGTAGCAATTAGAGAAGAAAAAGAAATCAAAGGAATCAAATTAGGTAAAGAGGAGACTAAGCTATCACTCTTTGCAGACGATATGATGATATACATGGAGAATCCCA
>CM053582.1:355840321-355851405 GCA_028627135.1 Pseudochirops cupreus
TCATTGGTTACAACCCTTCTATATGACCAAACTATTGTACAATGTGAAAGTATTTGCAGATCCTATACATGATTGCACGCCACCATGGGGGGTGCGGGGGGGAAGGGAGGGGAGAAAATCTGAAACTCAAGTGATTGTGGAACTGAATCTTGTAAATTAAAAGTAAATGAGTAAATAAAAAAAATTAAAAAAAAAAAAAAAAGAAAATATTTATTGATATATTTTTAAATGTTTACAGCTATTTAAATTTTTTGTATCAGCTGTATTTTCCAATATATCCCTCTTCCCAATCCCAGTCCTTCATAATAAGGAATAAATAAAAGAGAAACAAAATTGTCTAGCTACATGTGACTATCTTAATTGATGGAAGTCAAAAAAAGCCTTTTGCTTACTCAAATGGAAGAAGAAATTCAGGAGCTTCATGGGTTGTAAACATAAAGCAATTTTCTCCATCCCTAAGGATGGCTTGAGTGATCAAGGGGAACAGATGCTGTCAACTCTTATTTACTTTTGATAATGAATAAGCCAGACATGATACAAAAAAATGGATAATCAAATACAATAGCATCGACGAAGCTTATTGTTTCCTCTTTTTTCTCCCAACTAGGAAAGGAAAATAAAGGTGACACAGGAGAGGCCCACACTAACATTAGATCCGAGATGGCCATTTTCTTAGGCTGAAAAGTAGGTTCTAATTATGTAATGGCAATAGCTGGTAATAACAGTGCTGGCATCTGAGGATGATTTTTTCAGCACTAACTTACTTGAGAGAGCCTTCTAAGCTGAAAATTCTGCAAGTGGTGGCTCATTAGTGTACTAGAATTAGACTCAGCCTTCCCTGTTGACAGCTTGGACTGCATGACTATCGGCGCTGAAGCCTGTAGGGTTTACATCCCATATCTGAGAAAAGACGCACTCGGGGAGGGGGGACGACTGGTAAGGAGGAGATATGGGCAGCCAGTTGGTACAGTAGGTAGAGCTCCAGGCCTGGAATCAGGAAGGCCTGAGTTCAAATCCAACTTCAGATACTGGCTGTGTGATCCTGGACAAATGATAAATCACTTAACCTCTATCTGCCTCTGTCTCCTCAATTGCAAAAAGGGGGTGATAGTAGCACTCACCTTTCAAGGTGATCCCATTTTCTTGGCAAAGATACTGGAGTGGTTTACTATTTCCCTCTCCAGTTCATTTACAGATGAGGAAACTGAGGCAAACAGGGTTAAGTAACTTGTCCAGGGTTACACAGCTAGTAAGTGTCTAAGGCTGGATTTGAACTCAGGAAGATGAGGAATCTTCCTGACTCCAGTGTGGTGCTCTATCCACTATGGCGCCACCTAGCTGACCATGCCTAATGGGCAGTAAGTGCTCAATAAACGCTTCTTCCCTTCCTAAGGACACTGGCACAAAGAGTTAGGAAACTTGGGTCTCAGACCTGGCCTCACTGCTAACCAGACGTTTGTTTTGGAGAAATCACTTACAGGACCGCAGGCTCATAGAATCCAGAACTAGAACACTGAATCTTTCATTTTACTGATGAAAAAGTTTTAAACCTAGAAAAGCCAAGTGACTTTTTGCCCAAGGTCAGAGTCAAGATTAGGAGGCAGATGACCTGAGCTTGAGTCTCTGATGGGGTTATGTTAATGTATATTCTAGCAGAAATCACTTAACTTGTAGGGACATCAGTTCCCTAATCTACAAAAGGAGGGGTCTGGACTTCAGAGAGCTCTTCTTCTGTGAAATAGAATCACAGACATTTATTTGATATCATTTCTCTCAGAGGAGTCATGTTACTAGAGACCTTTTCATTGCCATGGATGACAGAATTATCTCTGATACATGGGAGACAATTAATGCTTCCTGACTATCAGCACTGGAAGGAACCAGGGGGGTGATAGAGCCAGCTTCAGCTTGAGCTGATTGTTAAATTTTCTTTGTGACTTTTTACTACTTGGAAATCAGCAAGCTCTACAAATCAAGGCCTGATTTATTGTTTTGTTAACCGGCTGGGCTTAGAAAGTGATGGAGAAATGTAGGCAGATTAAACTGAAAAAAAGAGTATGGGAGGCGGACTTGTGGGCTCTCCCTCCCAGAGCTGGCTATTTTAGAACTGTATAAATGATGTGTAAAAATAAATCTATAAATATGATATATGACATACATATAATATAATGTGTAACATATAGAAACAAATGTACAAAGAAATATATGTAAATTCAGCATTTTGATATAATGGATTTCCTTTGTAATCCTATACATTCTATTCCTAAAAGCATAAAATTTTTAAAAATTTAAATTTTAAAAATCATTTTTAATTTTTATTAAATTTTCAAACAAATATAAATCTATGTAAAATTCACAAAATTTTAAAAATTATTATGAGCGGGGGCCCGTGAGCCCCCCAGACTGCCAAGCGGCAGAGAAAAGGTTAAGAGATAAATTCTAATTCATTGTGAGGCCTCCTGCAAGCATCTGTGCAACTCGGTTCAGCTCTGGGAGACCTGGTAATAATTTCATTTTCAGCAAATATTCGTTATCTCCTGTTTGTGGGGCTCCGTAGGAAGAACTGGAAAAGATGCAAAGTGGGACGTGAGGCATGGACCTTGACCTCAAAACATGCGGTTTAATAGGAGAATAAGAAGAAACAAATTGAGTGTATTCCTGTTCAGGTAGGAGTTGGCCTGGAAGGCTTGTAAGGTTTCTTCCAAGTCTGAGATTCTCCTGTTTTATGTCTCCTAAAGGATTTCTAATCAGACAGCAAGATGGCTCAATGGATAGAGTTCTGGGCCTGGAATCAAGAGGACCTGAGTTTAAATTTGACCTCAGACACTTACCAGCTGTGTGACCCTGGGCTAGTCACTTAACCCTGTTTGTCTCAGTTTCCTCATCTGTAAAATGAGCTGGAGAAGGAACTACACCAGTGTCTTTGCCAAGAAAATCTCATATGGGGTCATAAAAGGTCTGACAGGATTGAAAACAACTAAACAAAGAAACAAAAAGGAGCTTTAAAATGGTGCCACTGAATTTGAATTAAATAATGAAATGGAAAGCTTGTCCTCATTTTTCCAAATAAAACTGAGACTTAAACCTAGGGAAGAAAATAAAAGATAATTAGGGGGAGGGCTTTAATTAATCAGAAAAGCAACAAAGAGTTAAGGCTTGTAAAGTTGGATTTTGTGGTTGTGTCTGGTTTGGTTTCCGACCTAGGTGACAGCTGACACAGTGATTCAGCCATCCCGGGTGCCTGGCTGACAGTCTTTCTGTTTTCATTTCTGTTGTCTGGTTTGGTGTAGCCACCACATCTCCCATCAGTCATTCTCTGGGAGCATATTCTTCCTACTGAGTCTTCAGGAAATCGTTGCTTTCAGCATCATGTTGACATTGGCACTGTTTGTAGCTTGCAGCTAAACAAGAGCTGGAAGGAAAGGTCTTTTAAGTCAAAACACTTAATTACCTCTCCTGCTCCCAGGGATGGGGTGAGTCAGAAACTTCTGCCTAGACATAGCCTTCTCATGAGTCTTCTTCCTCCTGTCCCCAAAGTCAGGGCTATAATGACCCCAGAAGGAGCCTTCCCAACCCACAAAATGAACAAGTCCCAGGGATGCTCAAAAATCCAAGTCACTGTCAGACTAAGACAAGCAGTAAGGGCCCAAAGCCTCTTCCCACCAGAGCAGAATTTGAATCTAAACTAGCTTTCAATCCCCCAGGAGTCTTCCCTTCTCCTCCCTAGCAGGAATCCACTACCAATCCCTAGGTCCAGCATCTTCAATCCCTTTAGCCAAGACCTGGTCCTGCTAGGCCCAGGTAAGAATGCTCTAAAAACCCACCAGACTTTGCCAGTTTGGGAAGGTGCTCCATTCCCCCTGGGACCCAGCAAGGTGTACCCAATTTCACTCTGGTTCTAATGGACTAGACATGGTTATGCCTGCACTGAATATTTTAAGTGTCTCCTTATATCAAACTCTAAGTATTCCAAGCCTTTCTTTATTAAGACAAAGGGAAATGTTAAAGTTCAGTCTAAAGTTCTCTGCTCTTCTCATAAACTCTCTCTCCCTTGGAGAACTCACATATGCCCATGATTTCTATTACAAGGAGATATCGTGGTGTGATGAAATGATTGTTCAATTTGGAAATAAATTCAGACACTGCCTCTTCCTTACATGAACTCTGGCAAGTGAGTTCACCTCTCTGGACCTGTTTCCTCAACTGCAAAATGAAAAGAGTTGGGCCGGCTCTTTAATGTCCCTTGCAGTTCCAACTTTATGATTCTATGACGTTACTTAAATGACACCCCCCATATACATCTTCAGGTCTGAGTTCTCTCCTCACATTATTTAGCACTATATATGTGAAGACAGGAAGAATTTGTGATTTACTAAGCCTAGGACTATGTATGAGAACTATTTGTATCAATCTATATAGTTTATGACTTTATGACTTAATAGTAGCCCAGAACCAGTGCCAGAGGTAGGATCTTAACCTAGGACTTTCATATTCCAAGTCTAGCCCTTTACCTACTATCCTAGATTCATCATTTCCCTACATAACACCAACTTACTCCCCTTAGAGAATTCCAAATTCTCTCAGTCGTGCCATCAGTCTTCCAAGTTCGAAGCTTTGGAGTTGTCCTTGATTTCTATCTCCCCCATCTACTCAGATTGTCACCAGCTTCAATGTCACTGAAGGCACATAGGGCACAGGAATTGAATGAAGGCAAACCACTTAATCTAGGCCGCAACACCCAGTACAAGTAATGAATAACACTCTGCAGTCAAGTGAACAGAGAAACTGTCCATAGACAGGCATCTCCAGCAGCCCCAGCATCTCCTACTACGTGTCAAGTGTCAAAACTAGTTTTAGTCTAAATTTTTAAGAAACACTACATGCAAGTATTCCTTGTTTAAAAAAAAATCCAAGATATGAAATTCCAGATTTGCATAAGTTAGAAAGAAATATTTATTGAGCAACTAACTTTGTGTGTCACATCACAAGATGATTTAAAAAAAGAGGAAAGAGAAAGGAAGAGAGAGTACAAAAGCACAAGACACAGTGGAACCAGGTTAATCGGTCCTCTAAAGCTAGAAAGAACAGCTCTTGAGGATGGGAAAAGATGAAAAGATGGGTTCTGCTCTGGACATGCTCAATATGATGCAACAACAGGGCAACCATGAATGGTTGAATCTTAATGGATGAATAAAGGAAACGAACTTGAGTAAAAAGGTAAGAACCAACGGGAACCATCTGGATAGAGGTGACATTTGAAACCATCAAAATGGATAAGCTCTCCTAGGGAGGAAAGTATAAAGAAAAAAAATACTGGGGAAATTAGGGAAACAGATCAATAGCACATGCTAGGTATTCCAGGAATCTAACCATAAGTATGTAAAATATGAGCATTTGCTAAGCCTACAGAAAACAAAAAAGGGAAAAGTTCACTGTTGAACTAATATACCTGGGAAATAATTTGGAGTTGTCCTTGATTCCTAGCAATTCCTAGCAATTCCATGGGAAAGGGATTCAGACCCCTACTCCATGCCTCAGTGTTTTGCAGCTGTATAACATAAAAAGACCTTTAAAATATGGCAGAAAATGGAATGACCTATTTGTCTCAAATGGTGAGGGAAGATGAAAGTTTTTCAAAGTAACAAAGCGTTAATTTGAAAACAAGATATATGTACTTGTCTGTGTAAAACAAGGTTCTGTGCACCCCCCCACTCACACATACACACATACACACATACATGCACACACAAATTTAAAACAAAAAAGAAAATAGTAGATTAGGGAAATATTTATGGGAATATAATACTTAAGGAAATGCATACTTCTATATGACATTAACAACTTGACATTTCTATCAAATAAGAGATGATAAACTTGATAAATATATGAAACTGTTAAAAAGACACAATGCTAATTCAGCCCATAATACATAAGAGGAAACGAAGAGTTTTCAGAAAAGGAAATAGGAAAAATGCTTAATTTCACTAACAATTGCAAAGATGGAAAACTGAAGCAACTTTGAGGTTATCACCTGACAATCAACCAATTAGTAAAAAGAATTAAAAAGAAGGAAACTCAGTATTAGTTGTGGAGGAACAAACATCTTTTACTGCTGGTTAAAATATAGAAAGGCTGTGTAGCATAAAAGCTATAAGAATAGCAACAATTCTAGTGTGTTACTATTTGCCTTCAAAGTGGCAAAGGGCAACAAAAAATGTTCTGTTCAAAGCCTTTCATTATGTCATTATATGTAATCACAGAAACACACATTAGCATAAATGTCCAACAAAAAGGAAGAGTCAAATAAATCAGTTCACTAAAGGAACAAAATATAACACTACAATGTTATTAAGAAAGACAAGAAAGAATAACACAAGGAAACATGGAAAGATCTTGATGAAATAACACAAATTAAAAAGAACTAAAACAATGGAATACACACTAATTAAAGCCATATGTGAGGAAAGAATGAATGGACAAAGAATGCTGGTAAGTATTTGGAAGGAGTGATTAAAAAGTTATTTTATATACTAAAGTAAATTTATCCATAAATAATTCTAGGTAATTTAAGTGGTCTGCATTCATGTTTAATATTGTGGTTTTTATTAAAACATAGCACTTTTTACAAAGAACAATAAAAATAGAATGTGGACCGAACAGACTTATGGTCCAGTAAGAAAGACATTGGATTTGTAGTCACTGAATTCAAATCCCAATTCAGCTGCTTACCACTACCTTGTTAAGACAACTTATCTCCCCGCCTCAGTTTCCTCATCCATAAAATAAGAATTGGACTAAAAGATGTCAGGGCTCCCTTCCAATTATGGATCTATGATCCCTTGATTCCAATTCTCATCATGGGCAAGAGGAGACAGGAGGAAGTAAAATCCTTAAAAACTTCTGGTATCACAAAAACAAAGAATATCAACTTTTAATAGACAGATAGGGTACTTAATGGTGTCCAGTACCATACAAAAGTCAAGGAGAGCTGGAATTGAGGTGAAGCCACTAGATTTACTATAGAAGGAGTTTTGGCAGAGTGATGGGAGCAGAAATGAGTTGGGAGGAAAGAAGAGGATCGTTTTCTTTTTTTTCTTTATTTTTTTCTTTTCAATGACTTGTTTATTTACTTTTAGTTTACAAGATTCAGTTCCACATTCATTTGAGTCTCAGATTTTCTCCCCTCCCTTCCCCCCCCCCCCATGGTGGCGTGCAGTCGTGTACGGGATCTGCAGATACTTCCACATTGTACGATAGTTTGGTCATATAGAAGGGTTGTAACCAATGAGTGATCACTGGGAAAAAAAGCAAAACCAGACATGAAAGAGAACGATAGCGTGTTTTGCTTCAGTCTCCGTTTAAACTATAGTCTTTCTAGATCTTTCTCTGAGTTGAGATTTCTCCTTCCATCCTGAGGATTGTAGAGTTGTCTTTAGCGGTGCGTTGTTGAGGATGGTCCAGTTTATCAAGGTTGGTCATCAACCGTACGATGTGTCTGTGATTGTGTACAGGTTTTGCCTGGTTCTGCTCTTCTCACTCAGCATCAGTCTGTATAAGCCTCTCCAGGTAATTATGAAGTCCATCTCCTTCCCATTTCTTATAGCACAATAGTATTCCATTACATTCATATACCATAGCTTGTTGAGCCATTCCCCAATTGATGGGCAGAGGATTGTTTTCTTTATAAAAGTATTCTTCATTTTATAAACAGACTCCATATCATTTCTTCAAATAGCTCCTTTACTGCAATTAAAATGTGCTTCAATTCACTTGAAATGCAGTTGTTATGCCCTATTTTAGGAACATATCTAATTCAAACAATAAAGTGCACTTAAGTTAGCACTTTACTTGAATCCAAACCCAACAATCGATGACTAGATTATAAGTTTGGAAATTTCTTCTTAATCTAAGATTTCACAATTCCTATCTAAAGTAAGAAAGACAGTCAATTTCTGAGTCCTGATTTTGCTCACACTTCAATTTATAAGGCAGTTTAAGAAAATCAATCTACCTTAATCAGAATGGGAAGTGGTGGAAGCGTTATCCGAGTCTGGTTTCCCTGATGAGAAATTCAAAGATACTTTGAAATCTAAACACTATCTCATTTACTAAGGTCAAAGGGAAATCTTTTTTTCAAATAACTGGTTGAGTCACCAGGAACCAAACAGAAAAAGAATTCATAAACAAACTCCTCTTCCTTGGGAGGGAGGAAAGTAACAGGCATCTTTAAAGTGCCTACTCTGTGCCAGAAACTGTGGTAAGTGCTTTATAAAATTACCTATTTTATCTTCGAAACAATCCTGTGAGGTCAATGCTACTGTGATCCTCCCTTTACAATTGAGAAAACTGAGGCAGACAAATTGAGTGATTTGTTCAGGTTTATACCTTGGTTATGTCGGTTTGAGGCCGCTGGGTCTGGCATACGCTATACATTCTAGCAAATTAAGCATTATATGCGTTGTTTCCTGTCTTTCTTCTTCCTAAACGCACTAAGGGCATGCAGGCAAAGCTTTTGCTTTCTTATGACTCACTTTGTCTCCTGGCCACTGGCCTGAATTCTTCCAACCCAGAGACTATGCACGTGACCAGAGCTCCCTTTAATTTTCTTAAGCTACGAGAAGATGACTATGTTTCAAGAGCCAACAACTGAGCCCAATGAATAACAAACTATGAAGACAGAGCACATATAAACAGAATTTAGTGGTGCCTTGTGGGAACAGTCAACTGTGCTATCAGCCCAGGTCCTCCAAATCTCACCCCAGATCTCAAGAGGGAAAATGCTAATCCACTGGAGACAGGCCAAGGCAATCCAGAACTAAGGGAAACTTTATGCCCGTCCCCGAGCAACAGTTTAGGGAAGCAGAGTCACGGGACCAAAGTCCTCCATTGGCCCCTTTCCTCATCTCTCACCTGCCCCAGGGAGCTGGTTGCTTTGGTAAAATGGGCAGAAACATGAGGGAGGCTTTGTGCAGATTGGCCTCCATTTGACCATGCTAAACACACAGAAGTCCACAGAAGTCGGAACGAAGATTTCTAAGTCAGTCTTAATGATAAAAAGCACCAATAGGTTATTCAATTTAATTCAGTAAACATTTATTAAGCACCTACTAGGTACCAAGCACTCTGCTGAGTGTGAGGGATAGAAAAAGAGGCAAAACATGGTTCTTGCTCTCAAGAAGCTTACAATCTAATGGAAGAACGGCCATGTAAACAAACGTATACAAAGTGAGCTATGTACAGGATAAATATGAAATAATTAACAGAGGGAAGGCACTGGAATTAAGAGCGGTTGGAAAAGGCTTGTAGGAAATGGAATTTTAGTTGGAACTTAATGAAGTCAGGGAGGTCAGTAGGAGTGAAGAAGGGAGAGCATGCCAGGCCTGAGGGAGAGCCAAAGAGCATGCCAAGATTGAAAAAAAAAAAAAGGATACTAGAATCTTAAATTGAAAATGACTTAATATAAGATCTGGCCCAAACTCCTACTTACAAAAACAAACAAACAAACAAAAACCAGAATCATAGATGTCAGGCTGGAAGGGACCAAGGAGACTATATCTAGCTCAACTCCAGCATTTTACAGATGAGGAAGATGCGGCCCTGGAGAGGTTAAGTGATTGGCCCAAGGTCACAAAGAGCATCAGAAATGGATGGAACCCAGGTCCTTCCCCTCCCAAACTAGTGATTGCCAGTTCTTCTCTACCATCCTGGAGTACACCCCAATCAGTGCAGTAAGGTTTGCAAAGCTGTTTCCATGTGTGATCTCTTTTGGTCTTACAGATACTCAGTGAAGTAAATGTGATAGGAATTACCGTTCCTCTTTCACAGATGAAGAAACTAGGACTTTGAGAGACTTAGTGAATAGCCACTGTTTGTACAACCAGTAAGTTTCATTGATGGCATTTGAACTCACCCTCCCGACTCAAATCTAGCCCTCTGCCTAATGCAGGAGTCCTCTCTCCTCCAGCAGCACAGACAGGTACACCCTGAGGGAGGAACAGGTTACCTAGAAAGAGCCTAGTGAGATAGTGGCCAGTTAGAACCAGGTGTTGGATTTGGAGTCAGAGGACCTGGGCTTAAATACTGGCTTGCCATTTAACTATCTATGGGACTACCTATGTGACCTCATTTGAAGAGGCTAGACCTTGGATCCATTAATGTTCATAATTTAATCTGTTAAAAAGTTTTTCCTTGAATTAAACCAAGGTAAGTTGAGTTCTCGTTCTTATTTCTGTCTGTCTGTCTGTCTCTCTCTCTGTGTCTCTGTCTCTCTCTCTCTGTCTCCTGTTTTTCTTTACTGTGACTTCTGGAGTAAGAGGAATAAACCTAATTTCCTTTACCCCTGGTAGCTTTCTTCATGTCCTTGAAGGTGACTATCATGTCTCCCTTAGCCAAATTAAACATTTTTGGTTCTTTCAATGTTTCTTCACCTGCATGGCTTTTAAGAGTCTTCACCACCCTTTTTTCTGTTCTCTGGAAACATTTCAGTTTGCTAATACCACTCTTAAAATGTGGCAGTTGTACCCAGAAATGAATACAATACACCAGTTGGGATTCCCCCAGCCAAGATGGCAGGAGAACTATTATCTCCCTTGATGAAGATACCATATTCCAATGAATTCAGAATTGCTTTCGTGCTGTTTTTATTTTTGTCTGCTGTTGCTTCAGCAGCTGGCATACTACTGGCTCCCATAGAGCCACAGGACAGCTCTGATCTTTTTTTCATGTGAAATTGTTTACATGGGGGAGGGGAGGGCCTGGGGGAGACAGACAAATGAACATGCTAGTGGATAAGCTAGAGGCCTCCAGAGGTTGGCCATCAGAGTGATGAAGGACCTTGAGATCATGTCATATGAGGATCAGCTGAAGATACTGACAGTGTTTAATCTGGAGAAGAAAAGACCAAAGAGGCAGAGGGCAGAGGGAATGGAGCATAAAGCTGTCTTTGATACCTGAAGGATTCCCATGTGGAAAAGAGATCAGACTAATTCTGTTTGGCCCCAAAGAGCAGAAGGAGGAATAATAAGTAGAAGTTGTAAAGATGCGGGTTTAAATTTCCTATGGCTGGGGCGGGGGGGGGGGGGGGG
>CM053582.1:355851505-355918166 GCA_028627135.1 Pseudochirops cupreus
TTTCCAAGTTTAATTCTGCAAGAAGTTTTTCCCAATCTGCTTTAATGCCAGTGCCTTCCTCTGAAATGATTCCAATTTATCCTATCAGTATCTTGTTTGTACATAGCTGTTTTTATGGTGTCTCCTCCATCAAATGGCGAGCTCCTGGGGAACAGGGACTATCTTTTTCCTTCTTTGTATCCTCAGTTCTTAGCACAGAGCTTCCTGGAACACAGTAGGCACTTAAAAATGCTTGTTGAACTAATGCATTGTTGGTGGAGTTGTGCACTGATTCAGCCATTCTGGAGAGCAGTTTGGAACTATGCTCAAAGGGCTATAAAAATGTGCATACCTTTTGACCCCGCAAAGCTACTGCTAGGGCTATATCCCAAAGAGATTATACAAATGGAAAAAGGACCCACGTGTACAAAAATATTTATAGCAGTTCTTTTTGTGGTGGCAAAGAATTAGAAATTGACAGGATGCCTATCAGTTGGGGAATAGCTGAACAAGCTGTGGTATATTAATGTAATGGAATACTATTGTGCTGTATGAAATGATGAGCAGGCAGACTTCAGAAAAACATGGACAGACTTACATGAACCGATACTTAGTGAAGTGAACAAAACCAGGAGAACATTGTACACAGTAACAGCCACATTGTATGATGACTAACTTTGATAGACTTATCTCTTCTCAGCAATGCAAGGACCTAAGACAACTCCAAAAAACTCATGATGGAAAATGCTGTCCACATCCAGAAAAAGAACTACGGAGTCTGAATGAAGATTGAAGAATATTGTTTGCTTTCTTTTTGTTTCTTCTTTCTCGCGGTTTCTCCCACTGGTTCGAATTCTTCCTTGCAACATGACTAATGTGAAAACAAGTGTAATATGAATGTATATGTAGAGTCTATGTCAGATTGCATGCTGGGGTGGGAGTAGGGGAGAGATGGGGAGAAAATTTGGAACTCAAAATCTTATGGAAGTGAATGTTAAAAACTAAAACTTAATTTCAAAAAATAAAAATAAAATTTTAAAATGCTTGTTGACTGCAGCTGTATAACCCATGTCAAACTGCTTGCCTTCTCGATGGGAGGGAAAGAATCTGAAACCAAAAACTTTTAAAAACAAAGGGTAAAAATTGTTTTTACATGTAATTGGGAGAAAAATTAAAATATTAAATAAATACATTAAAAATGCTAGGTGACCTGACTTGATGCTGTGACTCATGAAAGTTCTTCCCATAGAAGAAATCAAGAGAAAATGTGGAATATTCATTCACCTTTTTAAGTCTTTAAGAAGAACAAAGACATCTCTCTGTCTTAAATGACATAGGTACAGAGCTATGGTACAGGTGAACCTGGATGGAGAACCATAGGATTATCAATGTACATAGAAAGGTACACATGGGAAAACTGAGATAGAATATGAGCTGGTACTAGAACCATAATACTTTACTTCATAAAAATCAAACTTTAGAGTATAGGGAAACCTAGTCTTGCTCTCTCTGTATATGGATAAGGAAAACTGGTACCCAGAGAGACTGACTTGCTTAAGGTCACAGAGGTGAGCAGTGCCACAAAGGGAATGATCACCGAAATCTTCCCGAATCCTGGTCCTGCTCTTTCCCTGTGATACCTGTGCTTCTTCTGAAATGTCAGTGAAAGACACCCCAGACCAACCTAATTTGAGATAAATCATGAAGACTTTAACTTGAGGCAGATCTACTTAGGAAACTCTGGGAAATGTAAAATGACAAAATTAAGGACTTTTTAAAATTATCTAACTGAATTAAAAAATAAGGAAAAAAACAATAATCACCAAATTCAGAGGGTCCTTGTGCAACAACACCTGGAAACCACCAGGTGTCACTGTAAAAAAATCACAAGTCACAGTCTCTAAACCATCTAGATTTGATGTTTTTTGCTTTTTAAGGTTTTTCCCCTGGCTTCTTCTTAAAGAACATATAGATATACTCTCATTCTCACTAATGAGAGTGAAAATGTTAAATAGCTCAGCACCTTGGATAGACCAAAGTAAAGACTTATTTTGATCTCTCACATTCTAGCATAGTAATTGCACATATCATGTGTGGTATAGTAGAAAAGCCACTGGACTTGGTATCAAAACATTCAGAAAGACTTGGGTTTGGTTCCTAGAACTTCCAACTGTATGACCCTGGACAAATGACTTCAGTAAAGACGCAGTGCATCAAAAACGTGCTGCATTTGAAGTCAGAGGATAAAGGTTCAAATCCCAGCTCCGTCACTCAGTAACTGAGTGACCTTGGACAAGACACTTTGACTTCACTAGGTCTCAATTTCCACATCTATAAAATAAGAGGGTTGAACAAGTAGCCTCTAAAACTCCATCCAGCTCAGAATCTGTGGTTAGATGTTTTCTCTTAGGGTCTCAGATCCCTCATCTATAAAATGCAAGGGCTGGATTAGATGAATTCTAAGATCTTTTCTTCCTCAAACAGTTCATGATTCTAGTTATCCAATGGACTGTTGAGCTGCCCACCATTGCACTGGTCTTAGGGTCTATCTGCTATCCACCTTGGGATATTCAAGGGATTCCATAGTCAGGCTGTACCTATCTCTACTCCAGGGAATGGAGGCAGAAAAATGGCCATTCTGCTGTACTCATGATAAAATGGAATCCCGTAAGTGGCCACTGAGTGTCACATGTGACCAAACTCAATTTCTTGGACAGGGACTTTGCCTGTGTTGTAAGTTTCTTCCTCCTCTATTTATTCCTGGCACCAGAAGATATGCAGCATTCAGAACCTCATAGGGTAAATGCTGCTGAGCAAGATCTCATTTTGTCTGGGAGGAAAAGGGCTGAGATTGAAAAAGTTTCCTTGTATTTTGGAAGAGATTAGGAAATTTCATTAAAATTTTAAATAAATCTTTCACAGACACTCAATAAATAGCTGTTGAACTGATAAAAAAAAAACAAAAAAGGGCTCTTTGGAGGCCAGACCAATGCAAAATCCCTATGTGAGTCATTCATTCCAGGCATGAAAAGAAGATGGGCTGGTAGGGAAGAGGCAAGGCAGGGAGTTGCCCAGGATCCCACTCCAGATGTCTGAACACATACTCAAGATGGTTAATTCCCAAGCCGCTCAAGGGAGAACAACCACGAGGCTCTAAGTATCCCTGGAATCCTTTCTGTGATTAGTTTCCACTTCCCTGACACAGGAGCACATCCAAGTCTGCTTATAACAATAAACATGCCCTCATCAGCCTCTGGTTGTTTTTGCTTCCATCTGCACTCTGCACCTAAGCTAAAACATGGTTTTGGTGGCTAGACTCTCAACAATGAAACAAATGAAACATGCATTTTCTGGGAGAAAATAAATTATGGGGATGTGAACCCCCAAACACTGTCTTCTACCACAAGACAGAACACCATACATTTATTTAGCAGAGTGAAAAGCTCAATAATGCAGGTTACCCTTGAGAAGGACAAACAGCCTGAATTTATGAAATTTATTTAAATAAATGATTCTTTCCTGTTCTCCAGAAAAAGTACTAATTTTAACCAGTTGCTCAGGAGGAAAATGGGGGTTATGTTTTGTCATTTCTTTACTAACCCCATAGAGAACTCACACAGAATAAGTAACCAGTATTCATTTAACTGAAATGTGTTCATTAGTAGACTATAAATTCCTTGAGGGAAACCATTCTCCTTGCTTTTCGTCTTTGGAGCTGCAAACTGATGTTCACTCGGTGCTTAATAAATGCTTTTGGATTAATTTATCCAACAGAAACATTAAATCCTCTACAATGTGCATAAGGAGCAGCAGTAGTTCATCATGAAGAGACAGACCCAGTCTTGGAGTCATAAAGACCTGGGTTCAAGTCTGGTCTCAGACACAGACTATCTGTGTTGACCACTGGCAGATCACTTAACCTCTCTGTGCCCCAGGAACCTTCTTCTTCTTCTTCTTCTTCTTTTTTTATTTTTGCTTTTTTGGAGGGGGGAAGGCAGGGCAATTGGGGTTAAGTGACTTGCCCAAGGTCACACGACTAGTAAGTGTTAAGTGTCTGAGGCCACATTTGAACTCAGGTCCTCCTGACTCCAGGGCCGGTGTTCTATTCACTGTGCCACCTAGCCATTCTCCCCTTTCCCTCAGGAACCTTCTGAAAGCTCCAAGTTACAGAAAGGTTGCAGAGCTGCAGGGAGATGCAAAGTCAAATATTACAAGATGTAGGACTACTTATTCTAGTCAATAATCATTCAAGAATTCTTTTCAATGAATGAATGAAAAAGGATTTATTAAGTGCTTGCTGTATGCCGGGCACACTGCTAAGTGCTAGGGTTACGAATAGAAGCTAACGAGGCAGCACCTTACCTCAAGCAGATGACATTCTAACAGGGTGGGTAACTCATATGAGGAATTTGTGGTCAGGGATGAGTATTTCAGACAGGGAAATCTTTGGGGGTGGGATTGGAACCATCAGGCAACTGACAAGCATCTCCTTTCCAGGAATGATGGCTTTGTTTGATACTGTTCTCAGAGTCAAGGGGCTCCCCCAAAAGAAAGGGGGTGAAAGGGGGAAAGAGAGGGACAGGACTTGATCAGGAAGTGGCCTAATGGGTCTGAATCCCAGGCAAGACAAGGGGAAGAATGCTCACCAATCCTGAGCCCAAGCTCCTAGAAGGGGGGAGTTAATAATGTGGAGATTTTGTTGCTAGAACATTTAAAAAGTTTGTTCTTTTAAGTACATTAAGCATCACCTTTTCTGAAGCCTCCAAACCCCAATCATCTATTAATATGCTTGACAAAAACATTTTCCACCCCCAAGCCACAATAAAATACTTGTTTGAATTAGAATTATAAAATTTTCAAGATGGAAATTGCTTTCCCAATTTATTATACTCCCTTGGCCTCGAAATGTTAAGAGATTTGCTCAGTCACACAATTAACTGGTGCCAGAGCTAGGGCTAGAACCCAGGACTTTTGATTGTCAGTCCTGTGTTCTTTCTACTGTTGCTGAGTCATTTCAGTTGTTATGACTCCTCATGACCCCATTCGGGGTTTTCTTGGCAAAGATCCAGGAGTGGTTGGCCATGTCCTCCTGCAGCTCCTTTACTGTAGACTGGATCCATCCTACCATCCATCCCACCTTTCCAATCTTACTTATACCTGGATCCATCCCACCTTTCCAATCTTACTTATACTTAAACCAAACTGGACTCCTTTTTCCTTCTTTCCACTAGACTACATGATACCAGCCCAGCTGAGTTTCAAAACTTTTGAGTCATGAGGTTTGGAATCAATAAGGCTTTAATTTATTATTTTTTTCATTGACTTGTTTATTTACTTTTAGTTTACAAGATTCAGTTCCATAATCCCTTGAGTTTCAAATTTTCTCCCTTCCTTCACCCCCCCCCCCATGTGGTGGCCTGCAATCGTGTATAGGATCTGCAAATACTTTCACATTGTACAATAGAAGGGACGTAACCAATGAGTGAACAATGGGAAAAAAAGAAACAGAACCAAACATGAAAAAGGACGCTAGCATGTAGATTGCTTCAGTCTCCGTTTAAATTCTGTTCCTTCTAGATCTTTCTCTGTATGTAGATATCTCCTTCTCTCCTGAGACTCGTAGAGTTGTCTTTCAGCTGTGCTATATTGCTGAGGAGAGTCCAGTTTATCAAGGTTGTCGTCACACATACGATGTGTCTGTGATTGTGTACAAGTTTTGCCTGGTTCTGCTCTTCTCACTTAGCATTAATTTGTATAGGCTCCTCCAGGTAATTATGAAGTCCCTCTCCTTCCCATTTCTTATAAGGGCTTTAATTTATTAAATCAGCATAAAGCCAAGAGGAAGGATCAAATCAATGAAAGCCTGCCTCACCCTTCTCTGCTCCCTGCCCTTTATTTGACCAAATGAAAGGTTTTTAAAGAGGTTGCTCCCAATTTTGAATGGAGAAAAAAAAGTACTAAAACTGGACCATGACTTTGGGGATGTCTTGTATTCAGGCTGATGTGAAAGCAGCCACCACCACCTCCCAGTATCTCTTTTAATAGTCACAGGGGAAGAGCTATCCCATTATAATGGTCATCTTACCCTAATACTGAGTCAACAGGGCCAAATACTATGTGTCATACAGCTCTCTGATTCTTCCTGATTCCTCCACTGCTCATTTGCAAGCAGTCACTGCTGCAGTGATTCTGGCAGTCATCCCACCCCCCAGGAATAAGCCTTGCTATCAGATATTACAGTGGCCTCCTAACAGGGTTTTTACCCCTTATTCTCTCTTCCTCATAATCCATGCTCCACTCTCTTGACCCAACAAGCCCTCTTATGCATAGGAGGTCTGGTTACTTTGTTCCCTTGCTCAAAAATTTTTCAAGGGCGCCCTCCTATGCATAAGAGGAATTGTTTAACTGTATAACATAAAATATAAATGTATAGAACACAATCTGGTGCAAAGATACCATGTGTAAAGTCCAGATTCTTTTGCCCGGCATTTGGGGTCTTCTGTAGACTGGGTCCATCCTACCTTTCTGGTCTTAGCCATGCTTAAGACAAAGTGGACTCCTCCTTGTTTCTGAGTAATCTCTCTGGCTTTCCTGCCTCGGCACATTTGCTGATGCTGTTGCTGATGTCTGTACAATGCCCTACCTCTCTCTCTCCATCCTTTACTGAATTCCTAATCATGCTTTAAAACCCAACTCAACCAAACAAGAAACATTTATTAAGTGCCTACTATATGCCAGATAGTGTTGGGGATACAAAAAGAGGCAAAAAAACCAAAACAAAACACACCCCCTTGCCCTCAAGGAGCTAACAGTCTAATGGGAGAGAGAACATCCAAATGAATATATCCCAAACAAGCTATAAATAGGAATAATTACCAGAGGGAAAGCATTGGAATTGAGGGGTTTGGGGAAGGCTTCCTACAGAAGGGGGAGTTTTAGTTAGGTTTTGAAGGAGGTCAGGGAGGTGAGCAGTCAAAGCACAGAGAGAGCATTTCAGGCATGAGGAAAGAGCCAAGAAACGGAGTGTGTCTTGTTCTTGTAACAGCCTAGAGGCCAGTGTCACTGGATGGAAGAGGAGGCATGAGGGAGTAATGCACAAGGAGACAGGAAAGGTAAAAGTGGGCTGGGTTAGGAAAGGCTTCAAATGCCAAACAGGATTTTGCATCTTCTCCTGGAAGCAATAAGGAGCAACTGGGATTGACTGAAGAGTGGGGTGATATGATCAGATCTGCATGTTAGGAGAAAGTGGGGAGAGACTTGAGACAGGAAGCTCCTCTTCCGGGTTATGGCGACGATCTAGGTGTGAGGTAGCGAGGGCCTGGCGGTGTCAGAAGAGAGGAAGGGCATAAGCCCGAGCGCCACATTCTCCAGAAAGACTCCTCTGCTCCCCATTATCAGTAATGACTTTCTCCTAACCTCACATAACACTTTGCCTCCCAGTGTGGTTTAGCCTCTCATAATCAATCAACGAGTATTTCCTAAGCAGTTACTGTAGGCCAGGCCAGGCATTGCTCTGGGCACTACAGATACAAGTAAAAGACTACCGGAACATAACCTCCATGAGAGCAAGGATTGTCTCAGAAATAGTAACAACAAGGGCAGTAACACATAGCACTCTCAGGTTTGTGGGATGCTTTACAAGTATTATCCCATTTTATCCTCACAATAACCTCATGAGTTGTTGCCGTTAATATTCCCATTTTACAGATGGAGAAACTGAGGCTGCGAACCATTAAGTGACTTGTCCAGGATCACACAGCTAGTGAGTATATGATGTGAACTAAGGGTCCCCCTGCCTCCAGGTTCTGCACTCTGTACCACCTAGCTGTCTCATCTAAGCTCTGAGTCTGTGGCTAACACGGTGCTGTGTGGCTGCACTCCTCTGGGCTTCCTCATGCCCCCCACAACCTCATCTTCCAGCAAAGTCACATTAACCCTGGAACTCACATTTCCTCAGTAACACCTGCCTGGGGTGGGGGGGGGTGGGGGGGTGGGGGGTGGGTAGGGGTTGGGGGGGAGGGTGCTCCTTCCTTTTGATTGGAGAGAGTGGAAGGTGGAAGGCTCCTTTTTGACTCTCCATTTAAGAAGGATGCCCAGACCAGCCATATTGCATTTCCCACTTCTCTGGGTTTCATCATTCCCCACCCTTTCTACTTCTTTCTATGTGTTGTCTTCCCTCCACAAGGTTGTGAGCTCCTTGAGAGCTGGGACTGTCTTCTGCCATTCTACAGAGCTTAGCACAGTGCCTGACACACTGTGGGCATTTAATAAATGTTTGACTGAGGAGGCACAGTACTCAGAGTGGTCACTTCTCTTTGCCTCAGTTTCCTCATCTCTAAATTAGGGTAGCTGGGTGGTGCAGTGGATAGAATACTCAGACACTTCCTAGCTGTGTGACCCTGGACAAATTACTTACCCCTGTTTGCCACAGTTCCTCATCTGCAAAAAGAACCAGAGAAGGAAATGGCAAACCATTCTAGAATCTTTGCCAAGAAAACCCCACAAGGGGTCACAAAGAATCACAACTGAACTGAACAAACAACATTCAAATACCACCTGTGCCACTTACTACCTATACAACTCTGGGCAGGTTATCCAAACTCTCTGGGCCTCAGTTTCCTTGTCTGTGAAATGAACTTAATTGAATGGCTTCTGAGGTCCCTTTCCATTCTAAATCTATGATCCTATTAATATTTCAGCCGTGTGAGGAAAGTACTTGAACTTTGAGAACCCTCTTATCCTCATTATTCAAGTCCTCATCCCTTTTTTAAAATTCTTATTTAATTTTTAATTTATAGGCTACAACAAGCATTTCCATAACCTGGTCACACTTGTCCTTGATAATATATTTTACAGGACTTCCTACACACAAGTTGCAGCCTGCTTCTGTCCAGTGTGGGTCTCTCCATTGCCCTTTGGCATCATTAGGATTCCTCTGAGAGACTTCAGCCATTCTGCATCACTGGAGGAGTAGGGACTGATGTAAAAGGGATTAGCTTTTGTAGTGCCTGGCAGTTAGAGATCACTGAGCAGATGGCCCAGTTCCCCAAAGGCAATGCAGCCCAATTTCCTTCTATTGAATGCTGAGCCTGGCTCACTGTCTATTTGTGGTGCCTAACTCAGAAACAGTGAGGCAGTCTTGTTCAAAGAGTGGGCCTTGAAGCCAGGAAGACTGGTGTTCAGGGTCTGAATCCGATACGTACCAGCTATTCCCAACTCAACCCAGTCCAGTTCCATCAGGACAAATCCCTGCACTGGCTAGAGAGGAATCCTCAGCTTTGGACACATTATAATGCCTCACCCAGCAAAGAGGCTGTTCTGGAGAGAGAGAATCATTCAACTTCCCTCAAAGCAAAATTAAAACAGAGCTTTAAGGAAATTTTCTTCTTTATAAATGAAGTCTCCATCAATCCTGGGCCAGATAGATGGGTATACATCCCCAAACATGAAAATTCTTCACCCTTAAACTCCATGTAGCTAAACGATCTCTCCTGGTTAAGCCAGCATGAGTATAGAAGCCAAACAAAGAGCTTGCTGTAGCAGCGTAAGTGAGATAGAATACTTATCATTTCCATCTCAAGGGCATATGGTTCTAATGAAACATTGTGCCTCGTGAAGGGGTAGACAGCCTGCCTGGGCACACTGAAGCCCTTGTCAGGCTCCCACAGAGGGTGGGGGCTGGCAGGCCCTTATCACCTGGGAGCTTTCAGTTTAGCCAAATGAATGAGAAATGGAGGGTCCTTTATTTTGAGCAAATCAGAAGACTGAAAATTTCTCTTCCCCAAGCTATGGAGAGCTTCTGAAATAGCTGGGAATAAAACTGACAGCGGATCAAAGTACAGGAAAGAAAACCATTTATTCACACACAGGCTCTCACAAACAAAGTGACAGCAATAATAATGGTGAGCATTTATAGCATGTTAGAAACTTCGCAAAGTGCCTTCCATGCATTATCTCGTCTGCAAGGAAAGCTGAGAAACTAGAGAAACCCCCCACTAAGTAATTATTAACTTTTAAAAATTGATATCTTTTGTTTCTTCATCACTTTTGTTTCACATCACTTTCTCTTCCAAAGACTTCCCTCTGTTCTTCCCTATATTTTAAGAGAGAGGGAAGTTATTCACCCAAACTAACAAACACATCAACCAGTCTGTTCCATATTCATCGATCTCCTCCCTCCCCCCCCCCCCCATCTGCCCAGGAGAGAGGGATCAGGCACATTTTTCCTAATAAGTAACTTTTAAAGTATCCAATTCTACAACATCCATGAAGGAGAAAAATGTAATTTCAACAGATTTTAGGGGAACATATGAATATACAACAGCTTCCCAATAAGTGATGTTGCCACTGTTGCTAAGACATGATTGCTCATGAGAGAACCTGTAGCATCTTTCTCTGGTGACCTTTGAAGACAAGAAATATGCTCACCTACCTGGGACTGATTAGGTATCGTCCTGAAGGCCTTCGAATAGACTGAACCAAGATGTCTCTGGTGCCAGGAATTAATCATTTTAATTAAGAGAACAAGCCATTGTTTGGTCCTGTCATTTAGCTCTTGCTCAACAATGAACAAAGAATCCATTTAAATCCCGTGGCCTTCCTGAACTACATGTTCCCTGCCAGGGCCTAGAATTGTGCTGAGGAAAGAGGGCGTCCTTGAAAGCAAAACTCTAAAATATGCAGATATTTCAAATGCCAACATGAGACTACCAGTCAAAAACATTAAGATCTCTTTCCAAGACGGCCCCAGCCTTTTAAGCCCAACTCAGATGGCATCTGTCCTTAAAACACCTAATGATACTCTCCCAAGTGCCCTCAGATGGCACATAGCCTCTCCTAAGCACATACCATGTATTATAGTTACTCGTGTACACAATTCCCCACCTGGATTGTGAGCTCCATGAGTCTGAAGGCTATGATTTAAATTTTGCATCTCCCCTAGTGCCTAGCACAGTGCTCTGCCCCCAGGAGATACTTAAAACTGTTTCTTGCATTGTAAAGTCAGCTGCTGACGTATGTTGATTCCTTCCAGTTTGCTTAGGTTCATAAAACCTCAAGAGTTCTGTGAAGTCAGGCTTGGGTCATCATGTAGAAGAGATGACACTTACCATCCCTAACTGAAGCACTTACTAGAGGCTACCTCACCCTAGGTCTGGGTGTTGGGTGGAAGGGGGGGAGGGAGAATTTCTAATGTTCCCCACAAAGAAAGGAATCCATCATCTGGTCACAAGAACCAGTGCCAAATAAAACCAAGACAACAGGATTTCCTTGGGACCAAGAAAAAGCAGAGGAAAATGTCTCTGCAAATTTCTTCTACCACCACCATGATCCCCCTCCCCCAATATATTATTTTGTGTTGTTTTTAATTTAAAAAAATACAATGGATGTCATAACACCTTGTCAGGTACCCATAATGGTAGGGTGTGGGGAGCCAAGGAGGTCTGATCCAGGACTCAGATAAAGATCTTGGCAGTGTGTCCTAATTAACACCCCTTGAGATGCGGCTTGGCAACTTCTTACATAAGGCTAGCTCCCTGGGACCCCCTGGGGTTACACGTAAAAGGACTTTTGTTTGAGACACTGACATCAAAGCCTTTGCCCCCAGACTTCAGGCACCTAAAAGACATGTCCCTTATCAAATTATCCATTCTGTGTTGGTTTCAGGATATAACGGACTAAAGACAATGATAACATAAAGATAACATATTCCTTATCAAATTCTGTTACTCCCAGGATCTAACAGGCTTAAGACAACGATGTAAAACTTGAATCCTTTCATCTTTCTGTATCATTTTGCTTCATAAAAACTTTGCTCAAAGAATCATTAAATGGAGTTCTTTCCTACGAATTACCCGCCTGGTTAATTCTCTCTCACGTCTTTGCTCACACTTGGGGCTGGTACCCAAGCGGCCCAAGACAGTAGGGAAGAGGATATCTTCGCCACAAGGCATGAAAAATCTGCTAGTCCAGCCTTACTCAGCAAGCTGCCTGAGGGCAAGAACTCTAAAAACTGAGAGTAGGTGGTTTTGTTTAAAATTTACTAAGCAACTAAGAAGAGCAATAAATATTCAGCCAAATCCAGCCTCCTCCACTTAATGTCTACAAATAGCATTATTTCTTCGATCAGTGGTGCTCTAATTCATAGGCCACAGACCCAGAGGGCTTTGGGAGGGGAAGGGAAAAAAAGAGGTATATGGAGAGAGGAGTACATTCATGGTTGGGAAGACTCTTTTTAATAGACTGAACGTCATACATAACCATATAACTGTATTCCAAATGTGCATAGATGCTATTGTGAATAATAAGATACAAATTCATTTCAAAGTTTTACTAAATTCCTATTAACTTTTTGTCATTCTGTATTTTCTCAGTCAATGGATGCTAATAGTATAATTATTACCCTGCATGAGTCTGTGAAATATTTTGAAGTTACAGAAGGGTCTCCATACTCACAAAGGTTGGAGACTACAACCTTAGATAATTCTTCTTACCCCAGCTTCCTGGGGCAGTCAATGAACCATGATCTTCAAATGCCATTTATACATTATAATGTCTCAAAATACACCATCATTCACTTCCCACCTAGGATTTTCCTCCTCTCCGCATGAGCTCATATGCACTCCTTGTTTTACAGAGTAAGAGGAGACAAACGTATTATAAGAATAAGGAAACATGAAATTGATTTCCTTTTCTTCCAGGTGATGATTTCCAGGGAGGCTACAGTAACAATGTGATATCCTGAAAATCATCCCAGGACTCAACCTGAGCATCACAGCATAAAAAAAGGCAATTCCTTCCCCTTGAAAGACAACAAACAGGCCATTTACACACATGAACAGAGAAGCACTTTTTCTGGCCAAAAAGTATCTCATGACCCCATCCAGGGATGGAGACACAAATCTATCACCCTACAGATGTCCACTGCCATAGACCTACTCAAGGTTCTTGCTAAGGCACACCCTCTGATGTAAACAGTGGAAGATAGCCATGGGCTGGAGTCCATGGGAATTTGTATGAAAACACTATGTATACAAAGCAAAACTCCACAGAAGTGCAGACACACACAGACACACACACAGGGTTTAATTTTACTCATACACAATGAAAGAAACTTACCTTGCATACAGCTGCCTGGAGTATTGCATCAAAGCCCCCTTCGGGAGCATCTCTGTTTCTGGACACCCTCTGTTTTTTAACTTCTTCATTGAAGCTATCGACTTTATCCGTTAAAGGCAGCAGATGGCGAAAGCCAAAGGATGGGACGCAGTGTGGAAACAACTTGTAACTGAGGAGAAATAATAGTCTCAGAGCCACTTTTCCACCCACATTCTCATGTCATAAACAGAAACATGCTCCAGTGCATTCTCACCAAGAGGCTAAGGTACAGAAACACTGAGACACTCAACAATTATTATTACATGTGTGCAAAACCTTATGAGGTACTGTGGGAGGTATAAAGACACATTCCCTGTCCTCATGGAGTTGAGCTGAGGTAGGATAGACACCCATGATACTTTATGTACCATATGAATGGAACATATTAGAAGGGCTATTCGAGTATCAAAGAAGGAAACAAACATTTACTAAGCACCTAATAAGTGACAAGCACCTTGCAAATATCTCATTGATCCTCACGCAAAAATTCTTTGAGGTAGGTGCTAATATTATCCCCATTTTACAGATGAGGAAACTGAGTCAGAGGTTAGATGAATTGCCCAGGGTCAAAGAGCTAATAGGTATCTGGGGCAGGATTTGAAGTCAGGTCTTCCTGACTCCAGACTCAATGCTTTATCCCCTGTGCCCACCACCTGGCTGCCTCCATAAAACACACTGAATGGGGAAAGTTTTATGGAGGAATTCAGACCTGAGCTAGTCTTTGAAGGATATATGAGCCTCAGACAGAGAGGAGGGTAATGACATTAGAGGGAGAAGTAGGAACATTCTAAAGAAGACTATAAGAGGAAATGCACCACATAAGGCCATCAGACATTTACTTTATCAACATTATTCCATTTTGTACCCTACAGCAATGCTGTGAAAGTACAACAGGTACTTGGGAGCCTCGTTTTTAGACAAAAAAACTAAGACTCATAAAAGGGTACCTCTCTCAGAGTTAGAAACAAAAACAAAAAACCCCCATAAGGGATTTGACCCCTGGTCTACTCTGATTCCATGTCTGGGACTATTTCCATCACATCAAGCTGCCTCTCACCTTTGCTGTTGAGAAACAGAAATCTCTCTTGACTGATCCCCCACAATGGATGCCAGAACACATTCCACAGCGGCACAGTTATCTAACCTCACCAAGAGCTACAACTTAGCCAGGCCCGTTTTACTCCTCTATATATCCTTAGCACACAACATATTCACTCTGCGCAGAGTAGGTACTTAATAATTACTTTAACTGACCATCATCTGGCACGTAGCTCCCGCTTAATAAATTCTCAGTGAAAGACAAGTCTGTCTCTCAGGTGAATTGATTTGAATGAATCTTTTTCATCAAATGCCTAGTAGTTGCCTACTGTCCTAGGCACTTGAGTTACAAAGATAAGCTAAGACACCTGGTTTCTGTCCCCAAGGAGCTACACCCTACGTTAACTACACCCTGGTAGTTAATGCAATGATCAGTAATTAAAGATGAGAAACCATCAAGAACAAAGCGAGGGGTGTAAGACAGCTGTTTGGCACAGGATGCTAAGAGGCACCCTCACCCTTAAGGAAGAGATGAAGGCTTAATCAAAATGCAGGGAAATCCAGCCTGGCCACTAGTGCAGGCTTGGGCAGGTACAACCTACAGGATGCAATTTTCAGCTTTCCAAGAGGGGTTGGCAATCAGTTCTCTTCTAGGAACTATGGATACTTTTCTTGCTATCATTGTCACAATTATCCCCATCAAACTCTGTTGGAACAAATACCATCTACCATAGGCAGAATTCTGCTTAAATAAGCTGGAAAGAACCACAAAATAATTACATTATATCATTAAAATGGAAGTCTATTGCTACAGTACAGGAAGGAAGTAGTATCGCTTTAAAAAATAATTAAAGCCTACAAAGGGTGTAGGGCAGCTTTACTTTTTGAAAAAATTATTTACAAAAAGCAAATACTCTGTATACACTGTAACAAGTTAACACTAAAGGATCTGGGGAGGGAAAATCTTGCTGGTTCCCTATATCTGGAGATAAATACTTCACTGTCCTTCCTTGTGCTACATTGTGTCTGAAGGCAATTGATAGACAGCAGTGCCCAGTAGCTGCAGAGCAGGCCTGGGATCCAGGAAGACCTCACTTCGGACACACGCTGGCTGTGCAGCCCCTGCAAAAGTAACTTCACCTAAACATTTTAGGCCAATGTCTAGGACTTTAAGTTGCAGAGAAGGTGACAACTAGTATTAATAGAGTTTCCTTAGATGGGAGTTTCCCACACTAATGAAATCACAGGGCCGGGCCCAGTCCCCTGTGAGATGCTTTAGTATTTCAAGGATCCAGGATCGGATCAGTGCAGACTGTGGGCTTTTAGCAGCTGATCCTCATGAACTACTGAAGAGTTGAAAAAATTTGTCCCTTGGGCCACATGAGAATGGGCTCTGTTTTTTTTTGGGGGGGGGGAAGGATAAAGGAGCAATCATCTACCTTGGTTGTTAGCCTTGCTAAAAACTCTATTTACTATGAAATCGTGTCTGTTGTTATTCAGTCATTCAGCTGGGTCTGCCTTTTCATGACCCCATGCACCATACTATCAGTGGGATTTTCTTGGCAAAGATACTGGAGCGATTTGCCATTTCCTTCTTCAGTGGAGTAAGGCAAAGAAAGGTTAAGTGACTTGTCCAGGGTCACACAGCTAGTAAGTATCTGAGACAAGATCTTAACTCAGGTCCTTGTGATTCCAGACCTAGCACTCTATCCAATGAGCCACCCACTTCGTGTTTAGTTAAAAGTAAAAAGTAAGTTGTAACACTTGAAAAGTCTACTATTAATCCTGATCTCAGTTGAGAAAAGGCATAGTCTTTTATCAATGTATTATATGGTCATAATCAAAAAAAGAAAGTTGTGACTCTCAGTTCTTCTCCATTCTGCCTGGAGCCAAGTAGCCCAGAGGAAGATTAGAGAGTCGACAGGTATAGACTATCTCTAGCAAGACTCTCCCCCCTTTCTTTTCATTCTTTCCCCTCTCCCTCCTCTCCTTTTATTTGTACAAAGTGTGAATATATTTTCAAGTGAGAATCCATCTCAATGAGTGGACAAATCTTTCACTATCATGGTTTTTTTTTTTAAAGACGGTACAGAAATGACAAACCACTCCAGTTTCTTTACCAGAAAAGCCCCAAATGATGTCACAGAAAGTCAGAAATGATGGAACAACAGAAACCCAAAGATCACAGGATTTAGAGCTAAAAGGGACCACAGAGATTATCTAGGTCAATCACCTCCTTATAGATGGGGAAATCAAGGCCCAGAGAGATCAAAGTCATACAGCTAATAGTCACACAACAGAGAAGTGGATCCAGTCCAGGTCTTTGGACTCCAAGTCTAGGGAGGAGGTGCTCTACTCTGCCCTCTGCCTATACACAGCTGAAGGAGAAACAGCTTATGCCCATAACCTAAAGTGAGTTGACAAATGGAACAAAGTGTTATCAATCCAGCAGAGAGGATTCAAGAGAGACCTTGAGTTCTCTCTATTGATTCTTATGGGGTCCTGACTGCTGCTTACATTATGCTGTTATAATTAAAATGATTACTTCGTGACAATATACTTATATTTTGTACTACTGGTCAATCTCGGATCTTAACTGAGTTTTTTCTATGAGGGTTGGTTAGGATGTTTTAAGGCACTCAGAGACAATTGATGGTATGTCTGATTTTTCCCTCATGCAGGAAGCAGTGACTACTTTCTCAATGTGCAGAATTAGTGTTATGTGGCTAAAAATAAAAACAAAACGAGAGAAAAATGCATTTCATCATAGTTTGTTCAGAATCTAATCAGGAGGGACTTCAGAGGTCATGTCAGCCAGGAGTCCCCAACCTTTTTTAGACCCCCATATTCTTTGGCTTTCAGTTAACCTTCCTATACCCCATATTCAATATAAAAATAAAATATCATAGGCTTTACTATGTATGTTTGCATAAAAAAGATTAATTGCAATAGAGTAAGAGTTATTTCTCAAATATTCCATATGTCCTCTTGAGAAGCTTCTGGTACCCTCTGAGGGTATGTGTACCCAAGAGTGAGAACTGTTGATTTACTCCAATCCATACTTTGCCAAGAATCTCTTCCAAAACATCTCCAGTGAGTGGTCACACAGCCTCTGCCTGAAGACCTCCAAAATAAGAGAGGTCATTGTTCCTCAAGCAGTCCATTCCACTTATGGAATGTTTGCTTATATTGAATCTTAATCCGCCTCTCTGTAGCTCCCAATTTCACCCTCTAGGACCAAGCACAAGTGAAAAGTCTCTTCCACGTGCTACCTCTTGAGATCCTTCAAAGACAGTTTTCATGGCTCCTCTCTGCCACCATGTCTTCTCTTCACCAGGCTAAATGCCCCTTATTCCTTCAAGCAATCCTCCCATAAAAGGTTTGCTGGTCCTCTCAGCATTTTTGTCACTTTCTTCTGGACACAGTCAGTCTATATCTTTCCTAAAACGTGGTGCTCAGAACTTCAGATGGGGTCAGAGTAGAGAAGAACTACTGCCTCTCTTGTCCTAAACACTGAGGATGGAGCCTGTTTTCATTCATATTCTCTGGTCAGGAAATTCCCTCTTACCACCACTGAGAGATTCAGTGACTTGCTTAGGATCTCATAGTTGGTATGTCTCAGAGGTAAGACTTGAACCCAAGCCTTCCTGGCTCCAAGGTCAGCTCTATCCTGTACACCTTGTTGCCCATGGACATTATCACCCCATAGGACACCATTAAGCTTTGTGGCTACCCTTTAGGAATTGAAATCTAGCTAGCACATCCTTATGGTGTATTTCTGAAGTTGATTTCTTTGTTTTGTTTAAATGTAGAATGTACATTTAGCCCTATTAAGATTCACCTTATTTGATTTGCCCCATTGTTTTTGGCCAATCCATTTTCTTGAATTTTGACTCCATCATGCAATGTATTAGCTATCCCAAATCTACACAATGACTGGCCTGCCCCCTTGGCTTTTAGCTTCTTAAGTCATTGATTAAAAAAACACTTAAGTCATTGATTAAAAAAAGCACAGGGCCAAGGATAGATCCCTATAGTGTTCCACTAAAGAGCTCCCTTCCATTTGACATCAATCGGTTAATGATGACTCCTGGGGTCCAGGTATTCAATCATATCTAAATTCACCTAACTAGACCAGCTAGTTTTCATCTAGCCTGGAAGTCCTCAGAGACCCAGAAACTCAGTTCTCAACATAAAAAAAATCTTAGGACCTAAAACTCTTAAAAATTACTTAGGACCCTAAAGAACTTTTGTTTACATGGATTACAATTATAAATATTCTTAATATAGAAAGCATTACAAAATGTAAAATGGATAATTCTGATTAAATTTAAAAGGTTTTGCACAAACAAAACCAATGCAAACAAAATTAGAAAGAAAACTTGAGAAAAAAAATTTCACCACAAGTATCTCTGATAAAGGCCTCATTTCTCAAATATATAGATAACTGGGTCAAATTTATAAGAATATGAGCCAATTTATTATGTGGTCAAAATATTAAATGGTCAAAAGATATGCAGAGGCAGTTTTCAGACAAAGAAATGAAAATTATCTATAGTCACATGAAAAAATGCTCTAAATTACTACTGATTAGAGAAATGCAAATCAAAACAACTCTGTGGTGCCATCTCACAGATTGGCTAATATGAATATGACAGAAAAGGAAAAAGACAAATGTTGGAGGGGTTATGGGAAAATTGAGACACTGATGCATTTTTGGTGGAGTTATGAACTGATCCAACCATTCTGGAGAGCAATTTGGAACAATGCCCAAAGGGCTGTAAAACTGTACATACCTTTTGACCAGCAATACCACTACTAGCCGTGTATCCCGAAGAGATCTAATAAAAAGGAAAATGGCATATATGCTTTAAGATACTTATAGCAGCTCTTCTTGTGGTGGGAAAGAATTGGAAATCGGGGGAGGGGATGCCCATCAATTGGGGAATGGCTGAACAAGTTGTAGCATATGATTATAATAAAATATTCTTGTGCTCTAAGAAATGATGAGCAGGATGCTTTCAGAAAAACCTGGAAAGATTCACATTAACTGATGGAGAGTGAGCTGAGCAAAACCAGGAGAACATTGTACACAGTAATAGCAATATTGTAAGAATGGTCAACTGGGAATGACTTAGCTATTCTCAGCAATGAAATGACCCAAGACAATTCTGAAGGCCATATGATGAAAAATTCTATCCCCTCCAAGAGAAAGAACTGATGGTACCTGAATAAAGATCAAAGCATGCTATTTTTTCATTTTCTTTCTTAGTTCAAATTTTCTTCTACAAAATGACTAATCTAGAAAGCTTTACATGATTGCACATGGATAACCTAGAGCAGACTGCTTATCATCTCAGGGAGGGAGAAACAGAATTTGGAACTCAATACTTCAAAAATGACAACAATGAATGTTAAAAATGTTTGTTATATGTAATTGGGGAAAAATAAGATATTCTTTTAAAAAAGAAAATAGTTTTGGCCTTTAGTCCCCTTAATAGAGTCGTAGGGGTCCATGAACCATGAACCAACCAATCATTGATCTAATCCAGCCCATCTCAAAGCATTCTGTCCAGAAGCAGAACATTAGAGATTCTGTCAAATGTTTAGTATACCCAGATTTCAACAATGTCTAGACTCACTGCAGGTAGTTTATTGTAACTAAATGAACAAAACACCATTCTATGGCTTACCCATGGGAAAATGGTCATAACTGTGTTATAAGTAAATTGGTTTCATGGGATAAACTCATTCAAATTGTAAAACCAGGTTTGTTCAACCATCTAACTGAAATCCATGGTCTAACGTCTTTTTAGTGTTTCTCAGGCTGGAGCTTTTCCAAGATTAGCATTAATGTCCATCTCACTGGCTCTGTAAAGTACACAGTGCAATTAATATGCAGGTTAAAAAAAATAAGAATTTCTAGAGTAGTTTACTTCATTAACTTACAAAACACTTTCTTCGCAGTAACCCCATGAGTTTGATAGTACAAGCTTTGTTATCCTTATTTTTTGGTTAATGGCTAACTGAACTAAGGTTCTGAGGTTCTATCACTTGTCTAACAAGTACTATCATCTGTTTTATATAGATGAGGCAAGCTCAAAGTTAAAGGAACCTGTCAAAGTTTATCCTGTTAATTACTAAGTGTCAGAATCAAGGCTCAGGCACAGGTTTGCTGACTCTAAGTTCAGCTCTCTATTCACATTATACCAGGTCCTCTCTGAGTAATTGCCCAGGTTTCTTTATTTTTTTTGAGGGAGAAAGCAAGGTAATTGGGGTTAAGTGACTTGCCCAAGGTCACACAGCTAGTTGTGTCAAGTGTCTGAGGCCGGATTTGAACTCAGGTCCTCCTGACTCTGGGGTTACTGCTCTATTCACTGTGCCACCTAGATGCCCCCAAGATTCATTTCCTAAAACAAAAATTTAAATGAAACTAAAAAAGGCATTCACATCAATTTTCAAGATTTAAAAGAGGACAATATTTCAGAGTAAGGGACACCTATGGTACTTCCCTCAAACTCTTCCCCACAATAAATGAACAAATGAATGAATAAATAAATGTATAGATGAATAGATAGATAAAAAGAGAACTCAATAAAAGATTACCAAGAAGACATCAATCACTACTGAGCAATATGCCTACTTTCTCAGATACATAAAGGTCTTTATGAGAATGGTCTATGCATACACTGAAGGTATCCTTGATGAAAAGAGAAGGATACAGGCAGTTTAGTCACTAAACATATTGAAAATAGTAAGGACCTAAAGGACTCAGGAGAAAACATTGATCTCCTTGTCAAGCAAAGAAATTCATTTCTCTAATAGAGGTTTAAGAGAATATGAATCTCTACCTACTCTTGTTTTGTGTGTTTTTTTTTATAGTACTTGAATGAGTAGAAGAAGAAAAGGTAGCCTTAAAGGTTCTCCTCAAACAAGATATCTTTCACATAAGTTAGTATTATATAAAGTTCTAGATCAGATATGTCTTCAGAGGTAACTTTGTTCAATGACATATGTCAAACGAGGCATAAAATATACTATGAGCATGAAGCAAGACCTGTGTGGAGTCCAAATAGAAGGATTCCTTATTATTTGTCAGAATCTCCAAATGTTTCTACTTGCTGATGACACTGTACTAATTTTACCAAGAACTATAAATAAAATCGACATTCATTTGAATAATTCTATATTCATTAGAAAAATAAAGTGAATGAAAATTATATATTGTCCAGATTACATGAAATTGGATGAACAGTCCAATGAACAGGTCACCAATATAAACGTTTTGAGTACACGCTGCCTAAGGACAATGAACTGGATCCAAAATTAAGTCAGAGGAAATGACCGAGCTGGATCCATCCGACTGCTCACTGAAGAAAAAAAGCCTTCTTTTTTATGTCACTAGTCTCCCAATGCTACAGTGTGCTAACTACTTCGAAAAGTCCAAAGCTCCTTAATAAACGTCTTGTTGCTCTCGTCCTTTGGGGGTCCCGACCAGCATGTCATAGATTTAGGGAACTCTTAGATTTCATTGGTTTAAGGAAGCATATGCATATCCATATTGGCTTTGTCAAATATTTTTATCTCTTAGTTACTCTAAGCTCTGAGGGTGTGAGTGACTTTTCAAGGATCATATAGGTCAAAGGTGATAGATACTTGAACCCATTTTCCTGACTCCAAGATTAGATATAATAACATCTATTAATACTAAAGACCTGCTCTGATCCTCACTATATTTTAAAATGACTTTGACTATCACATAATTCAAGAGATCAGTCACTGCACAAACATTCCTTCTTTCAACTAGGGGAAAATTACTAGGAATATTTACTTCCTTCATGCAACCTTTCACTTGTAGAAATTTGCGTAATGGACATGGCCTCATCTGACGAATCTCTTAGTCATTATTTAACCCTCACCAACCACTCAAACTGCTAGACCTCAAGTTTGGAGGGTGATAATGATGAAACATGTAATCTCTCGATTATGATTAGATCATATCATGAAACAACACTTTTGATCTCTAAGAAGGAAACCACAAAAAAGAGGGGGATAACTTCCTCAAACTAGCTAACTATTAAAAATGCATTTGATTGCATAAAGCAAAGGCTCTCTTCCAAAAAGGCATCTCCCATATGGGTGTCAAAATCATATGAGATTCCCTAAAGAATGAAACAGCAGGGGTAAATTTATTCCACCACCCTCCGATTATCAGTATCCACTGTATGTTCTCCAGACATATTCACTGCTGTCATAGACAATGTCCAACAGAGTCAAAATTCCTCTTATAAAGCCTCTTCAGAGGCTCTTTGCTAATGGCAACAAGACCCAAGACCCAGGACACTGTAGTCTCTTAAGCAAGATACAACACACTGACAAGATAAATGCTGCATTGATTGAGGAAGTTTCCTAGCTAGGATATCCCTACATAGTTAAAAATGTAGGTCTAGATAAAAGTAAAGAAAGCTACTCCAAAGAATTTGCTGGATCCAATTAGTCAATCCAAAAGCAATGACTAAGGGCTGCCCTGTGGGAGGCATTATGCCTCTGAGGAAGCAAAGACAAAACAGAAGGGACTTCCATTCGACCAGGAGAGACAATGGAAATGTAAGTGCAATATGGAAAATTGATACAAAGTAAGTACAAGACAAATTTGGGGAGGGAGAGGACGTTAGCAGCCTGGGGTGAGTGTTGCAGAAACCAAGAAAGGCTTCATGAAGGTAGCACTTGTACAGAATCTCAGAGGAAACAAGGGATTCTAGATTTTCCACGCAGGAAAAGACAAGTAGATGAAGAACACTTTTTGTCCAAACTACGATAACCAGTTGGATGTACAGCCTACAGAGCTAGTCCATTGGTACATATAATTTGGACAAACATTACAGATGGACAACGAGCCAGGACCGGAAATGAAGAAGAGGAAGGAAAGTGGACTGGATTGACTTTGGGAAATTGCAGGGTGCTTTTTAATGCCCCATTGCCTCTCTTGGAAGTAGACGCCCATCTATTTCCCATTCATATTCTTCCAGTGATGTCTCAGGACTATGATTCATGAAATACCACAGACTCTAAACAACTCAAGTTGTGGGTGACCCAAAGGGCGTTGGAGAGGTAAATGGCAGGAGACCACAGACTGCAACGATGAAGCATTGCTAAAGGAAAGCAGCATCAGAGGGTGTTAAATAGGAAAAGGAGATAGGTCAATCATGGAGGGAGAGCAAAGGATAACCCATGGACAACACATGTGCTCCACCGGTAATCATACGATGCCTCGAGATCAAGAGGAATCGTCTCGATTCGTTGGGTGGACTCCCCAGGCTGGATTTATGTAGGGTGTGGAGGAGGATCAGAAGCATGGATAGAGAACAATCTGTACTATGGGAGGGAGTATGCCCGAGGATGGGAGCTGAGTAACTGGCCTGATGACAGGAAACCTCAACATATTTACTTTCTCAGGTCCGAGCAAATTTCAGAGGGACATTTTATGGTGCTGAATCTATTAAAACAGTCCGACTCCTCTGCCAAAAGAGGGGATGGTGTAATGCAGTTGTGTCAGACCATCATGGAGACGGGAGCTACTAAGCTGTAATGTGGACCCCTGAAGGCTGCACATTGACTTAGAAAACGACGTATTAACATAATCTATGTTGTGTTGTATTTTTATTTATTGTGTTAACTGGCCATGTGCGGGAGTGTCTGGGCAGCTGGTGCGCTGGGCCTGGAGTCAGGGAGACTCATCTTCCTCCAACACTTACTATCTGTGTGACCCTGGGCAAGTCATTTAATCACCTTTGCCTCAGTTTCCTCATCTGTAAAATGAGCTGCAGAAGGAAATGGAAAACTATTCTAATATCTTTGTCAAGAAAATCCCAAATGGGGTCTCAGAGTCAGACAAAAATGACTGAACAACATTAACAGGAATGTCTCTGCTAGCAGCCAGTTGGACACCTCAGGTTTAGTGGACTGAATGTTAGATTTGGAGTCAGAAAGACCTAGGTTCGAAATCCCACCTCAGTTACTTTACTGGCTGTGGGACTCTGAGCAAGTCATTTTGGAAAGAAAAAAAATCTGTGCCTCAGTTTCCTCATCTGTAAAGTGGGGATAATTATAATACCTACTTCACAAAGTTATTGTGAGGACCACAGGAAATAACAAGTGTACACATATTAGTATTATTGTTGTAAACGGCAAAGCTCTGGACAAATGCTAGCTGTCATTTTTTTTAAGATCCTAGGCCCCTCAGGTTGAGTCCTGCCACTTCTGAACAGAAAGAATCACATGTCGTCTCTCCTATAACCCCTCGAAAACAGTCCCATTCCCTCCTGGTTTCTTTTATGATCAGAGAAGCAGGGATCAAGTATCTTACACTGGCTGCAGACTCCCCGCCTCCTGGTATCTATAAAAGTGGACGGGCAGGCGGCTAAGAGAAGCAACTTTAACTCAGTGACACATCATCACCTGAACAGTTTAAATAGTTCGTGTTCTGGGCTGGCTCTTCATCCTCTGCCAATTCCAAACAGCAACACAAGCATCTCACATTTATTGGAAGCTTTCCCAAAGGGTCAGGCAGAGAACCATGTGCCGAGCTCAGGATTACGGCCCCATGTCACAGGTCCTCTGTTACTGTGACTGGTCAGGATTGCACACTCAGCCACCACAGGAAGGCCTGCAACAATGGAGACTCGGCCCAAGCAGAAGAACCAATAAGCCATAGGCTAAAATTTTGTTTTTAATGAGACATAGTAATGTGAAGAATCCTTTTATTTCACTTATACTTCAAAGCTGTTTCCTGCAGGAGGCAGTGTGATGCAGTAGAGGGCATAGGGAAATTTTTGCTGAATTTAGGATAATGGTTTTGACTAAAAATATCAGTCCTGCTATTTATTGTGAGACCTTGGGCAAGTCACAACCTCTCTGGGATTCAGTTTCCTCATTTATAAAATGAAAGAGTTAGACTAGAGGATGCTAACGTCCCTCCCAGGCTTAGATCTATGTTCCCATGATCTCACCTAAAATTTTTAACTGGGTCCACAGAAAGATGGTGTCAGGAAGAACAATATAGTTAAGTTTAGGAAAATCTAAGCCATCATTCACCTCACCCCCACCCCAACATTACTCAACTGAGGCACTGCCAATCATGAGGTAACCACAACCAAGGGTAATAGCATCCTCAGGACATCTTCTAAACCCTCAAATCCTTTCCAATAGTGGAAAAATCAATCTGAGGAGGGATTATGGAATGGGCAGGAAGAGAACTGAGGTCCACAGAGGATCCCTCTCCACCTCCAGCCATTGCTCCTCAGAAAAAAACTGAGAGATCTTCACCCAGGCTCAGAATAACTCACTTCTTCATGCATCATGGGAAGATGGAACTCAGCCATTGTTAATCAAATCAGCAGCCTGGTCTTGAGAGCCAGGTCACACATTCCATTCATATCTTTTCTTCCACATCTTACTGAAGGTGAAAGAGCCCCGCTGCCTCATTCCTCACCATCCAATCCCACCTCCCACCCCCAGGCTTTGCAAGGCCAACCCAAGAAAAGTTGGTTACTTACCCAATACATGGATTGGTTTGGTATCTTGGTGCAGTGTAGGAAAAGGGGGAGATGTTTTTGTCAACAAAGGATCCAAAACCCAAACGGAAATTGCTGGTGAGTTTCCTCATCTCCTCAGCCAGCTTGTTGCCCAGATTCCGTATTGTGTCCAAATCATCCTTCATGGACAGGGAGAGGTCCATCAAATAGTACAGGTCCACAGGGTAATCTTCCACCTGTCGTACCTGGACTCGGAAGGGAGTCTTGACACCTGTGCCAAAAGAAAAATGTAGAGACTCAAAGGGAGAAGATAATCAGAAGAAAAAAAAAGAGTTTCCATCAAACTTGATTTACCCCAGATTTTCCTCAGTGATACATGTGTCAAATCAAAGTATTTCTTTATCAATTAATTTTTTACTTCTCAACATTCACTTCCATAAGCTTTTGGGTTTTAAATTTTTTGCCCCTCCTTCTCCTCCCCCCTCCCAAAGAGGGCATGCAATCTGATGTAGGCTCTATATACACATTCATATTAAACCTATTTTCACCTTAGTCATGCAGTAAAGAAGAATGAGGACCAATGGGAGGAACCACGAGAAAGAAAAAACAAAACAAAACAAAAAAAGAGGCAAATAATATGCTTCAATCTGCATTCAGACTTCATAGTTCTTTTTTTGGATGTGGATGGCATTTTCCATCAAGAGTCCTTTGGAGTTGTCTTAGGTCCTTGCATTGCTGAGAGGAGCCCAGTCTATCAAAGTCAGTTATTGTGCAATGTGGCTGCAATTGTGTACAAAGTTCTCCTGCTTCTGCCCCCCTTACTCAGTATTAGTTCATAGAAGTCTTTCCAGGTTTTTCTGAAATCTGCTTGCTCATCATTTTGTAAAGCACAATAGTATTCCATTACATTCATATTGCTCATCTTGCTCAGCCATTCCCCCATTGATGGGCATCCCCTCAATGTCCAGTTCTTGGCCTCCATAAAAAAGAGCTGCTATAAATATTTTTGTACATGTGGGTCCTTTTCCCATTTGTATGATCTCTTTGGGATACAGCCCTAGAAGGAGTATTGCTGGGTAAGTGAAAGTATTTGTGAAAAATGCCACTAGAAGGCAAAGAACAGAAGCAAGTTTTGAGGAAGCAATATGAAGCATTTCTGGACAGAGGAGTCAGAGAGCCAAAAGTTCCAGAAGACATGAATTCTAGTCTGGTATTTGGTGGTGGTTGCTGTTCAGTCATGCCTGACTCTTCGTGACCCCATGTTCAGAGGTTTTCTTGGCAAAGACGCTGAGTGGTTTGCCATTTCCTTCTCCAGCTTATTTTACAGATGAAGAAACTGAGGCAAACAGGGTTAAGTGACTTGCCCAAGGTCACAGAGCTAGTAAGTGTCTGAAGCCAGATTTGAATTTATGAAGATGAGTCTTCCTGACTCCAGGCCCAGCTTGCTATCCACTGTGCAACCTAGCTGTAGAGTCTGGACTACCTACTTAACGTGACCTCTAGACCTCAACTTTCCCATCTGTAAAATGAGGGGATAGCACTTGATGATTTCTGGGGTCCCTTCAAGCTCTATTCATCTATAACTTCCTTCTAACATCCAGTCAAGTAATCCATGTTAGCTGATTGATTAATTCTGACCCAGCATCACATTGGTCCTTAGACTTCAAGGCCCTACAGAGCCCCATGTTTTCTCCATAGCCTGGTGGTAACAGGGCAATCCACATAGAATGGAGTGTGGACACTCCAGGAATAGCCAGGAAGGGGATATTGGGCAATCCCAATCTCCCAATTCACAAGTTACTTCCAAACAAACGCTTTTCCATTCCATGTCTGTAGAGCACACTTCCAGGCAGAACTGGACAATCAGAACAAATGAGGTCTATTTAATTTGATTAATAGTCAGTAAACTATTAGTTTAGTTAGTAAACTGACTAAGAGCTCCTAGGCACTTCTCTGGTAATCTGATGTACAAGGATAAAAAACAGCAGTTCTCATTCCAAAGAAATTTACAAATCAGAAGCCAACACATGACTTTAAACCTCCGACAAGTCTGTCAGATAACCCCGAATCTGAGATCGGCCTTTGGACTCCAAAAAAGGAAAACATAGCTGGCTTTAGCACCTGCTGGCCAAAGGCCAAACGGAAAGGAAATTAGCCAAAGAGAAAAAAAAAGAAAAGAGAGAAACTGGCTGCCTTTCCTTTTATGACCTTTGCCTCAGAGTTTCAAATCAGGACAACCTATGGCCTGGAAAATTAACACACAGCCTTTTTATGGTTCTAGGAAGCAATCATTTGGGATTGAGAACTATACCATTTTCTATTCACCCTGATAGCAAAAGGCTCTTCCACCCAGATTTTAAATGAGAAGGTTTTCCTTAAGCATCCAAGGACAAAATGACCACAGCAGGTTCGGCACTGCCTGGACCTCGTAGATCCTTTCACCTCTTGTGGGCAACCACGGCTTTCCTCTCTCTCCTCCCAGAACAGACAAGGAGCTACTTACTCTCTCTCTGGCTACGGAGCAGCTCCCCATGCTTCACAGAGAAGGATTATTTCTGTTCTTTAGGTAGGATAAAACGTGGTAGTTCTGAGAAAACTCATGCACCACTGCCTTCGTGTGTATTATAAAATAATAATAATGATAACAGCCTCTGGTTTGGAGTCAGAAAGTACCTTACAGATCATTTAGCCCAATCATTTCATTTTACAGTCCAGAAAACCGAGTCCTAAGAAGGGAGCAAGGTTTAACAGTTTCACAGCAGCTGCTTCAGTCACCTGTACAGCCACTGGAATAAAATGTTCTCATCTGCCCATTCTGTCAGAGAAGTCTTTGCTCTCTTGGCACAGACACCACCCTAACTCTCTGACGGGTCTGAGGCCTGTCAGTTACCCTCCACCTGGTTTAGCCCATCTGCCAATGCAGTTTACACTACAGGGTGTGGCCGCAGTACACACTACAGCTTTTTGGGGGGACAGGTGAATGAGCAGCCCCAAAAAGGGCCAACCAGAGGTACTAGGCCTCAAGAGAGGGGAAATGATCTGCCCAAGGGCACACAAGTTGTAAGTAGCAGAACTGAAATCAAACTCTAGTCCTCTGACTCTAAATAATAAAAGCTGACACATATCTTGTCCCACTTGAGATCTATGCTAAAGCCCTGGACTAAAAGGCAGGAAGATGTGGGTTCCAATTCTGCCCCAGTCATTAAGTCAGTCAAGAAACATTTATTTACTACCTGTGTGACTCTAGGCAAGTCACTTAACCTCCATGAGTCTTGGTTTCTTCGTCTGTAAAATGAGCATAATAAAAGTACCCACCTCCCAGGGTTGTTAGATAACACCTATAAAACACTTTGTAAACCCTGAAGTGCAACTTAGGTGCTATGATTATTCCCTTTTTACAAATGAGAAAGTGAAGGCTTAGAGATTAAATGATTTATCCACGAGCATACTCAGCTATTGTATCCCAAGGGCAGTATGTTAATGTAGTTCTACCTGCCTCTAAAACCTACATTCTATCTCTTTCTAATCTACCATGTTTTTACTCAATGAACCCAAAGCTGTTTTTTAAAGCATGGAGATTCTGACTCAAATAGAATGTCAGTGTTTTTATTGCTTGTTACGATCATGAGTCTTAAAGTCTACACATGACTCCCCACAAGAAGCCAGAGCACCATTCCCAGCCTATGTATCTGGGAGGAGGCATTTTCTTCCACTTCCACCTAGGTCATGAACCTGTGCCAAGAAGAGTCTGAAAGACCAAAGCCACACTTTTTAGCTGAAGGAGCCAAATGAGTCACTAAGCTTCTCTTACCTTCAATTTCTTCATGTGTGAAATGGGTAAAAACCCTGTCACAGGGTTATTGTGAGAATAAAATGTGACAATATTTATATAAAGTGCTTTGGAAATATTACAACCCTCTATAAATGTTAATAGCCATTAGTATTATTATAAATAGGACAACTAGGTGGTACACTTGATAGGCCCCAGCCAAATTCAAATCCAGCCTCAGACTCTTACTAGCTGTGTGACCCTGGGCGAGTCACTTCACCCTGTTTGCCTCAGTTTCCTCATCTGTAAAAGGAGCTGCGAAAGAAACGGCAAACCAGTCCATTATCTTTGCCACGAAAACCAGAAATGAGGTCACAGAGTCAGACGTGACTGAAACAATTCAGCAACAACATTATTCCTAATACTTACCCCTGAATTTACTTGTCCACCCAGCAGATGGAGTCAAGAATGCTGTCAACCAGGGCAAGACTGCTGAATTAACTTATACCTGGTTCCCAGGCTACAGTCAGGAAGCTTAAGAAGAGGGATTTAATCATTCATTTCTTAATCAAAGGGAGCAGAAAGATCAATCATTTCCTTAAGATAGACACCAGGGACTCTTGTTCTAAACGCGACACTGAAGCTAGATGCAGAGTGCTGCCAGCCTTGCCTCCTGAAGCTATCCCTTAAAAACAAGATGTTTTCCCAGAAAAGCAAGATTTCATAACACAGACGTCCCACCCCCAAATGGCCTTTCTTGGATCAGAACAAGAGGATTGAATTGCTTGTCTCTTAAATAATGCTGAAAATGTTTGATTTTAGGAGTGTCATAATTTTTTTTAATAATTAGTTCTAGAGAATTTTTAACTAAAGCGGTTGGCACAAAAAGCAGTTTGTAAAAGCTGCTCATCTTTAGGGGCAACCAAAGTCCCAACCAACACTCAGCAGCTCCAGAGAAGGGCCACTGTACCAGAATTTCAGTTCACGTCTATGCCAGAATCCATCAGCTTTAGATTTACGTCAGATTAGCAAAGATTTTTCTTTTCTTTACAATAATAGGAGATTGCTTCATACAGCTTGGGGAGGGGGAATGGAAATCATCTTTTAATTCTCCTGATTTTGACATAAAGACAGAATTATGTGAGTATAATTTCTCGCTGCCTCCACTGGGTAGAGAGAAAAAACATGTGGTGTCCTCAAATAGAAATAAATAGCAGTGAAAGAGACCAGAAGAATAAGCTCTAGCTGGCCCTTTAGGCAGGGGCGGCAAGACAACACAGCCGATAGAACTTCGCCTGGGAATCGGGAAGACTCAAGTTCACGAGTTCAAACACTACCTCAGACACTTCCTAGCTGTGTGTGACCCTGGGCAAATCACTTCCCATTGTTTGCCTCAGTTTCCTCATCTGTAAAACGAGCTGGAGAAGGAAATGGCAAACCACTCCAGCATCTTTGCCAAGAAAACCCCAACTAGGGTCATGATTGAAAAATGACTGAACAACAATATTCTCAGCAGATGAAGAGATTATCCGAGAGTAAGGCAGAGAAAGCCATTGGCAGGCTTAATGAGGTGAGAAGACTTGTTCTCACTGCACCAATCTGAAGTTCAAGAGGCACTGGCCAGCCCTGAAGAAAGCTGACTCTCAAACAAGGACCAGTGCTATTTAGAAGGAAACTTGCTAGCTAGGTTAGGAGATAATACCAGGATTAGTTCTGAACTATCAGTTTGAAAACAGCTAAGCAATATTGAAAAGGATAGCAAATTATGTCTTAAATTCTGTTTCTTTAAAAGCTTACTCTTTAAATACACTCTAGAAATCTAATTTGAGAATTTTTTAAAATTTCATCTATTTTTAGAAAAATTTGTCTTTTTGGTTAAAAAATAGAGTAAGTGGGAAAGCATGACCATCTTTCTCCATTATTCATAATCAGATGACATGATCACGGTAACTCTGTTGTCACAAAGTGTCAGCTTATCTTCACTGGAAAGTCACATTTTGATGGGTGACGTCTTAATAGGCAGACCAAAACATATAAAACATCAACATGAGCATCCCATGCCATAATCTAAGAAATGACGCACAATGATCGGAAAGGTCTTTCTATGTTTCTTCTGTAAAGAAATTGCTATGTAAGAAAAAAATATGCCTAGGATATGTTCTGTTCTTCAGAGTTTGGAAAATAATTTAGGGGAAGTAAGGAAAGTGTTTTGAATTCTCCCAGCTTCCTCACTATGCAATCACTTAATAACCAACCCCTCACATAAGAACTAACTTTCCAACACTGCTTCTAGGTTCATCAAAAGATTTTGTTTTCTATCAAGATTCCACTTCCGTCTTAGTCTTTGTCATAAATTATTCTGACCCAAGAACAGAAAACTAGATTTGAATTCTGGAAGCATAGCTTCCAACTTCAGTACAGTTCACAAAGAGCTAAATTTCCCCCATCCTCTGTTTCTGTGAAAGTAATATGGGTACATACAACAACTTACCGCATACATCCATATGCTATCACATGGCTAGCCTATAAGGTGACCTCAAATTTCTGAGATGTATAGAATCACTGGAAGAAATCTTTCTAATTCCTTTATTTTGTCCCACATGGAAACTGAGGCCAAGGGGTTAAGGAACACTGGACAATCAATCAGGAAGCCTACTGTGTGCCAAGCATAGTGTTGGGTGCTAAAGATATAAAGACAAAATTGAAACAAGCCTTGCCTCAAGGAGGTATACTTATCTCCTGCACCCAGTATATCCAACAAAGATGAAGTAGTAAGACAGGTAGGAGACAGAAGCAGCTCACAGGAGCAGTGAGACAGGCAGAAGAACCAAGAACTAGTAGAGTGTCCTAAAAACCCAGAGGAAAAGGTGGTCCACTGTGTTAAATACTTTAGAGAGGACAAGAAGGTTGAAGACAGGAAAAGATCAACAGAGACCAATGGTAACTATGGAGAGAACATTTTCAATTCAGTGATAAGGTTGAAAGCCAAATTACAAGAGGCTAAGGAAAGTCAAAGGAGAGGAAAGGAAGTGAAGTCACAAAGTTTACTACATGTAATATATATGTGGATGTGTGCATGTATGCATGCACATACATATGTGATACATGTGTGTATATATGTATATACATACATGCATGCAAATGCTTTTATTAAGGGCATTTGTTCTTTGAACTTCAGATTCAGTCAGATGGCTAAGCTTGAGGACCTGGCAGGTCGCACATGGCCCTGAAGCTGCAGGTTCCCCACCCCTGGTAGACACTGCAGGAAATCCAGTTGTTTTCAGTTGTGTGCAACTCTTTGTGACCCCATTTTTTGGCAAAGATACTAGAGTGGTTTGCCATGTTCTTCTCCAACTCATTTTACAGATGAGGAAACTGAGGTAAACAAGGTTAAGTGACTTGCCCAGGGTCTTCCTGACTCCAGACCCAGCATTCTATCCACAGTGCCACCTAGCTGCCTCATAAATCTAGTACAAGCCCCTCATTTTCTAGGACTCTGGCTGAGATATGGGACAAGAGCTTGAGGGAATGGTAAGGTCTAGCGAAAAACGAGAGTGATCAGAGTATGTTAGCAAGGCATCAAGGAAGGAGTCAGTAGAGTTGGGGAGGGGGAATAGAAGATAAAGGGAGGAGAGGATGATTATGAGGAGCTATGGAAATAGCAGAGCTAGAATTTGAATGTAGGTCCTCTCCAAAGTCCAGTGCTCTGCTGTGGTTTGTCCCGCTCTCTAGAAGGCACTATTATCCCTGCCTTGAAGAAGGAGTCCCACACTCTTCAGAGAACCATGAGAAGTATGGGATTTGCTGTTAGCAAACCTTGAATTCAGAAGCATTTTAGTAAGAAATTATTCAGTGTAAGAGGTAAATTAGTTAAGCCAGTGGTATATTATGCCTCATCAGATGTAGTTGTCTCCAACTTTAATAGATTTAAAAAAAAACAAACTTCAACCAACCACCCTGGAGTTATTTCTACCAGGGAGGTTCCCAAGATAGTACTCTTTGTCTTATATAAACTCCACTCACCAGTGCTCCAAAAAGCCAAGCTCCTATCACACACACACACACACACACACACACACACACACACACACACACACACACGTATATACCATATGTATATACATATATGTATATGTGTGTGTGCGTATATATATATATATATATATATATATATATATATATGTTTAAAATCTTTGTACTCCTTGCTAAGAACCATCCTCATTACAGCCTTCTTTTCTCAGCAAGTCAGCCCCCTTACAATAACTTAATATGTTCAATCCATCAACAAGTATTCGTTGAGAGTGAGTGCTCCCTTGTCTTCATTTTCAGGGTTGGTTCTGTGACCTGCCTCTCTCTTCTTGTTTCTTCATTTGCTCACCTCACGTTTTGTCCAGACTTGTCCTCATCCGTCCTCCTACCTTCTCAGCTCCTGTGTTGCTACAGCCTTCGGGGCAGTTTGCTACCAATGCTCAGCCTGCACCCCTCCCCTGTAGCCTTTTAAGGTAATCCCAGCCTCAGGAGCAAGGGATGATCAGAAAACCCGAGACAAAGGGAGCTTAGCAGCTGCACCAGCAAAGATTATAGCCTTCTGGCTTTGGGGGCACTTTCAGGTTTTCCCCATTTCAAAACCCCCAACATCTGGACTTCTGCACAGAATTCTTACCACTACAAGTCTAAAATGGTCTATTTTCCCATCATAATCAAATATATATATTAATGTGTATTGAGAGTAGAGGGGACTCTTGGAGTGCTGGGTGGGATGGGGAATGAGAGAGTGTGAGAAGATAAGGTAACAGGAATCTGGTAAAATGAGAAACTGAGAAAGAAAAAAGTAAAAATAAGAGGAAGGGAAATTCACAAATAGTAATTATCACTTTGAATGTGAATGGGATGTTTACAGCAGCTCTCTGTGGTGGCAAAGCACTGGAAACTGCAGGGATGCCCAGGGAATGGCTGAACAAGTTGTGCTGTATGATTGTGATGGAATACTACTGTGCTCTAAGAAATGATGTGCTCAGTGATCTTTAGAAAAGCATGGAAAAATGTGCAAGAAATGGTGAAGAGTGAAAAAAGCAAAACCAAGAGAACATTGTACACAGTAACAGCAATGTTGTTTTAGGAAGTATATTTCTCAAAGTCCCCCTTTTCCCTGGCTCTCCCCTTCATTAAAGAGGAAAACACACACTGAAATATTTATAACCATACTTTTTTTTAAATAACAAAGAATTGGAAACAAAGTAGATACCCCATTGACTGGGGAATGGCTAAACAAATTGTGATATGTGAACAATGAAATATTAATGCACTGTAAGAAACAACAGATATGAAGAACACAGAGTCAGCTGATCAATTGCCAGGTATGTATGAAGCACCCACTGTGTACTGGAGATGCAAAGGGACACATGAGAAAACTTATGAGCAGGTGCAGAGAGAAGGAAGTAGCGACAAGAAAATAATACACCTAAAGGAACTACAACAATGGAAATGGACCAAATGCTGTGAAATGACAATGACCAAGATGGGCCCTGAAGAAGAAGTATGAGAGGGTACCTTGCTCGTACTGGAGCTGGCTCATAGCCAGGGCTGATTGTCATTTTTCAATGTGAACATTTACATCTGGGATATCTCAAAATACAAAGTAGGGCTTGATTTATTTACTGATTGCATGCACACAATGAGGTGGTACCGAAAATGTTAATAATGCAAATTAAACTTTAAAAGGTGTTCTATTGGGGTGGTTAGGTGGCACAGTGAAGAGAGCTCCAGCCCTGGAGTCAGGAGCACCTGAGTTCAAATTTGGCCTCAGACACTTGACACTTACTAGCCATGTGACCTTGGGCAAGTCACTTAACCCCAATTGCCCTGCCCTCTCTCCTCCAAAAAGTAAAGAAAAAAAAAGTGTTCTATTCAGAGGGTTAGTTGTTAAGCATTTACCTCCCTCTACAGAGATGGGGAGCAAATATATGATCAGCAGTCAGGTGGCACAGCGGATAGAGCTTGGTGAGTTCAAATCCCCTCTTAGAAACTTCCTGTGTGACCAAGTTACTTAACCTCTGTCTGCCACAGTTTTCTGAACTGTAAAATGGGAATAATAACAGCACTTCTCAGGCTTGTTGTAAGGATCAAGTGAGATAATTATTGTGAAGCACTTAGCACAGTTTCTGACACATAGGAGCCACCATATTTCAAGGCTAACTGTGACTGTTGTTGCTGTTGGACAGGAGCTGGTTAATTTTACTGAACTACTTTTTTTTCTTTTTTGTTGTTCTTTGTGGTTTGTGGTTCTCTGGGTGGCAGGAGTGGGGAGAGATATATTGGGAAATGAAAGTGATTTAAAAAAAACCTAGATATCAATAAAACAATTTTAAAATTAAAGAGGAAAACTATCAATGATAGTTATTGGATAGAAAGGAATATGATCCTGTGATTAGAGACTCTTGGTACTGAGGAAGGGGAGCTTTCTCCAAAGGATCACCAAAAATACTTCAGCAGATGAAAGACTTTTCATCGATAGATAAATTCACATTTTTACCCCTAGCCTTAATCTTCTGGGATCAGAAATGAGAAATATCAGTAGGGAGATATGGGAGTTACTTTGAATTACAATAGAACTGTGCATATAGGGGAGGTAAGGGTTAAACGAGCTTTTATTAAGTGCCCACCACAAGCCGTGTACCACGCTAAGAGCTTTACAAATATCTTCTCATTTTTCTCATCCCAACAACCCTGGGAAGTGGTTGCTATTACTATTCCCATTTTACAGATGAAGAAGCTGAGGCAGAAAGATTAAATGAGATTTCTGATTATCAATGAGATCCTTAAGAAAATCATCAATGTTGCACATTTCACATTTTTGGATTTTTTTCAATGTATTGATTGGTTATACTGATTTTTTCCTCTCTTTTTCATCTTCAGAAAGTACTATTAAGGGGCTAATGGTACAGGGGAGGGAACACTGGCCCTGGAGTTAGGAGGACCCGACTTTGTATCAGGCCTTGACACATTAGCTGTGTGACCCTGGGCAAGTCATTTAACTTGCCTCCCCTCCCCCCCCCCCAAAAAAAAGAGAAAAGAAAGTACTATTAAATGAGATGCCTCTCTGGGGAGGTGGGTGGGAAATAAAGAGATGCTGGATTTCTATGATAATGTAAGAAACAGAAGATATCAATGAAACCTTTAGGAAAACCCACCATTGAGCTCTAGTTAACCTGGGCAGGGCAGGGGTTGGGGGGAGGGGGAGAGAAGGAACAGTGTGGTACAGTAGTAAAGGCATTGACTGAATCTGGACTCCAGGGTCCTAAGTCAGATTCCAGCCCTGCTGTGATCTTGGATAAATCATTTCACTTCCCCAGTCCCCAGCTTCCTCACCTATAAAATGAAGTTTGGGGGCTAGATGATCTCCCAAATGCTACCTAGCCATGCATTCTATGAATTCTGAAGTCAGACTCACAGAAATCTTTAGTGGGAGGGACTTGGAGTGGGAATGGGAATTTGAAGATCTTCCCTGCCCCTTAATAGACCTGGGGGGAGTTGGAAGACCTCCCCTGATTTGAAAGTAAACTCTGCTCTCTAATAGGCTGAATGTAATCACATGGAACCTGTAGTGGGAGGAATTTGCTGAAGGGAAGCAGAGCCCACAGGAGGGTGGGCAGAGCTAGCAAGATGGTGGGAAAGAGAGGAGGTTGAGGCAAGGAGATAGAGAGGTTCATGAGTAAATATTGATCTTGTATTGATTTGTGGGAAGGCTGTAGGATGCTGTGGCTCTCAGCATTATTATGGCTTCTGAATATCTTTGGTACTCAGATGGAATCAGCTTACTGGTTTTGGGATTTGGTTTTCTGGTGTCTAAATAAATGCTTCAGTTCTGTCATCTAGCTGGAGAGTTTGGTATATTATGTGATTAAATGTCATGTGATACTTGTAGTTGCAGTCTTTATCATGATCATGGGCACTGTAAATATTGCATTGGCACTATGGGACCTTAGAGATCATCAGGTCCAACCTTTTCAATTCACAGAACCAAAATCTGAGGTTCAGAAACAATTTACCAAGCAAGTGAGTGGGAGAGCTGGGCCTAGAACTCAGGTCTACTAAATTCCAGTCAATCAACCACACCTTTAGTAAGGATTTACTAAGTACATTGTATGGCACTGTGCTTAGGGGATTGGGGAGGGGCGGGGGGGACACAAAAGGGAACCAGTCTCAGTCTGAAAGGAGTTTATATTCTGTGGAGGCAAAATGTACACATATAGGCACATCTCTAAGGCACCTACGAGGCAAACACAAGGTAACCTTGGATGGAAAACCACCAGCAGCTGGGGAGGGCAGGGAGGAGAGAAGAAAGGAGAGAAGGAGGAACTGCCTCCTGCAAAAGGTGGATCTTGGGCTGGGTCTTGCAGGGAGGAAACTGGAAATTCCAAGATTGGCTATGCTCCCAACTCAACCAGGTTTAAATGCCAGTCTAGTGGAATCTAGTGTGTCCCACTATAAAGAAAGCTGATGATATTGAGGATTTTTAATACTGACAGAGAACAAAGAAAGTGCTGGACTGGGTCCAATAATTGGTCCATTCAGAATTCTGTTCCTAATGAATGAACAGACTGTGGTATGTGAATGTGGTATAGGAAATATTACATCTAAGAAATGATGAAAGAAATGATTTCAGAGAATCTTGGGTAGTACGAACTAACACAAAACAAAGTGAGAAGAATCGAGAACAATTTGCATAAGAAGATAGCAACATTGCAAAGGAAAACATCTTTGAAAGAATTAAGAACTCTGATGAATGTAATGACATCCAGTCTCCCTTCACAGTTGAGCATTTCTGCTCAGGAAGACTGTGACCTACCTCCTTACAGAGTGGGGAGGGTGATGCTGCAGACATATGGTTTTTGACATAGCCACTATTTGGATAAGTTTTGCTTGCTTATGTTTATATATTACAAGGGTTTTTCTTTTCTCATTCTTTTAGTATCTAATGGAGGGAGGCTGTAGAAAGGAGAGCCAGCAATAGTGACACCATAAAAAAAGAAGGCCATTAGAGCACTGGCCCTAGAGTCAGGAGGTCTTGAGTTCAAATCCTATGTGATCACACTAACTATGTGATTCTGGGCAAATCACTTAACTCTGATTGCCTCAAAACAACAAAAAAGGCAGGCCATTGAAAGGTTTTTTTCTTTAATGAACAGAAGAAAAAGAAAGATGTTCAGAAGGAAACAGACAAGCAGGACAGTTTTGAAAGCAACATGTGGAATTTATTATATATATTTTCAAGCAAGTGTTATAAAGTAGAGATTCATGGATTCATATAGAATCCTTTTTTTGCATGTTTTGCTATATACATGGAATGCAAGTTTTAGGGATGTTGTAAATTCATAATTTTTTTAAAAAATTAATTTTCTCTGAGGCAGATTATGAGAAGTCATGGTTTTTCTCTGACAGACAATATATGCCTCAGAATGGTCATGGATATACATTTCTATTTTCCCTTACTAATAATAACTCATATTGATATAGAACTTTATGGTTTACAAAATGCTTCCTTCACAACAACTCATAGGTGATACAAGACTCCTCATCTTTAAAATCCTCCTAGTGGATGTGTTCTGGCCCACTATCCCAGAGTCAGGTGTCTACTCCTTAGGGGGCTAGGGGTACTCTGAGAAGTCTGGGAAAGTTATCTTTTTTCTAATGTCACTGGCTAAAGCTTCCACCAACCTGTGTTCCCCAAATGTTAGCCACCAGCTCAAATTAATCACTTAACATAAATTACTTTTTACAAAGAGCTATTTACTTTGAAGGCATAACAAGAAAAAAATGTACAAACATTCCTCACCCACAGTTGTCCGCACACTCTTCCCTATTTCACCTCAGTCTCTAGGGACTGAGTGGGCTCAAACTTATTAACCAGGTCCTGGAAAGCACTGGTCCCACCAACAGTCCATTCAGAATGCTCACTTCTTAAACAGCCCTAATCACTGAATGGGTGTTGCCTTAATCAAAGTGGAAACTTGGAAAGACCTTAGCTTAAAAAGGCCAAAGTCTCCTGCTGCATCCTGGGTCATCTCTAGTCATCCTGATCCTGTATTTTGCCACTGGACCCATATGGGTCCAGAGGAGAGAATGAGACTGGTGACTTTGCACAGCCCTCCCTCATTTAAATTCAATTCACTTTCAAGTCATGGCATCACCTTCCTAATGCCATGGTCCTCTTCAGGAACAAAGAAGAAACCACACACAATCCTTAGGCTCAACTACCTGTGCCATATGAATTCAATGGAATATTACTGTGACATGATGAGGCAAGAAACAATTTCAGACAATCCTGGAGAGTATGAATCGTCACAGTTAAGGGAGAATAATCAGGAAAACAATTTGTACAAAGGGCAGTCACTTTGTTACACGTAAAAAAAAATAACTCTGGATAACTAGTTACGGTTCTACCCTCAATGAAGGGAAAATGGAGATATTTTTGAGTTACGCGGCTGGGAGGCTCATTGGCTAGAACCCGGATTTGGAGTGAGGAACATCTGAGAATGAATCCTACCCCACACTTACTAGCCGCTGGCCCCCTTTCAGCCCAACTCAATCTCATCTAGAAAATAAGGGCGTTGGACCTGAAGACCTTTGCTTTCTACCTTTAAACCTCCAATCCTACAGCTTGCTACTATCTGTGTTATTTCCAGCAAATCACTCAACCCTTTCCAGCCTAGCTGTTCAGTTGCTTTTCAGTTGTGTCCAACTCTCTGTGACCCCATGTGGGCTTTTCTTGGCAGAGATGCTGGAGCTGTTTGCCATTTCCTTCTCCAGCTCGTTTTACAGACGAGGAACCTGAGGCAAACGGCATTAAGAGACTTGCCCAGGGTCACACAGCTAGTAAACATCTGAGGTCAGATTTGAACTCAGGAAGAGGAGTCTAGGCCCAGTGTCGCCCAGCTGCCCATTTTTCCACCTCAGTGTCTTCTGTTACAAAACAAGAGATGACCTCTCTCTAAGGTCTCCTGCAAGGTCAAATTCTATGAACTTCATTATGTAAAATCAGCTAAGAGCTCAAGAGATGGTCTGACATTTACATTTTTGTCACTGTTACTCAGGGTGCGGGGTGGGAAAGGGGCTGCGGCCAGTACTGGGTCACCATATAGAGGTGCCAGGGCAGGCTGATGATCCCTAGCTTGAGATGATTTGGGATGACCCCAGGAGTATTCTCTGGCCCTTGTCTACCTCCTCCCCACCCTCAGGGCATTCTGATCTCAGATTCATTCCCTGACTTTATGCCCTGACAGCTGAACAACAGACTTCAGTTCTGCTGTCTGTTCACAGCCCACATCTAAGAATGCATCACTTCATTCTTTCTCCCTAACTTAACTATCTCTGTTCTTCAGGACCCTCCACTCTCTTCTACCCATTAGAAACCAGAGACCTCAAAACTATTGTTTTTATTTTAAAAAGTACTTTCTAAATTGTTTTCTAAAACTACCTCTGGATTTTTAAAGTTTTTTTTAATGTAAATTTTAGTTTAAAATTATGTAATTTATCAAGGCCTTCCAAAACTTTCTGAGAAAGATCTTCTGTTTCCTCCTATGGTTCCCTCTAAGACAACCTTAACCTTTGGTTTTTTTATTTTCTTTTTAAAGAAGCCTTTCTCAAAGGCTGCTGACAGTGCAGTTGGTTAGTCTGGTTCCCAGATTTTCTGACTGGCAAGTGTTCAGTTTCTTCAGTAAGTACTTTTGGTAAACCTTGGGGAAACCAAAAGAAATGCTTCTTAAAAAACATAACTGAGAATGAATCTACTACATCTGTGAACATCAGACAGAATCCTTCATAGAGACAAGTCTCTTCATCTATAGGGGAGAAATTTCCCTGACAAGTGTTACTGTCTAAATGAGCTCACTTAAACAAACAAATGAACAAACAAGAAAAGATAAAAAGATCAAGGAAATATTTTTTAGAAACATAATAAAGCAGAAGTTCATCAGGAGACATTGACAAGAAGAACATTTTGTTATTTTCATATTAAACTTAATATGCATTTTAAAAAACTATACACACTAGAAACTCAGCATATCATTCATATGCAATCTTTTTTCTGTTCTTTGCATATTAAAATGTTCATGTTCCATGTTAAAATCTTTCAATGGCCACCTGCTGTTTGTTCTGCTTGATTTCAACTCCATCATCATCTTCATCATGACAGGTCCAAGAAAAACTCATCACCAGAAAACTCATCATCATCAGTATCCTCAGCTACTTCTGCCCCCTTTGATTGCAGAACTAGAGGGTCAAAAGACTAACTGTCTCTTCATTTGTCATCAGCTGCTCTGCTTGGTCTCAAATTCAACTTCATCTTGATCATGCCCCTGGCCAGGGTATCCCCTGGCCCTCCTCTAACCCTTTCAGCTTCCCTTTGTGTATTGTCTTCCCCCGTTAGATTGTAAGCAGCTTGAGGGCAGATGTTTTCTTTTTCTTATTTATCTCCCCCAGAACTTAACACAGTGCCTAGCACCACATAATAGGCACTTAATAATGTTCATTGGATATGATCTTTTTTTTTTACTATTTATTAATTCATAGAAATCATCATTCCTCTAACATGCAGATACCTTAGTAATGACTGTGTTCCCTTATTCTTCCAAAAGATAATGTTTTCCAGCTTCCCTGAGTGCCATTTAGTTCTAATATTTCTTATTAACAATGGTTATAATTAATATTTATATCATGATTTAAGATTTAGAAACCACTTTACATTGCAGTGAACAGAACACCAGCCCTGGAGTCAGGAGGACCTGAGTTCAAATCTGGCCTCAGACACTTAACACTTACTAGCTATGTGACCTTGGGCAAGTCACTTAGCCCCAATTGCCTATCCAAAAAAAAAAGGCAAAAACAAAAAAAGAAACCACTTTATATATTATTTGAGACTCATAATGAGCTTGCGAGATAGCAACTAAAGGTTATTGTTACTTCCATTTTGTAGAGAGGGAAACTGAGGAGAGAGGGAAACAGGGAGACTGAGAAGCTTACTGTACTCACACAGCTAATATCAAGAGGTAGGATTTGAATATAGGTCTTCTTAACTCCCAAATCAGATGGTATCTATTTTCCCATGCTGCCTCTCAACTTCTGAATTTGCAAAGTTGATTGATAAGTCCATGTTTTGAAAACATGGACTTTTGTTTTGAAAGGTTTTGTTTTGTGGCTAGGAAGACCTGAATTCAAATGCAGCTTTTGACAGTGGCTACATAAGCCTGGGCAACTCAACTACTATGAGCTTTAATTTCTTCATCTGCAAAAGAGAAACGATAATATCTGCAATACGTGCCTCACGTGGATATTATTAGGGTCAAAATGAGCTGCCCTGTGCTCGGCAAACCTCAGAGTGCTAGGCAAGTGTCCACGACCATTAGTGGTTCTCTTATTTAAAGCATTTAGTACAAAGGAAGCTCTGTGTCCGTGTCAGTCAGCATCTCTATTTCCTATTGTCATTATTGTTAATACTATTTTCTGGTTGTTGCCATTATTTTCAGTATTTCCAAAGACAGGTCATATAAAGTAGAAAGAAGACAAGGTTGGGATTTCAAACACCTAAGCTTGGGGACTGGCGCTGGCATTCCTAGTTGAGCGAATGTGTGAGTCAATTAACCTTCAAGTGCCTCAGTTTCCCACACTGGTAAAAGGAAATAACAGGGTACTTTCCCAGCCAATCCAACAGTCAATCAGTCAGCAAGTTTATGAAGTTCCTGCTCTGTCCAAGGCCCTGAGATACAAAGTTAAAATGAAAAACCAGACCCTGCCTTCATGGAGCTTATGTCCTACTGGGGGAAACAATTCAGGATTATTATTTGTCCTGTCTTCGAAGAGGACCAATGACATTGCCTTGCACGTGAGCTGGATTTAAGCAAGGCAGGGTCGCACAATGTTGTCAGGCTCACTCTCTCTTCCGGAGTCATTGAAGTCCAGTGGCAAGATAAAAGTCAGTGAAGATAAAAACAGTGAAGATGGCCTGGGATGCAGAGGATGCTCTTGGAATCTCTGATGTCTGACCAAGCTTTAGGTATTCCACAGGGCCGGCTTCATGCCTTCATGGGCTTTGGAACAAATTGTTCTCACCTGCCCATTCTGCCGGGGGAAGTCTGCATGCCCACAGTGGACATCTCCCTAACTCACCAATGGGCTTGAGGCCCCTTGGTTCCCCTCAAGCTGGCTAGCACATCTGCCAGGATGGTTTTACTGGGGTGTGTACATGCTACAGTTTCAGGTACTCCTTCACCTTTGGTGTCCAACTGTCTCTCAGCTCTCACTCCCGACCCTCCCCATATATGGAAAAACTTGGTGTGGAAGGAGGACACATTAATAACTAAGAGGACAAGGGGGGACTCCCATGGGAGTTAGCACCTGAGTGCCTTCCTTAAAGAAAGTGAGGGCTTCTTGGAGGAAGAAAATTTCAGGTATATGGGACCACCTATGCCAGGTCACAGAGGCAGTAGATGAAGGGCCGAGTTTGGGCAGCAGCAAGTAATCCACTTTTAATGCAACACAGGAAGCATACAGGAAGGAGAGGAATATGTGATGAGCCTGGAAAGGTGGGTTACAGCCATACTGTAAAGGACTTTAAATTCCAAACTGGCCAGTTCACGTTTTATCCCTGAGGTAAGTTTCGTAAGCAGGGGAGTTAACATGGTCAGACTTGAGTTTTGGAAGACTCTTTTGGCAATTGTGTGGAGAATGGATTGGAGAGGGGAGAGACCGGAAACTGAAAGCCCAATTGCAAGGCTATTATGATAGTACATGAGAGAGAGTGAGGGCCTGTTGGTCATATGGATGAAAAGGAGTGGACACAGGTGAGAAATATGTCAGGGATGGAATCAAACTGTGGCAACTCTTTGGACATGGGGACTGAGGGAGGAGGATAAACTGAGGCTGATAATACTTGGCACATAACAGGCCCTGGGATTCTGAGGTTGCAGACTCGGGTGACTAGAAAGTCAGTGATGCCCTCAACAGAAACAGGAGAGTCTGGAGGAAAAATGGCTTTAAGCAGGACACTGGGATCTGTTTTGGACAGGAGGCTAAGAGATACTTACAAGATATCCAGTCAGAACTGACTTTGCTAGACTGGGCTCCTCTCGGCAAGGCAGGGTTCTAAGCCAGCTCCAAAAGACTCATGATGGAAAGGGCTGTCCACATCCAGAGAAAGAACTACGGAGTCTGAATGCAGAGGGAAGCAAACTGCATCCTCTCTCTCTTTTTCGTTTTGTTCCTTCTTTCTCACTGTTCATTCCATTGGTTATAATTCTTCACAACGTGACTAACGTGTAGTGAGAAGGTATTTGTAGAACCCGTATCAGACTGCATGACATCATGGGGGGGAGAGAAAATCTGGAACTCAAAAGCTTGTGGAACTGAATGTTATAAACTAAAAGGAAATATATAAATAAATTTTAAAAATAAAAAGGAGAAAAAAAGATATTCAGTCACAAGTCTAGAGCTCATGTGTGAGAGTCAAATATGTGTGTGTGGGGACACAGATATACATACACGGATATAGACATAGAGAGAAACATGTGTATTATGTGTATCCATGTGGAAATCATCTGAATGCATTTCAGTTGTTTCAATCACATTTGATCCTTTGTGATCCTATTTGGGGTTTTCTTGGCAGAGATACTGAGGTGATTTGCCATCTCCTTCTCCAGCTCATTTTACAGATGAGGCAAACAGGGTTAAAGTGACTGAGGTCAGATCTGAACTTGAGTCTTCCTGACTTCAGGCCCAGTGCTCTTCCCACTGTGCCACCCAGCTACGCTTTCATCTGAACACAGAGGATAACCAGATTCATGAGAGTTTCACTAAGACAACAGAGTACAGACAGAGAAAATGACCCAGGTCAGAACCTCAGGAGGAATCTGCCGTTAGGGGACAGGACACGGATGAAGAATAGGCAAAGTGGACAAGGAGTTGTCGGACAGGCAGGAGAAGCAGACAAGAGAAGTGTCAGGCAACCTGGAGGAGAAATTGGTCAATGATGTCAAGTGCTGCAGAGAGCAAAAGGACCAAGTCTAAAAATAGGCTATTGGATTTAGCAATTAAGAGAGCGTTGGTAATGCTTCAGAAAGCAGTTTCATTTGAATGGCGAGGGCTGAAGCCAGGCTTCAAGGGGTTGGAGACTGTGGGAGAAGAAATGAAGACAGCTTCTGGGAGGAATGACTGTTTTTTAGGAGTTTGGCTGTGTGGTGAACTGGGCCTGACTCATGCTATTCCCCTAGTAGTTCAAGTCCAATATTGGAACAGAATGAGACACTCACAGGTTTCGAAAGGAGGTTTACACAGCAATAGCTTAGAAAGGATACTCAAAGATACAGCATTCAACTCAGGTGCACAGTCTGCAGGGTGGGGTGAAGTGACTCAGAAGGCCTTAAGACATCTATGAATTCTGAAGGGTGGAGACTCCACATGGGCAGGAGCAAAAGAGGAGAGAATGGTGGTGGATGTCAAGGGGTTTTGAGGTAGAAGAGGAGAGAGAAGACAGCTCAAAATAGATGGCCTCTTTTCTTAATAAAATAGATGAGTTTCTTTGCTCAAAAAAGTAGAAGGTAGGTTTCTCTGCTGATAGGAAATATAGATGGGAAGTGGGAAAAAGTATGTGAGAGGAAGGACAGGGGGTAATTGTACAGAAGGCTTCAGAAGGAAGGTGCAGTTTGGAATAGCCTCATGGTGGAATGCAAGATAACTTCTTGCGACCTTAAAGACAATTGAGTCCAACTCTTTCACCTTTGCAGATAAGGAAACTGAGGCAGTTTTAAAAGGAATGTCCTCCAGAATTTCCCAAAGTGGGTGATACTGCCCCCTGGGGGGGGCACTGGAATGATCGAGGGGGGCAGTAGTAGCCTCGGGTGCAATTAAAGGACATTGAATAAAAATAAGGAGATGGTAGAAGCATAAGGAAAGAAGAGAAGATAAAGAAAAATTTGAAAAACCATTTGCACATGTTTCATCTGTTGTGTAACAGAGTTAAAGTCATAGTGATTACATTATTTTCCAAATAAACACACAAAATGCAAGTTATAACCTCTTAGTGGTCAAGTCTGCCTACAGGTCTTAACAAGCAAGTGTTGGCAGGCAAGCATGTCATGCATTGTCAGGAAAACCAGCATGTATTGGCAGGAATTCCTGCATGTAATGACTTGTTTACAATACAATGCTGTTGGTTATATGATGCAATATTGCATCATCAAAATTTCAATGCAGAAAAAAACACAAATTTACAATAAATTATTAAATTTAAGATGCATCATTTTTTTAAAAAAGTATATATATTTTAAATGATACACATGTCAAAAAAAATGTTAAATGTTTAAAGAAAGTAAATTTCCAGGGGGGGACACTGAGTAACCTTTTTTTAAAGGTGGCAGTAGGCCAAATAATTTCGGGAACCTATGGACCTAGACCAGTGGTTCTCAATCTTCCTAATGCCACGACCCTTTGATATAGTTCCTCATGTTGTGGTGACCCCCAGCCATAAAATTATTTTCGTTGCTACTTCATAACTGCAATTTTGCTACTGTTATGAATCATAGTGCAAATAGCTGATCTGCAGGATGTGTTTTCATTGTTACAAATTGAACATAACCCACAGGTTGAGAACCGCTACCCTAGACAGTGGGGCATGGGCAAAGGTGGGGGTAGAAAGTGAACACATAATCTCAGGTTTTTCAGGCAAGAATAAGTCCCTTGACCCCAATAGGAACTTCTAGACCAGCGATGCTCAGTCTCTCCATCATGTGTCACCTACTCCTCTACCGATTTGTCCAAACACTGACATTTGCCATCTCTTTGACCCCAGTTGAGTCATTTAAACTCTGAGTCCCAGTTTCCCTCAAAGCTCAGATAAAGCCCTACCCTCTGGGGAAGGGAAGGGAGTGAATAAATATTCACAAAGCACCTACTATGTTCTAGGCACTGGGCTAACTCACAAATATTATCTCCCTTTATCCTCACAGCAAACCTTCCAGGTAGGAGCTATTATTTTCCCTGTTATACAGTGGAAGTAACTAAGAAAAAAAAGGTTAAGTGACTCACCTAGGGTCACACAGTTATCTGAACTCAGGTCTTTCTGACTTCAGACGCATTGCTCTGTCCAGTGTCTCCAATCAACCTTTCCTGACCCCCCACGAGGCCAGCGTCTGCCTTCTGTTGATCATTTCCAAAATATCCAGTACATATCTAGGTCGTCTCCCCAGTTAGACTGGGGCTCCATGAGGGCAGAGGCTGTTGCCACTTTTTCTTTGTCTCCCCAGTGTTTGGCACATAGTAGGCACCTGATAAAGCTTGCTGACTTGACCGTAAAATGGGAGTGATCACATTTGTACTGCCCACCTCAAAAACTCCTTGCAAACTGCAAACGTTTTATGTAAGTATGAACAATTATTATTAGAATATTATGCTAGGCTCCACAGGACTTTATCAAATTAGGATAAGAGGATCCTATCCAACACAATCCAACAGAGATGAATCAAGTGCCTACTAAGTGCAAGGGATGGAAAGACTATGAAAACCTGTCCCCGGTCTCAAAGAGCAGGCATTCTATTGAGGGGAATGGCAAACAAAAAAATGTGTCTCCAGACTCAAGTGTTGAAATGCCAGTCTCTGGGCATGAGAATGTGCCCCCTTCAGAATGTTGCTAACTCAGAATGGAATGTGCTGACTCCAATAATTACAATCTTTGTTTTCTGTCGAGGTATCATTTCCCCCTAAAATGAAAGCCATTTCATTAACTTGGAAGTGAGAACACCAATACCCTCCCATACAAAAATTAGGAAAAATCTCTCTGCTGTCATCACTCCCCGACTCCCTGCCCACACCACCAATCAACTAATTCCTTCGTGTTCTCCTGGTCCAGGGCAACTCACCAGGCCGAAGATTCATGGCGATCTTCTGGGGTGTCATCTGAATGACATCTGCAGGGGAAGGGCTGGAGCCCTTGGTGCTCAGAGGAAGGTTCTTCAGGACAGTGATGCTGCTACCTGGGCTCTCGATTTCCCCTTCACAACCGTTGTGGAGGAGATTTGCCCTCAGATCACACCGGGAGGTGACTGACCTCAGGTTGCCAAAATCCTAAGAAGAAAGGAGAGACAAGGATAAGAAATCAGGCCACTCTTATACCTGCCAACTTTTTTTTTTTTATTCCAGACCTTAACACTTGCTAGCTGTGTGACCCTGGCTAAGTCATTTAACTACTCTGGGATTTGGTTTCTTCTTCTGTAAAATATGAATAATGATTCTTGCATGCCCTAGCTAATGAAGATGTTGGGTTCCAAATAGTAGTAATGCTTGGGTTTATGTAGCACTCTGAGGTTTTCAAAGGATTTTTAAAATATCTCATTTGATCCGCACAACAACCCCGCAAGGTAGGTACTGTTATTAGTCCCATTTTTACAAATGAGGAAACTGAGACAGGCCGCAGTTAAGTGACTAGCCCAGGGTCACACAGCTAGTAAGTGTCTGGGGTCACGTTTGAACTCAGGTCTTTCTGAATCCAGAAGCAAGACCCCAGCCATTGCACTACACATAAAACACACATACTTATTGGGTAATCAGATTGTGTATCCAGGAGAAACAAAACTGATTATCCCTAAGAAGAATTTCAACAGGTTTTCCTAGGCTGGGCAATTCTGATGTGAAGTCAGCAGAGTCACTCAGAGCATTTCAGCTAAACTAGCGTTCTCTACAAGGAGGCCACTACGATGTGTCAAAAGGCAGATGCAGTTTTGTGCCTGGAGACAGAACCAGTGAATCAGAGACTCTCAGGGCCTTCCAGAGTCATCTGGTCCAGACTGAACAGGAATCCTCTACAGCAGAGATATTAACTACTCAGTCCAATCCAAGTAACATCATTAATGCCTATTCTACGCAACACTGTGCTAAGAGATGGGGATATAATTAATAAAGAGATAGCCCACCCCTCCAGGAACTTACAGTGTAGTGACAGCATGCAAAAGAAAGTCGCAAAGTGGGGAGGGGAAGATCAGGGGACAGCTGGAGAAAGGAGGCCTCTCTCCAGGGAGTTGAAGCTGGGCAGAGCAGGGGACTTGACCCACAAAATCCAGCACAGCAGAATCAGATTAAAATGCAATTGGGAAATACAGTCCGACATAGATGATGGTATGTGTGGTTTTCTAAGTCAATATGCAGCCGGCAGGGGTTCATTTTTTTTTTTTAATTTTTGCATTTTTTGAAGGGGCAATTGGGGTTGTGTCTTGCCCAAGGTCACATGGCTAGTAAGTGTTAAGTGTCTGAGGCTGGATTTGAACTCAGGTCCTCCTGACTCCAGGGCCGGTGCTGTATTCACTGTGCCACCTAGCCACCCTGGGGATCCATTTCTATTGGAGTTTGATACCAATCATCCTACAGCAGTCCATCCTCAACATGTAAACCACTGGGGATGGAGAGCCCACCCCCTCCTGAAGCAGTTCATGCTAGGTCTGAGATAGTTGCAGTGCCTCAAGACCCCATGTGACCCTGTAGGTCCTCAAGTACAGCCAACTGGATCCCATCAAAGGGTTGCACTTGAGGACCTGGAAGGCTACATGTGGTCTTGAAGCTGCAGGTTCCCCTCCCCCAGGTTACATGTTTTTCCTTACAACAAGCTTAAATGTGTCTCACTGAAACTTCTATCCCTTGTCCCTAGTTCTTCCTTCAGGAGCACCAAGGCAGACCGAACCTCCTTTAGAGAAGGGCCCTTCCCATACTTGAAGGCAGCTATGATTATGACCTCCCCCCCCACCCCCGCCAAGGTGGGATGATGGTAAGCTACCATTTATATGGCACTTTAAAAGTCTGTAAAACCCTCCACAAACGTTCTCTCTTTTCTTCTCACAGCAACGTCAATCATTGTCAGCCATGCCTGGCTCTTCACGACCCATTTGGAGTTTTCTTGGCAGATACTGGAGTCATTTGCAATTTCCTCTCCCAGAGCATTTGACAGATGAGGAAACTGAGGTTAAGTCACAGGGTTAAGTGACTTGCCAAAAGTCACACAGCTAGTAAGTGTCTGTGGCCAGATTTGAACTCAGGGAGATGAGTCTTCCTGACTCGAAGCCCTGGCACTCCCTCTATTTACTTCGCTGCCTAGCTGCCCCAACAGCCTAGGAGGTGGGTGCTATCGGTATTCCCATTTTTACAAATAAGGAAAATGAGACTGACAAAAGTTTAGCGACTTGTCCAGGGTCACACAGCTAATAAGTAATTGAGCTCAAATTTGAATTTGAGTCTTCCTGACTCCTGACCCAGAACTCTATCCAACTGCCTCTAAGCTAAGCATCACCATTTCCTACAAGTGATCCTTGGCATTTAATCCTCTCGCCATCCTGGTAACACTGCTCATATTCCAATGTCCTTCCTACACTGAGATGCTCAGAACTGAACCTAATACAATAGACCAGATGTGGCCTGACCAGGACAAAGTCCGGAGGAACTCTACAGGGGTGCGCTGGGGCCAGCAAGCTCCCAAGCCGATTATTAAATTTTCATTTACGTTGCACTGACATCCTGGAAACTGGCAAACGCTATAAATCGCAGCTTGGTTTATTGTTTTGCTGACTTGTTGAGACTTAAGAAGGTGACGGAGAAAAGGTTAACATGAACTTAAAAGTGTGTTCGTTAAGAGAGAAGTTTGCTAAACATTTACTATCCCACCACATGTATTGTGGCCTCTTACGTTCTAGACACCGACATTCTCTTAATCCAGCCTAAAATCACATTAGGTTTATTGGCTATCATGTCATTCTGTCAATTTAGATGGAAGTCCTAGGCCACTAAACACTTCGTTATCTAGCCATACCTACCCTCTCCTGTACTTGGTGAAGTGGATTTTTTAATCCAAGTGCAGCACTTCACATCTGTCCCTATTGAACTTCATCTTATTAGATTTAATCTAAAATCTTTTTGGGTCCTGATTCTGTTACCTCCCACGTTAACTGTTCCTCCTAGCTCTGTCATCTACAAAGGTAATGGGCAAGTAGAATCTCCCTTCCTCTAAGTCAGTGGTGAGAATATGGGGCCAAGGATGAATCCCTGGAACATTTCACTAAACAAAGACTTCTATATCATGCCCCTAGGAACATCATCAAGGACCTCATCATCCTGCAAGTTCTCATCAGCAATGATACACAGACACACAGACACACACACACACACACACACACAAACACACACACACACACACACACACAGACACACACACACACACACATCCCCCCACCTCTGCGGCTGATTGGAGGGTGAAATGATGAGCTCCTCCCCAAATTTCCATTTAAGAAGGGCACTCAGGCCAACCATTTTTTCTTTTCTCACTAGGCTATAGTCCTTTGAACTTTTTCATCATAGTCTCACCCTGGGTATAGATACACATACACACATTCTCCTCTCTCTCTCTCTCCCTGTCTCTCTCTCTGTCTCTCTCTCTGTCTCTCTTCAATTTTCTACTGTTTAGATTGCAAGCAACCATAAGGGACTTCTTTCTTATTTGTATCCCCAACAGTTAGCTCAGCGCTTACTGCATAGTAGGCATTAATAAATGGTTTTTGATTGACTCACCTTTCTCCACAACGACAAGGTGCCATTACAAATTACTATTTGAGAATGGCTGAACAAGTTGTCGTTTTTCAGTGGCCCTCAACCTGTGAGTCACGACCCCTTTGGGGGTCAAATGACCCTCTCACAGGGGTCGCCCAAGACTAATGGTCTTAGGAATGGAGAAACCACTCCTCTATCTGTCTCCAGGCAGGTGCGCCCACATGCAGATATGCCCACATGCGAGTATTAAAGGGTCACAGCATTAGGAAGGAAGGTTGAGAACCACCGTGGTATATGAATGTAATGGAATACTATTGTGCTGTAAGAAATGATTATCAGGCAGATTTCAGAAAAACCCAGAAAGACTAACATGCACTGATGCAAAGTGAAATGAGCAGAACTAGGAGAACATTATACACAGTAATAGCCACAGTGTGGGATGACTGACTTTCATAGACTTAGCCCTTCTCAGCAATGCAAGGTCCTAAAACAATTACAAAGGATTCATGATAGTAAATGCCATCCACATCCAAAGAAAGAACTATAGAGTCTGAATACAGAGTGAAGCAGACGATTTTTTTTTGTTTTATTTTGTTTCTTCTTTTTCATGGCTCCTCCCCTTGGTTCTAATTCTTCTATGCAACATGACTAATGTGAAAATATGTTTAATAAGAATATATGTGTAGGGTCTATAACAGATTGCATGCCTTCCTGGGGAGGGGGAAGGGGAGAAAAGAGGAAAAAATTTAAAATTTATGGAAATGAATGTTGAAAACTAAAAATAAATCAATTAACTTTTTAAAAAAGAATGCAAGTTGCTTGAGGGCAAGGGACTGTCTGCATTTTTTGTTTGTTTTACGGAGGGGGGAAGGTGAGACAGTTGGGGCTAGGTGATTTGCACAAGGTCACACAGCTGGTGTGTCAAATATCTGAGGTTGGATTTGAACTCAGGTCCTCCTGACTCCAGGGAAGGTGCTCTTCATTTTTTGTTTTGTATCCCTAGCACTCAGCACAATGTTTTGGCACACAGTAAGTACTGAATAAAGACCCACTTAATCAAAGAATAGACAATAAATTACTTCATAAAGTCGTTCGTTCCCCTGTACTGGCACTTAGTAATCCCTGTGCCTCCCTTTCTAAACACGCACAAACGATCCCTTTAATGGTAACTCTAGCACTTTGTCTGAAATTGGAGCTTACTAGCTTACAAATGGCAGATTTCCTTATCTTCCTTGGGAAGGAGGGGCAGAGAGAAGGGAGAATCTGTCAGAAGAGAGAGATGAGCGGAGCTCCTTTCTAGTTCTAAATCTATCAGTCTTTCAACAAGCTTTGATTACACTCTTACTATATCTGGAAGTGCTTACACAAAAATTCAATTGTCCTGCCCTCAAGGAGCTTCCATTTTAATAGAGGAAATGATACATACATATGTAAGTATATGCAGAATGGAACAAGGTGGTTCTGGGAGGAAGGGCACAGCACCTCGGAGGGTTGGGGGCGGGGGGGGGGGGGGTAGGAAAGGCTTCCTGAAAAAGGCAGCACTCAAACTGGCTCTTGAAGGAAATTAGGGATTCCAAGACTAATGTGAGAAAGGAATACATTTCCGACACAGGGATAAATAGCCAGTGTAAAGATACAGAGATAAGAGGCACAGCTTGAGTTTCTTTTTTAAAAAAATGACCTGGGAGGCTAGGAACAATTTCCCCAATTGAATCCACCAAATCCCTTCCCCAAAGGTCTCTTCCTTCTCCCCCATCAGCCTATTTCAGATCAGCATTGGTCCATCTCACCCCAATCAATCTCCTGGGAATTGGAATTTCTCCTGATCCTCTGGGCTAGATATTCTTGTCTTTAATTTGACCCAGACAAGGCTGAGGTTAAAAATGCTGCTGAGGAAATGAGGAGAAATGCAAAATGACGTCAAGGAGCAAAGGTCACACTGTACAGGTGTACCTTGGAGATACTGGTTTGGTTCCAGACCACAGCTATAAAGCAATCAACACAACAAAGGGAGTCACATGAATTTTTTGATTTCCCAGTGCGTGTAACAGGCATATTTACACTGTGCTGTAGTCTATTAAGTGTGCAATAGTATTATGTCTAAAAGAAATGTACATACCTTAATTAAAAATACTTTAATGCTAAAGAAAAGATGCCAACCATCACCCGAGCCTTCAGCGAGTCCCAATCTTTTTGATGGTGGATGGTCTTGCCTTGAAGTTGATGGCTGCTGAAAGACCAGGGTGGTGGCTGCTGAAGGCTGGGGTGGCTGTGGCAATTTCTTAAAATAAGACAACAATGCAGTTTGTCCCATTGATGACTATTCCTTTCACTTGAGCACTTAGAGGACATTATGGGGTTACTAGATGGCCTGATTACAATATTGTTGTGTCTCAAGGAATAGGGAAGCCTAAGGAGAGGGAGAAAGACGGGGGAATGGGTGGTCAGTGGAGCAGTCAGAACACACACACCTAGCAGTTAGGTTCACTGTTCATGGCACCCCAAAATAATTACAATAGTACCATTAAGGATCACTGATTACAGATAGCCATAACTGATATAATAATAATGAAGAAGTTGAAATATTGCAAGCATTACCAAGATATGATGCAGAGACACAGGTGTCAGCACAGGCTGTTGGAAGAATGACTTCAATCCAACTTGCTCCATGCAGGGTTGCCACAAACCTTCAATTTGTAAAAAACACAGTGTCTGCAAAGTGCGATAGCATGAGATACACCTGTACTTCCTCGTTCGACCATTCTGATCTGTTAGGCATGGAGGTAGTCACACTCCTGTCCAATTCTGTGTGCAGGCCATGCATGCCTTATCATAAGCAGCCTCCATACTTACAGGCCTGGGACACATTAATGCTCTGGAGCATGACTTTCCTGTGTCCTTCACCAGCTAACCCTTAGAACCAAAGCTCCCACCTGCTGTACCACCCAAGTTTCCACACTTGGGCCTTTACTCAGCCTGGATAATGGATGTCCTCTTAGCAATCCATTAACAAACATTTGACCCACCACGGGCCAGGCACTGTGCTAGGAGTAAGAATACAAAAAATGAAGTTGTCCCTACTCTCAAGAAGAACACATTTTAATGGGGAAGAAACACATTGAGAAGAATTAAGAATTCATTAAGAAATGAATTAAGGTTCTCTTTTCCTCCTCTGCTGCTTGAGAAGATAGAGGCCACCAGGAACCACTAGTGACGAGACGACCATCAGGACCAGGAAGGTTGTGACAAAAAGGCTCCTCAGTATCAGCAGCCGGTTAGAGACGCCCTTCGTCTTGGAAAGGCCACGGGGTTTAGGACTGAAATTTGAGGGAAAATTGGCTCAGATGATGTAATTTTCCTCTTTGGTTCAAGTAATCAATCAATCAGCCTTCACATTTTCATCTATTATTTAACATTCTTTTCTTTTTAAATTTTAAGTTCCAAGTTCTCTCCAGCCCTCCTGCCTCCTCTCCCAGTCACTGGAAAGGCGCGCAGTATGACATCAGTAGTATGTGTGGAATCATGCAAACTGACTTTCCATACTAACCATATTGCAAAAAAAGAAAAATAGGGAAAGTAAGAAGAATACAGTTCAGCTTGCACGCAGGGGCCATCAGTTCTCCCTCTGCGGGAGGATGACATTTTTGCATCACAGGTCCTTTGGAACTGTCCCGGACCATAGCACTGATCAGAGTAACTAAGTCTTCTACACTGAGCATCATGACTACGTTGCTTTTCTGTGTACAATGATCTCCTGGCTCTTCTCACTTCACTCTCAGTCCATATAGGTCTTGCCATGTTTTTAATAAACATTGATTAAATGCCTGCTACCTTCCAGGCATCAGGCTAAATGTTTGGAATGCCAGTGGAGAGGGCGGGGATAGTCCTTGTCTTAAGGAGTTTACCATTGACAACATTCAGAAAAAAGCTGAAAAGGGATGGGGGGGGGGGGCACCAGCATAAGGAAGAGAAAATGGGGAAAAGTCCAGGAGTGATGGTGGGTGACAAATGAAGAGATGGTTGGCCTGAGCCCTTCCTTACATGGAGGTTCTGAGAGGAACTCTCCACTCACCAGTCAGAGGGAGGGAGCCTGGAGACAAGGGCACTGATGAGATGTATACCAGGGCTGAAGTGATCTTACAAGATGGAGAGATTTTTGTGTGATGGAAAAGTCCAGATGAGGGAGTCCAGCTGGGTGGGAAACTATTCTGGTGGTGGCAAAAGCACAGCTTCTGGGCATGATTTATGATTCCTTTTCTATGCAAAGAAAAATTAACCAAAGCACAGGCTTGCAAGGCCTAAGAATCAACCAAAGCACAGGCTTGCAAGGCCTAAGAATCAAGAAAACAGTGGAAGGAATGCAAGAATGGAATGAGGCAAGTCAGGGGCGCTGCACAGGCACATGTTAGTGCTGGCGAGAAGGAGGACTAAGTGATTTTTACTGGGGAAGGCAGTAGGGATTTTTCCACCAGAGTATAGAACAAACTAGCTAAGAGCTTTTTTGTGTGTGGCTTTTTTGTTTGTTGTTTGTTTTTTCGGGTGCCTTTACCATGATTTCCACCTCTCGGTCTCTCCTATGCCCCCTCAGAAGGCCATGCTCCCTTTCTGGGATCCCCCTTGCTGCTTTACAACACCACCGCTTAAAGCACACAGCAGCAATAGTGGGCATCTCCCCTACCGACAAAAACAGGATCGTTTCGTCTCCATTCCAGGCAGGTGAAGCTGAACTGTATCAGCCAAAGTGGTGAACTACTACGGTGAGTGCCAGAACTTTTTACTCCACATAAAACGCGTGCAGTGGTGAGTGTGGCACAACCACATGATTGCTGTGGTTTAGTTGTTTCAGTTCTGTTCAACTCTTGGTGGTTCTATTTGGGGTTTTTGTGGCAAAGACACTAGAGAGGTTGGCCATTTCCTTCTCCAGTTCATTTTATAGATGAGGAAACTGAGGCCAATGGGGTGAAGTGACTTGCCCAAGGTCACACAGCTAGGACGTATCTGAGGCCAGATTTGAACTCAGGAAGATGACAGCACTCTCTCTCCCCTGTGTCACGTAGCTGTCCCCACAACAGTATTACAAGGCAAACAATTTTGAAAAGTGTAAGAACTCTGATCTAGGCAGTGACCAACCACTATTCCAGAGGACCAATGATGAAGCAAGCATGTTACTCACATCCTAATAGACAAGATGATGGATGCAGAGGGGAGAGACAGGGAGAGACAGAAAGACAGAGACACAGAGAGAGACAAAAAGAGAGCAAGAGAAAAGGAGAGAGACAGAGAAAGGAGAGAGGAGGAGAGCTTAGCTATATACAAACACAAATCTATAGCCATATATATAAATCACACTATGCTATATAATTATGTATTAATTACATATACTATATAACCAATCTGGGAGTTGGTTGTGCATGATTACACATATATTTACAAGGGTTTTGTTTTTCTATTTTTTAATATTTGGGAGAAGAAGGCAGACAGCAAAGTTTTTTGCTCATTAAAAGATTTTAAATAATGTTACAAATGATCAGAATCCAGACAGACGTGTGCTGGTCAGAGTTTGAATCACGTCAATAGCATTTATCAGGTGCCTGTTGTGTGCCAAGCACCATGCTAGATGCTGGGAACAGAAGAACAACATGGACAAGACAACAGTCCCTATCCTCAAGGAGCTTAAGGTCCACGAGTGGGCAGCATGTACAAAGATAAGTAAATACATAATACATACAAACTTGGGGGAAGGATGCAGATAGCACTAACAGAAAGGCATCAACTCAGAAGGGACACAAGTCATTCTTTTTTTTTGTCTTTTTGGAGGGGAGAAGGCAGGGCAATAAGGGTTAAGAGACTTGCCCAAGTTCACATGGCTAGCAAGTGTTAAGTGTCTGAGGCCGGATTTGAACTCAGGTCGTCCTGACCCCAGGGCCGGTGCTCTATTCACTGTGCCACCTAGCTGCCCCTACACAAGCCATTCTTAAAGGACAATCTGGATTCCAAGAGACACCAAGGAAGGAGAAGAGCAAGGGAATTAAAGACTTCAAGAATCAGGCAGGCAGTGCACCTTGAAGGATCACATAGGTAGAGTCTGAAGGCACCTGAGAGGTCACTTAGTCTAATCTCCTTTTTTTTACATATGGAGAGTAATTAAGGCCCAGAGTCATTAAGTGATTTGACCGAGGTCTGGGATTTGAACTCAGATTCAACACTGTCCCTGGTACCAAGATGGTAGCTGAGGTTTGTTAGTGTCGCACTGTAATGTGAATGGCCAACAATAGGACAATGATTATTGTGTGGGAGCCCAGATGCTCAGGCAAGAGTTTTAAAAAACAGGTAATTAATTATCAGGAGTTTGAGGAAGCAATGGGTCTATGTAGGGAGTCAAAGCTAGAGAAATAACCTTGACCTGATGCTTATGAGCTCAGACCATTACCACCCCGCAGCACTTTTTAAAAAGGGCTGAAAATAAAGATTCCCTGCCTTGGCTCAGAATCCATTTGCTGTTTCTGTCTGACACACACATGTTAATGGGCCTGACCTTTTACATGCTGAATCCTCGCCTTGCCCTCTAGAACTTTTCCTTTATTTCTAAAACTGTTTTGGTAGATAGGAGCCACAGTGAAATCAACTCCTATGAGGGAGCCCACAGATTTATCTGATTCTGGCTGGAACAGAAAGCCTAAAAATACTGGGAGGACCTGGGAGGTGGATGGAATCACAGCCCTGCTATTCTCCAGACCTCTCTCCTGCAAGCAAAACATCCCAAGATCCTCCTAGAACATGGATGCCAAGCCTGTGACTATTCTGCTTATCCCTTCTCTGGGGTCTTTTCCAGTGTATCGATGTCCTTTATAAAATGTTGGAGCCTTTCAGAACCTGGCCCCTTCCTATCTTTCCAGTCTCCTTCCATCTCCCCCCTTCCCTTACACTCAGTTATCCTATGGCATTGGCCTCCTCAAAGTGTGCCATCTCCAGGCACTTTCTTTCCCTGGCTGTTGCACCTGCCTGGAATCTCTCCCTCCTCATCAGTATCTCCTGGATTTTCTTGCTTTCCTCAAGTCCCATCTAAAATCTCACCTTCAATGAGAAGCCTTTCCTGCTCCCCCTTAAAGCTAGTGCCCTCCCTCTCTGGATTATCTCCAATGAACCTTGCATCTGTTTTGTTTGTATGTCATGGATCACATATTGTCTGTCATGCAGCTTATCAGACTGTGAGCTCCTTGAGGGCAGGGACTGTTTTTTGCCTTTTTGTATCCCCATCGCTCAGTGCCTGCCTGGCACACAGTAGGTGCTTAATAAATGCTTGTTGGTTTCCATTCTTATTAAATGATGGTCAAGGTTCCCCACTACATCCTGGGTCATCTCCAGTTGTCCTGATCTATATCCGGCCACTGGACCCAAATGGCTCTGGAAGAGAAAGTGAGGCTGATGACTTTGAATGGTCCTCCCTCACTTAAATACAATTCAATTGCAAGTCATGGCATCACCTTCCTGATGTCATGGTCTTCTTTAAGAATGAAGGACAAACCGTGACCTGCGAATATTCTGAGCTGCCCCAGTGTGGACCCCACTGGCCAGTTTCGGTTGGGCGACTCAGCTGCACCTCTGGGACAAGCTTTTTAGCCCCTTGTGCCCCAGGGAAAAAATCGACCCACCAGGAAGATGTCAAATAGTTGTTCAATTTTGTCCTACAAGACAACACCCAGGGCAGTCAATCACTCCAAAGCTAACAGACTCCGCTGGCAAAGAGCCCAAGGCAGGGTGGGAGACCCAACACCGGTGTAGCCCGATGGGATCCAAGAACAGAAAACTCCCCCGAATAGTTACACATCCATTCTTGTCACTTGGCGAGTCAGTCTGCATGGAGATGCCACCTAGCACAATTCCGGGGACACTGGTGTGCAGGGACTTAGGAGGCAGAAGCCTAGGGCTAGAGAGCTAGTTCCAACCTATACTGGCCACCTGGCAAAAACAATACTACTAATTTCTCGATGCCTGGCTTTTCTCATTTAAAAAATAGGGATAAAAATACATTCACAGGGAAGGTTCTATGCAAACATGTCCCAAAACAAAAGATATTAAGAAAACAAGATTTTTTTCAAAAGGTGATATATATGAAAGATAGGAACTAGAGTTATATCATTTTTAGGGAGGTCTCAGAGGGTAATTTCCTCTACATCAAGGCAGGTCATTTGCAACATTGATTCTGAAAGATCTGCCTCCAGCATTCACAGATTAAAAATTTACCAGAGGGCAGCTAAGTGGTACAGTGGATAGAGTATCAGACCTGGAGTCAGGAAGACCCATATTCCTGAGTTCAGTTCTGACCTCAGACCTTACTAGCTGTGTGACCCTGAGCAAGTGACTTAACCCTCTTTGCTTCAGATTCCTCATCTGTAAAATGAGCTGGAGAAGGAAACGGCAAACCTCTCCAGTATCTTTGCCAAGAAAACCCCAAATGGGGTCATGAAGAGTTGGACACGACTGAAAACAATAACAACAATCCAATTTGATGAAAAAGAAGATGGCATTGTTCACATACCATTCTCTTCAGGTTTTAAAAAATGAATGAGGATCCTAGAGTGCTGTATCCTAAGCTGTTCACATACTAACTCCCAGGAAGAAGTTTGTAAACCAATCTAAATCTACCAGGTACAATGATGGATCATATGAAAGGCTCAGAATGTCTTTTCCAGGATCCTAGAGTGAACTCAACTCAAGGTGAAGCGCCCATCCAGGAGCTACTGAAGGTAATTCCTACCTTCAAGATGGTTAAGTTTGCAGTGTGAGCACTTACTTTCCCCAAATTGGCAAACCCTACAAATCCGAGCTTGATATATTGCTTTGTTGCTTATCTAAACTAAAGAAAGTGAGAGGAAAAGAATGTTACTAATACAAAAGAAGTTTAAAAGTTCGTCCTGAATGCATTATTTTTTCCTGGAGAGACAATTTTTGAACATTTACCAGCACATCTCTTCTTGCCCCATCCAATAGAATAATTATTACAGAGTCTTTATTCCTCCTCCCCTCAGCCTCTGCGAAAATGGAAACCAGCAGAAGTTGAACAACTGGAAATCTGTGAACCCTAGAACTACTGCTAAGCTCTGAAGTTAAAATAGTTCAAATTAATGGTGAGGAACTGTTTTGCCAAAGGCTACCGACTTCTGGGACTTGGAAAATCATCAAGCATAACCTAACACGAAGGAAACTCCCATTGATTCCAAACTGGAAATAATCTCATAAACCATCTAATACAAAACTTTCATTTTAGAGCTGAGGAAACTGAGGCTCAGAAAGACAAAGTGTTTTGTCCAAGGTCACACTGGGCAGTTCTGCTTTATGAGAGACAGAAAGAAAGGAAAGAAGGAAGGAAGGAAGGAAGGAAGGAAGGAAGGAAGGAAGGAAGGAAGGAAGGAAAGAAGGAAGGAAGAAAGGAGGGAGGGAGGAAGGAGAAATTAAGAGAAAGATAGAAAGAGAAAAGAGGGGGAAGCTAGGTAGCACAGTGAATAGAGCACAGGTCCTGGAGTCAGGAGGAGCCGAGTTCAAATGCGGACTCAGACATTTGACACACAAGCTGTGTGACTTTGGGCAAGTCACTTAACCCCAATTGCCTTGCCTTCACCTCTCCAAATAAGAAGGAGAAAAGGAAGAGGAAGGGAGAGAAGGAGGGAAAATAAAAAGACAAAAAGGAAGAAGGAAAGAGTTAAAACCTTTAAAAGCAATCATCAAATTAATTTACTAAAATTGCTATTTTTAATCCTTTAAATTTTTCTCAATGATAAATTTAAAGAATGGTACAAAAAACATTTTACCTCCCTATCCTACCTAAATTTTTGAAGAATCAGAAAAATCATCTCTTTTCCTAGTTTTCAAGTTTAAAAATCCCTCATTTCCTGCCCTAGGGAGGAAAAAAGAACTTAGATATCATTTTACAGGAAGGAGAATCCACTTTCAAAAAGCTAAACTCTCATCTTTCAGCCTTTCATTAGGTTTTTACTGAAGAACTTAAAAGTGGTGTTTCATTTTCAAATGTATAAACAAGGGGAACAAACATTTTTTAAGCACCCAGGTATCTGGCACTGTGTTAAGTATTTTACAAATGTTATCTCATTGGATATTTTAAGAGACATACATATTGCTCTTGCTACTTATGTTATGGGTTAAATAAAGAAGTGGGCTAATGTGGCCCATTAAGAGTCCCAAAAATGTTAAAAATTAAACTAGCAACTTCCTCTGTCTTTCCCTCATCATTATACCCAACAAACTTTCATCATATGACTTGGTTTAACTGGAATTCAGAGTTAATAACACGGTCAGGTGGAAAAAGCTGAGGGTCAGGGAGTAGAAGAGAGACCTGGGCTCTTCTGCTCCTGTCTCTGTCACATGCTAGCTGTAGGATTCTGGGAAATTTGCTTAACCTCTCCAGGGCCTTGGTTTCTTCACCTGGAAAATAAACATTTTCAGTTAGATGATCTCTGCCACCCCTTCCATGTGGAGGAGCCTTTATGCGAGACAGCTTGGAGTGATGGGGAAAGTACAAGATTGGAAGCCTGGGAAGCCCTGGCCTCTGGCACTTACTAGCACTGTCTTCCTGGGTGAATCATTTCACCTTTCTGGGCCTCAGTTTCCTGACCTGTAAGAAGAGAGAGGTTGGGCAAGATGTTCTCTAAGGGCCTTTCTAGGTCTAAGTCAAGGTATAAGGGCTAATGCTTTTTGGCTGAGCTGACTGTTCAACTGAAGTGAATCAGGAGCCATTCTGAACATTTATGCAAACTGGGTAGGTACTAGAAAATTCAAAGAGTAAGACAATCAGATTCAGATGGGCTTTTCAACCCATACACTCTAATAAACCATGGCATGAATTAATTTGACCAAATGGCCTCTTGATTTACAAACACAAATATTCTGAACATTTGTAATCTCACATTCTAGACCCCCTCCCCATTTTAGCAGTCAAGGTCAGGCGTTTCATTCCTTTCTAGCAAGGTATAGCCAAGCAAGGGATTGTCCTGTAAACAACACCATTCAACAACTGCCTTATCTCACATATGAATGCATATACAGAAAAGGATTATGGGGAAAATTAGCTTATCACAAATACAACCCACTACCCCAGAGTTTTGGGTGAAGAAGCCACAGAGGTGATGCTTTCTTGACACAGTTACAACTATGTAACATAAACCAGGCTTTTTCAGGTTCTGACTCATATGACATATGCTCTCTATAACAAAAGGACTTAGGTGTGTGCTGTTTGTGTTGAAGATGGGACCACAGGAGGACCACATACATATAACTGGAGTGACTTTAGAGGTCTTCGAGTCTAATCCCCTTATTTTACAGATGAGGATACTGAGACCCAAAGAAGTTAAGCTGACTTGCCCAGAGTCATGCAGCGAAAAAGTATCAGATGTGGATTTAGAACCCAAGTCCAATAGACTCCAGTTCCCAATCCATACTGAATTCTTTACAGCAGAGGTGTCAAACATCTGCCCCAAAATGCAGCCCCACCAGGTCAAAATTCAATCAGGGAATCAAACAAAATAAACAAAACTACAATGGAGCCTAGATAATGTTAATACGTGGTTTTCTAAGTCAATGTGGCCCACAGGGATCCTTATGTATGGCTCAGTGGCCCCTGATACTAGTGCTTAGGTTCCTTTGTGTTACAATTCAGGAACCACAGTACCATATGCTAGCAAAAGATTTTTTACAATTTCTGAAGCCCTAAGACATACATGATCTTATCTGATTTTCACATAAACTCTATAGGGCAGGCATTCTTACCCCCATTTTATAGACGGGGAAGCTGAGGTTCAGAGCCTACCTTTTTTGAGGTCTTCAGACAGAGGTTGGCTGTCAATTATATCATAATGCTGATACCTGCCCTCATTAGTGTGTTGGATTTAATGGCCACTGAGGTCTTTTCTGATTCTCAAATTCTTTAATTTTGTGATTCAATGAAGACAGTCCTCTTTGCCTAAAGCTATCCAAGATTTGGTTCTGCCAGAACTAAAAGCTCTAATGGTGCCACCACTGAGATCAGAAAACTTTGGTTGAAACTGAACATTTGGTGGGGGGACGAGGGGGGAGAAGGGGATGGTGTCTGGGTCTGTAGTTTCAGGAGTGTGGTGAACTCCCAGTATGGAAACTCCCTCCATCGATGCAAATTAGCAGCTCTTTAGAAATGCATCCTCTTAGAGAGCTGCCTAGGGCAATGACAGGTTAAGTGACTTGTCAATAGCTATCAAAGGCATGTCTTAAGCCTAAATCTTCCTGCCACCAAGGTCCCCTCTCTATATACTATGCCATTTTGCCTTTATGTGGAGGTTATAATGTTGCTCATTCATTTCAGTTGTGCCCATCTCTTTGTAACCCCACTTGGGGTTTTCTGGTGGAGAAACTAGAGGGGTTTGTCGTTTCCTTCTCTAGATCACTTTACTGAAGAGGAACTGAGGCAAACAGGGTTAAGTGACTTACCCAGGGTCACACAGTTAAGTATCTGAGGCAGGATTTGAACTCAGGAAGCTGAGTCTTCCTGACCCAGTGCTCTATCCATTGCACCACCTAGCGGCCTCTTTAAAAATAAAAGCATTAAATAAATGTTCATTGGATTTTATTCAATGCATTCTGAGTCCTGACAATCCAATGATAACAGATATATTTAACCAATCATTTCTCATTCCAAAAGATGGGGAAAAACCACGGGGTGAAAAACCAAAAATATACATTTCAAATGGAACACAATTGTTGTTGCTTATCCTTCCTTCTTAAAGAGGACCGATGGCATCAGCTATAGTCTGGAGGAAATAAAGTAAAAGGAAGAGGAAGCGGAGCAGTTAGTTCCAAATTTCTCTTATCCGGAGGCAGCTAGGTGACATAATACAGAGTGCTAGACCTGGAGTCAAGAAGACCTGAGTTCAAATCCAGCCCCAGACACCTACTAGCTGTGTGACCCTGGGCAAGTCATTTAATTCCTACTTGCTTCAGCTTCCTCAGTTATAAAACAACAGCACCTACCTGGAAGGGTTGTTGTGAGAATCAAATGAGATGTCTGTGAATTACTTAGTACAGTGCCTAGCCCATATAGGAACTATATAAAGGCTTATCCCTTTCCTCTTTCCCCCTTCCATTCCCTTCTGACTAAAAATACATACAGGCTAAAAGTCTGAAGTCTGGTTCAGCAAAACTCAGCATGCCCCTAGAAAGAGTGGACCCCAACACCCACCAGAGAACCGTGTTCTTGAATATGTTTACTCCACTGTATTCCACTCCTAGACTGTTAAAACACAGAAAGCGACCCTTTCATCTTCTTACACACTGGATTTTTTGAATCTCTTTCAGTTCATTAAACTTGAGCTCCGAGCACCTAATGCCCTGGGGGCACCCTGTGATTTATAGCTCATTATAGCTCACACTTTCTCCTTTTCTTTTCCTGAGGCATTCTTAAACACAGTCGTTCAAAGGACCTGATACTACTTTTCAAAGTGAAACTGCTTCAAAAGGGAAAGTGTTTTCCAAAAAGCAACAACAACAACAAAAACCCCAAAACAAAACTGGATAACAAAGTGGAAATTTAAACTTCCTAAAGCCTTCTTTAACAACAACAACAAAATGTTCCTTCCTAACCAACAGATTTGGAAAATTAAGTCATAGTTCCTTTTAACTAGGCCTTCTTAGAGGCTTTTTTCCACTCTCTGTCCCCATAACTCACTAGCTGTGTGCCCTTGGGTAAGTCATTGAATTTTCTTCCTAACCAACAGGTTTGGAAAATTAAGTCATGGTTCCTTTTAACTGGGCTTTCTCAGAGGCTTTTTTCCACTCTCTGTCCCTATAACACACTAGCTGTGTGCTCTTGGGTAAGTCATAGAACTTCCAAAAACCTCAACTCCTTCATCTGGAAAAAAGTGTGGAAACTAAAAGTGGGCCTCCTAACTTCCACAGAGAGCTGTCTGTGAGACTGTGGGAGTGGCTGGTCTTTTTGATCCTTGGCACAAATTTTCATGGGCATCTAATAGGTTAAGTCATTTTAAGGGTTTGTGGGAGTTACCATTTAAATCGTTCCTTTCCATTCTTTTCTAACTAATGCTTATATTTTATTCACTTCCTTTTTAAAAAACTGAATAATCACATGATAGGTATTTTTCTTCTCCTGCATTTCCCTAGGGAGCAGGCTCAAAGTGTGGCTATCAAAGTATATCTTCATAAATCCTGCAGTTGAAACAGATAGGTATTCACTCCTTCAGCAAATCTTTATTAAACACTTACAGAACACAGAGCACTCAACTAGATGCTGAGAAAACACAAAATTTAGGTAGGACCCTACTGATGGATGTTACAATTTAGTAGTAGACCAAGACACTCATACAGATACCTCTGATATATAGCCAAAAAATAAGTGCAAGTGGGTGACTAGGTGGTGCAGTGAATAGAGCATCAACCTTGGAATCAGGAGGACCTGAGTTCAAATCCAGCCTCAGACACTTTATACTTACCAGTTGTGTGACCTTGGGCAAGTCACTTAACCCCAATTGCCCTGGCCTTCTGTTATGGGAATCTGAAGATCTTCCCTGCCCCTAGGCCCTTTGCTAAAGTGGCTACGTGACCCTGAGGACCCTTGGAT
>CM053582.1:355918666-355940356 GCA_028627135.1 Pseudochirops cupreus
GAAGCCGTCTGCTGATCTGTTTTTCTGTTTGTTTGTAACTTATGTTTGCATTCTCTGAAGTTCAGGGTGCCGACTTTTCCCCCTGAACTAGGTAAATGGTATTTGATTGATTAAAGTAAGATTGTTAACCCATTTTGAGTTGCTTTCCTTTAGAAAAGCAGAACTAAGAACCTGTGCTAGCAGCCACCCTGGGGGTGCTGGGGTGCTTGCTGATACACCTTCCCCCCTCCAAAAAAGCAAAAAAAAAAAAATGCATGAAAGAGTTACAAAACAAGATGCTAGAAAAGGCCTGTAGAAGAAGGTTATTGAGAATTGTAGGGTTAAGAGGTTTCCTGGGGGTGTAAAGGTTTGATTTCTGCTTTAAAGGATGGACAGGCATTCAACAAAGGAGAGGGGAGAGGCATTCCTTCAGGCACAGAAACAGCCAGAGAAGAGACAGGGGGCTTATTTAGAGAACAGAGAAGATTCCAGATGCAGCTGAAGCATAAAATGTATAAGAGACTAATATGAAAAGGCTAGAAAGGTAGGATGACTCTAAACTGGGAAGAGCTTCGAATACCAGAATAATTTGAATTTTCTTTGGTATGCAATAAGTAGCCACTGAAAATTTTTGACATGTACATAACAGCAGGAGCAGATATCTTCACATAAGAAAGAATATTCTACTGGTAGTAAGAAGGATAGATTGGAAGAAGAGAGTGGAAGCAGGAAGGAAGCTATCTTAAGTGCTAATAAGGGCCTGTACTCCAGTGATAGCAATGGGTACACAGGAAGGAGATGCCAGGTGTGAGAAATAATGAGGTAGATCTGACAGCAATTCACAACCAACTGAGTATTAAAGGTGAGGAGAAAGAGTTAAACATGACCCTATGTAATGAGGATTTTTGTACTAGGATGGTAGTAGTGAAAGAGAAGAAATACGTGAGAAATCTTCAAGAGATGGAATAGACAGGACTTAGTACCCAACTAAGCATGAAAGACGAGGAAGAGGGAAGCATCAAAGATGTCCCAAAAGTTGCAGTATCTGTTCTCCCAAGTAGAAGAATGGTCATACCATACACAAAAGTAGTGAAGTCAGGAGGAACACGTTTGTAGGAAAGATTAATTTGGTACAAACCTGTTTAATCGATATAAGGTACCTAAGGACATTTAGACAGAGAGGCTAGTCTAAAGCTCATAAGAAAGAATGAGATGAGAACAATAGATATTGCAGTCATCTGCAAAGAAGTAGTAATTGAAGTCCTAAGAATTAAGCAGATTTACAGAGCACAGAAGGAGAAGAATGCCAAGGATAAAGTCTTGGGAAACATCCACATTAAAGAGTCAAGGTGAAAAAAAATACTGGAAGAGACATAACACGAAAGGTTGGAGAAACAGGAAAAGAATGCAGAAAATGTGGTGCCTCTAAAGTCACAGGACAAGAAGAAGGTATTGGTAACATTGTCTAAAGCTGCAGTGGTCAAGGAGAAATGAAAAAAGGACATAAAATCTAGTGACTGAGAGCTACTGGTGACCTTTGAGATTCCACTTTCAGTAGAGTAGTGGGAAGAATAGAAGCTAGATTTCAAAGGATTGAAGAGGAAGATAGGATATTGAGGAAAATAAACTATAGAATTTGTACAGAAAACTTTTTGAATAAGCTTTTTGAATAAGCTTAGCAGTAAAGGAGAAAGATGGTAGAGTAGCTAGTTAGGATATAAGGGTTATGGTTTTTATTCTGATAAAAAGGAACTGAAATGTTTAGAGGAAGATGAGAAGCAATCAGTGACTTGGGAGAGACTCAAGAAACAGGAGAGAGATAGAATGATTACTGGAGTAAAGTCCAGGAGGAGAAAGGAGGGAATTGGATTAGGGGTAAAAGTAGAAGGATTAGTTTTAGTAAGGAATGCAGATAGTTCTATGATCAGCACTGACCATGTGACTACCCACCCTTCCACCCCCATTCTACTATTCAACAAACAAACTCCAGGATCAACACCACGAGGAGTAAATATAAAATCCACAACCAGCCCCTCTCCTATCTTTCCAGTGTTTTACACTGTATGCACCCCTGGATTCTCTGTGATCCAGTAATACTGGCCTAAATACTCCATCTCCAGACTCTGAGCACTCTAACTGGCGGTCTGTCATGGCTGAAATTTTCTCCCTCTTCATCTCCATCTTCTGGCTTCCTTGACCACCTTTAAATCTCAGCTAAGGTCCCTCCTTTTACAAGAAGCCTTAATATTAGTCTTCTCTCTGTTGTTTTTCTCCTATTAGTCCTGTTACTAGAATCTGTATGTAGTGGCTTTCCTATTATCTCTAGTTAGATTGTGAGTTCTTTAAAATCAGGGACTGGTTTTCCCTTTCTTTGTATTCCCAACCTTGCACAGTTCTTGGCACATATTAGGGTACTTAATAAATGCATATTGAATGACTAGTAGGAAGAGACAAGGGATAATGATACTGAGAAGTTTTGAGGAGTAAAGAAAGAACATTCGGGAAGGTCATGTTGCATAAGATCATAACTTTCGAGAGGAAGGGACTTTATGGACCAGAGTCTAATCCCCTTTTGTGTAATTTATTATTTTATTTTTAAAATAGATTTTAATAATTCACTGTTATTACATTATTACTAGGTGTACGCTCCACCTCCACCACCACCAAAACTGAAACCTCCCCTGTAACAAAGAAAAACAAAGCAAAAACCACCGATACAATTGACCCATCTCACAATAGATGCAATTTCCTTGTCTCATGGTTCACCACATCTCTGTGGAGAAAAGGGACAGGATGTTTCATTATCTGTTCTAAGGGACTATTATTGGTTTTTCATTTATTCAATTTGACTTCCTTTCAGGGATATTTTTAGTTACATAGTTGCAGTCATTGTCCCTATTTCTCTTCTGTTTCTGTTTGTTTCACTCTGTATCAGCTCATAGAGATTACCCCCATGATTCTCTGAATTCCTCATACTCTTCATTTCTATTTAACATTTTTCCCCAGTTACATGTAAAGACAATTATTAACATTTTAAAACTTTGAGTTCCAAGTTCTCTCCCTTCCTCCCTCCTCACCCCACCTCATTGAGAAGGTAAGCTATTCAATATAGGTTATACATGTGTAGTCATGCAAAACATATCCATAACAGTCATGTTGTGAAAGAAAACATAGACAAAAAAAAACTCAAGGAAAATAAAGAAAGTGGGGGGAGAAGTCTGCTTCAGTCTGTATTGAGACACCATGGATTCTTTGTCTGGGGATGGAGAGCATTTTTCATCATAAGTCCTTCAGAGTTGTCTTCAATCACTGTGTTGCTGAGAATATCTAAGTCATTCACAACTGATCATCTTACGATATTGCTGTTACTTTGTACACAGTACATTTCACTTTGTGTCAGCCCATGCAAGGCTTTTCAGATTTTTCTGAGAGCATCCTGCTTATCATTTCTTATCATCCATGCTGATAATTCACATTATCTGTAAATATAGTACAATATATACCCTTCATCTCTTACAGCACAATGATGTTCCACTTTATTCATATAATAATGTTAATAGCTAGCATTTATATAATGCTATAAGGTTTAAAAAGCACTTCTCAAATATTACCTCACAACAACCCTCTAAGGTAGATGCTACTATTATCTACATTTTACAGTTGGAAGAAACTGAGGCACAGAGTAGTTAAGTGACTTGCCTGGAATCACATTGGTAGTAAGTATCAGAGGTTGAAATGGAATTTATATCTTCCTAACTCAAGGAGCAGACTATGTTACCTACTTACCTACCACAATGGATGAGTACCTTCTTTCTAGTTCTTAACTACCACAGAAAGGTGTACTGTAAATAATGTACATATATACTGAATATATGCTGAAATTCTGTTTGTGTCTTTGACCTCTCTGAGATATAAAAGTATCTTAAAGTGGCTGAGTCAAAGAAAAGGAAGAATTTGGCCAGTTTTCATGCATAGTTCTAAACTTATCCAGAATAATCAGCAACTCACAATTCCACCAATAATATATTAGTCTTCTCACAACTCCTTCAACATTAACTGTTTTCTTTTTCTCTTCTTTTCTTTCTTGCCATCTTTGCAAAACTGCTTGCAGGGTGTGAGACAAAATAAATATGTATCTTTTTAAGTTTCTGTTCCTCTTATTAGTGATTTGGAGGATGTTTTCAAAAGGACATTGATACTTTGCCATTCCTTTGAAAATTGTTCATATTCTTTGATATATCCCTCGGACCCACATATCTGCATATACGTGTGTACATATTTCTATGCATGTACATGCATATATACAAGTACATACAAGCAGATATACACATATAATAGTTAGAGATAAGTTTGCATAGTATATGATATTATCAGTGATAATGATGAAAAGATTTTTCCTGTTCTATCAAGTTTCTTGTGATTATATCTCCATTAATTTTATCTGTGCAAAGATTCTCTTCACATTACAAATGAGAAGAGTGAAGCCCAGATAGGTTAAGTGATTTGCCAGAATCTCACAAATTTTAAGTTTTTAAGGAGGGATTCAAACCTAGGTCTTCCTGACTCTAAGCCATTGAGAGAGAAAGAGAAAGACAGAGAGAGAGAGAGAGACAGAGACAGAGACAGAGACAGAGAGAGAGAAAGAATTTGATAGAGATATTAAGCTGGGGTATTATGCATTTCCTGATTAGATTGCTAGGTTAGGACAATCTTAAGGCCACTATTATGTAAATATTCTAGTGAACAACTTTAAGAACTTTGAGAAACAGCAGCTGCTTAAAAGCCAAAGATAGTAAGAGCCAATTTATAATGTTTGTGCTCTGATAAAAAGTCAGTGTAACAATTACTACCATTCCCCAGCATTCCACATGCAGATACTAAAATGTTATATGCCAAGTTGGTAATTTCACAAATTCAAAGTTGCTAATCTCTGTCTATAGGGTTATTAAATTAAAATGAAATGAAAGCACGTTCCTAAAAGCAAAGAAACAATACAACCAAACAGTAACCAAAAATGACGCTGAAAAGGTTTCATAAAATAGCAGTACTTCCTTGGTCTCTAACTTGGGATCAGTTTACAGATTTGCACAAAAACCTGCTATGTATTGGGAGTGGGGTGGGAGTAAAGGAAAGGAAGAGTTGGTAGTCTCTAACCAACCACCTTTAGGTGAAGGAATCAGGTGGCAAGGTGGATAATGATTGAGCTTGGATTCAGGAAGACCTCAGTTCGAATCCAGCCTTGGACACTTACTAGTCATGTGACCCTGAGCAACTCACTTCACCTCTGTCTGCCTCAGTTTCCTCATCTGTAAAACGAGTAATAAGAGCACTTACAGGGATGGCTAGGTGGCACAATGAATAGAGCACCGGCCCTGGAGTCAGGAGGACTTGAGTTCAAACCCAGCCTCAGACACTTGACACACTTACTAGCTATGTGACTTTGGGCAAGTCACTTAACCCCAATTGCCCTCCAAAAAGCAAAAAACCAAAACCAAACAAACAAAAACCCCCCAAAACAATAGCACTTACTTCCCAGGGTTGTGGTGAGGATTAAATGTTACATATGTAAAGTGCCCTGTAAGCCTTACAACATTGCATATATGTTAACTGTGGTTATAACAACAACCCTCAACTCTCCTCCCACTCCTACCTCTTTGGAACACCAAGCACATTCTGGATTGATGAGCAGACATTCTTCACAGGAGGTGGCACTCCCACTTGTACAGATGTTGAAACCTTTCAAAGACATAAAAACAAAAGAGGTATTCAATGAGTTCCAGGCTATCACTTTAATGATGAAGCTTTTGAGTTGTGAGCTATATGCCATTGAGGGACCATTTGTTCAGTAGAAAAGACTCAAAGTTGTATCTCTTTCTCCCTTGCTATACAACAACAATTTCAAAAACAGTCATCAGATCATTATTCCATTCTTATCATCACAGATCTCCACGTCACACCCTTACTCTTAACATCCAACTCTTTGTGACCTCATTTGGTGTTTTCTTGGTAAAGATACTGGAATGGTTTGCCATTTCCTTCTCCAGCTCATTTTGCAGATGAGGAAACTAAGGCAAACAATGTTAAGTGACTTGACCAAGGTCACATAGCTACTAAGTGGCTGAGGTCCGATTTGAATTCATGAAGAGAAACTTTCCTGACTCCAGACCTGGTGCTCTATCCACTGAGGCACCTAGTCTGTTTTAGTTACCCAAGCCTTTGAAACACAGAATCGGTGAGAAGAAATAAAGTAAATAATGCCACTCTAATTTTTAGCCAAATTCTATGGCATATCAAGAAACAGTCTGAGAAACTTTTGATCTTGTAAATTAACTATAGTTTCTCCTGGAGCACACTGAAATTTGTGTGCATGCTTCTTGTTTTTTTCTTTTAATAGAGAGAAATCTATTTTCTTTTTCTCCCACCTCTACTCCAAGAGGAAAAGAAAAAAGAAATTTCTTATAACTAACATGCAAAGCCAAGGAAAGACAAGTTCCCTAATTGGTCATGTTCAAAAAATTCTGTCTTACCCTTTGCCCTCAAGTTCCTCCACTGGTTCTCCAGAATCAGGGGCGGTCACTGTTTTGGTCAGAGTTCTTACAGCTTTCAAAGCTATTGATTCTACCTTGTGCTGCTGCTGTTGTGGAAATCATTCTCCTGGTTCTGCTTATTTCATCTTTCATCAGCTTGTAAAGTCATCATTCTCATAATATTGTCATTATAGTAGAAATTATTCTTTTAGTTCCACTCACTTCCCTACAAATGAGTTGAGACAAGTCTTTCCATTTCTCTCTGAAGTCATCCATTTCCTCATCATTTGCAGTGGCCAGTCAGTTAACATTTAGTAAGTGCCAACTGTGTACCAGGCCCTGAGATTACAAAGAAAGGCAAAAGACAGCCTTTGCTTTCCTGGAGCCCATAATCTAATACTCCAATAACCATGTGCAAATAAGCTTTACACGGGATAAGTCTGTCAACAGAGGGCTGGCGCTAGATTCATAGTATCCCATCACATTCATGTGACAAAATTGGTCCAGTTATTCCCAAATTGATGATTAAAATTGGCAAAAATAGTGGCTCTGAAATGAACAGTTTCTTCCTACTTTCATTTTTCAAATGTTATCTCAAAAGCCATCCTACATTGCTCTTCTCAGGGAATAATAGTTTAGTTCTCTCCACTGGAGAGAGGGCTGCCCTGGACTGAAGAAAGCCTGGTTCACAGGAGAACATTGTACACAGTAACAGCAACACTGTTTGATGGTCAACTGTGATGAACTGAGCTCTTCTCAGCAATGCAATGATCTAAGGCAATTCCAATGGCCTCAAGATGGAAAATGCCATCCACATCCAGAGTTAGAACTATGGGGTCTGAATGCAAAGCAAAGCACACGATTTTCTACTTTTTGTTGTTTTTTTTCCTCGTGGTTTTTTCCCTTTTGTCCTGATTCTTCTTTTACAACATGACTAATGTGGAAATAGGTTTAATACGATTGTACAGGTATAGCCTATATCAGATTGCAAGCTGTCTTGGGGAGAGGGGAGGGAAGGGAGGGAGAAAAAAACTTGGAACTCAAAATCTGGTCAAAGTGAATGTTGAAAACTATCTGTAGTAGACCAGACTCTCATGCTCCCCCTCTTCTATGAGGCAGATATGCAGAAAGAGTATAATCTTGTTGGGTGGATGCTTTCACTGGATCTATGAATGACTAAAGAAAGTTTCAGGGTAGTCAGTCTTGTGACTCCCTGTTTTGTTTGTGCCTCCAAACATGGTCCTAGGATTAAGTCTTAATGAATAATTAGCCTTGGGTTAGGGTAAGGAGTGGTCAGGACTAAGGAAGGGTCCTGGCATTTCAATTACCTCAGAGTCTCTGCTATAAGGTATATAAACCCTGTGATTTTCTTGTACTTTGGCTCTGTATGAAATGGCTCTGCAATAAACAGACTATCGAATACATCCCCGTCTCTCTCCTTTATTCAGCTGGTTGCTGGGCCATATTACTGTGCTGGTCACAGCAACTATCTTTGCATATAATTAGAAAAAAGAAATTATTGAGTGGGAGGGGAGGGGAGAAAGAAAACCTGATTCAAATCCTGTCTGCATCTATCTGTCTGTCTGACAATCACAAGCCATAAGACCGTGGACAAGCCATTTAAAGCTTTGAGTTGCAGTTTTCTCATCTATAAGAAATAATAATACCTCTAATACCCACCAGACCTTATTGTTGTGAGGCCCAAATGAGGTGATGTAGATAAAAGGTTTTGCAATTTTCCAAGTACTATAACAGTGTGAGTCATTAGCACACTTCTTTAGAATACCCAGGTCAGAAAGGGCCCTGACCCCCAGGAAAGCTGACACTGGACATGGGGCTCTGTCCGGCATCGTCATTAGGCTGCATCCCATGCAACATTCTGGTCATTAACACGGGAACCAGCAGGCAAACCCTTTATTAGTGATTTGAGAGGAAGTATAGGCAAGACAATAGAGCACGGATGTTCGAGCACTTGGCTAAAGAAAGGGAATACAAAGTTATAAGTATTTACCTAAGGCTAGCCAGGTGTGCGATGCTAGGCATTTACAAATATCTCCTCTGAGATTTTAATTAGGAATCAGAAGTCCTAACTCTTCTGGTTTTGTTAGCCATATGACCTAAGGTCGGCCCCTTCACCTCTTTGAAATTCAGTCTCTTTATCTGTTAAAGGGAGAGAATTTTCTAATTGGAAAGCTCTAGTCCAACCCCTAATCCCTTCACTATTTTAGATGCATAAAAGGTCTAAATTGTTTGTTTTGGGTGCCTGAGCAGAGACAAGATTAGAAATCCAGTCTTCTGCAGCATCCTTCTTACTACTCCATACAGCAGCTTCACAGGCTTGTTGCAAGGACCAAATGAACTAACATAGTTATGAAAAAGCTGGTAGTAAGTGCTGAAAAAGTTTATTAAGTATTTATCAACAAAACGGGAAAGGACTTAGCCTGGGGATGGGGAACCCGAAGCCTCAAGGCCACGTGTGGCCCTCTAGGTCCTCAGTCCTTTGACTGAATCCAAACTAAAGGGCCACACGTGGTCTCAAAGCCACAGGTTCCCCATCCCTGAGAGCCAAACCAGACTTTTTGGATGGGGAACTTCCCAAATCATGAATTCACTGCCTATAGGTAGTCATTTAGCAGATCATTCAGGGCCTGCCTACTTCTTCATCCTCCTCATCCACTTCATCTATTTGCCCAGTGGAATAGGCGGATGAGAACAATCTGTTCCAATGGCCATGAAGGCAGTTGAAGGAGGTGCTGTGGAGCACCAAGAACTTGGTCAGACATTAAAGATGCAAAGGCCATCCACTGCATCCCTGAGCCATGACCAGTGGTCATGACTCTTGTCCTACCACTTAACTTCAATGACTCTGGAAGAGAGAGTAAGACTGAAGCCTATGTATCTCTGCCTTACTTGAATCCAATTCACATGCAAATCGGGACGTTATCCTTGTAATGTCATCAGTCCTCTTAGAAAACAAAGGACAAACAACAACTTCATCCAAGTACGTGCATTAACCACAGATACAGGGTCACAGACTTATTAGTTGGAAGGGATACTAGCGAGTCCTGAAGTTCTTAACCGTGGATCTGTGAACTTTTTTTTTGCTTTTTGGAGGGCAATTGGGGTTAAGTGACTTGTCCAAGGTCACATGGCTAGTTTTGTGTTATGTGTCTGAGGCTGGATTTGAACTCATATCCTCCTGACTCCAGGGCTGGTGCTCTATTCACTCTGTCACCTAGCCACATCAAACTTATTTTTTTAAAATACTTTAATGAGTGTCTTTCAATATAATTAATTTCTTTCATACTTTATTTTATGCAGTTAAAAACCCCTAAGAAGGGGTTCATAGGCTTCACCAAACTACCAGAGGGATCCATGACACAGAAAAAGATTAAGAACTCTTGACCTGCTCCAACTTCCTTATAGAAGAAATCAAGACCCAAAAGCGTGTGGAAGACTTATCTTCTTGAGTTCAAATCTGGCCTCAGACACTTTCTGACTGGGTGACCCTGGGCAAGTCACTTAACCCTGTTTGCCCCAGCTTCCTCATCTTTAAGATGATGTGGAGAAGGATAAAGAAAACCACTCTAGTATCTTTGCCAAGAAAACCCAAATGGGATCAGACACGACTGAAAACAACTCAACAACAAAGATGAAGGATTACTTATGAATAAACATTTTACAAAGTGAGTTTTAGAATTCAGGATTTGGGTTAAGACAAACATTTGCCTTTTAACTTGATTCTAAAATGTCTATTTTATAAATAATTATATTTTTTTTCTAAATTTGCATTTAACAAACATTGCAAAAATATTCTTTAACAAATATTTCACTTAATATTTATGAAGAGGAAATTGTGTGTATGTATGTATGTGTATATGTATATGTGTGTGTATACACACATCATGGGGATCATGACCTGGGAGCTGGGAAGTATCACTTTGGCCACTGAGTCCAATCCTTTCATTTTATCAATGAGGAAACCAGAGGTCCAGGGGTATGAAGCAACTTGAAGTTGATTGCGAGAAGATAAAGAGATGCTTCTACTAGAGCAAACTAAAGAAGAATCCAGGCATGATACCGAAGGGAGAGGAGATTGCTGAGGATAACTAAATGGTGATTTAAACATAGCACTTCGATTTTACTAGATGCTGAGGAGCTGAATGGAGTCACCATTCAGGTAGCCAGTGATTCGGGGTAGCTCTTACTAGGCTAGGAGCAGAAACCTATACAGACACAAGAGATCTCTCTGGGACAGCAGAGAGGGAAATCTCTATTCAACATCATCATTGTTAAAATAATACATTTACAGAATCATACTTTCAAATCTATAGAGAATATAAACTGTTCTGGGAACCAAGCCAAAGGGATTGTAAAGGGAACTTAGTAAGGGATCTCCCAAAGAGTTAGTGAGTTTCCTAAACTGTAGGTCTGACCATGTCATCTCCCTGTACTTCCCCTGTTCAATGAGTTCCTGTGGTTACCTACAGGATCCAACATAAAATCCTCATGGTTCATCTTCCTGAGTTCAATTCTAGACTCATACACTTATTAGCTATGTGACCCTGGCCAAGTCACTTCACCATGTTTGTCTCAGTTTCCTCATCTGTAAAATGAGCTGGAGAGGGAAATAGCAAATTACTCCAGTATTTCTGCCAAGAATCACAGAGTGGACATGACTGAAAGCATGACAACAACAACTTCCTCCCTCCAAGCCCGGCACTTCATCCACTGAGCCACCTCACTGTCGCTATACACAATGGCTGGGCAGCACTGGTCAGTCACTTAACTTCTCAATGTTTTAGACAGCTAAGAAAGATGCGTTGCTGCTGAACTGAATTAATGGAGGGAATTCCTTTACTTAGGAGTTCCCTAAATCAATTAAATCAAAAGTTTAGTCCTTATCTCTAATAATAATTATAATAAATTCTCATCCATTATACTAAAGTGGTCGTTTTCTTAACCATCCAGAAGTGTATCCCGAAGCGTATGTGGCTGTTAGAACTTCCTGAAAGAGGAGTATGGTGGATTCCGACCTCAAACTAAGTAGAGTGTACACACTGGTATTTAGCATCAGAGAATTTTAGAGCTGGAAACAACTTGGAAAATTTGAGAATATATATGACCATGCCAAACTGTTCCTAAACCTCACCGATATGTACAATCAGTTTCCATTCTAGAAATTTGGCCAGGCTATTTTGCTTATTTGGGGACTCTTTCCTCTCTAAACAAGTATTTCAGAGAATGGGGCATTTGGCTGACTGGGTGAGTTACCTAGAGTCACTGTATGTATGTGTTTAAAGAAAGGAAGCAAGAAATAAAAGCTGGATGCCTAGAATGTCACTCTAGGTCACCAAAATGGGAAGTATTAACAACAGACTATTACCACATTTACTTTTCTATTACACCCTGACTTCCGATCTCCAATTCATCTCAAACACTTTTTTCAATGTTCTGAGACTCTCAGCTTTACTGAAAGCCACAATCTTTTAAAAAAGAAAAACATGCTATCCTTGCAACATGGTCAGGCTAGAAAAGCAGCCCCAAATACAGGGGGCAGAGGACCTGCTGGATCTGAATCTCAGTTCTGGTACTTACTACCTTGGGTAAATCACTTTCCCTCTCTTGGCCTGTGTTTCCTCACCTACAAACTGAAGATCACTGGATTAGGTGATTTCTAAGGCCTCTTCCAGCTTTAAATCTATGATAAGTATCTGCTACCCTTGTTGGATTTCTCTCTCTTCAATAATTCACCTATCTAGCAGCTAGATGGTATAGTGGGTAAAGTGCCTGGCCTGGAGTCAGGAAGACATGAGTTCAAATTTACCCTTAGTCACTTCCTAACTGTGTGGCCCTGGGCAAGTCACTTTGCCCTGTTTGGTGCAGTTTTCTCATCTGTAAAATGAACTGGGGAAGGAAATGGCAAACTACTCTAGTATCTTTGCCAAGAAAACCCCAAATGAGGTCATGAACAGTCAGACAGAACTAAATCCAGATCACAAATCCCTGAATTTTCCTTTGAAAGATTTCTTACCTCCATTATTACTGTCCAGGTGTTAAACTCTGATCACCTCACAACTCAGTTATTTGCAACAGTCTCAACTCCAATCCAGCCTGCTGCTGCCCCACATAAGTTGCAAAATGGAAAGAGAGCTGACTGGTGCTCTCAAAGGACCTGCATCCAAATCTTCTGAGGCAGTTTGCCTGTGTGACCTTAGGCAAGTCTCTTAACCTTAATGGGTCTCAGTTTCCTCAAATATAAAATAAGGTGTTGGACTATGTGGCTTCTGAGGTTCCTATTTGTTCTAAACCTAGGATCCTATGGTTTTCATCTGATTTTTTGTCTAAAAGACCTTTTAGAGTCGTATTTCTCATTGAAGAAATAGGTTATGTGAACAGGTTAAGTGGCTTGCCCAGGGACTCAGTGTGTAGGAAGCACTTGGGAAGCTTTAAGCCCCACTTACATGTGAATTGTTTTTATCAGTATTAAGCACTGCTCCTCGTTCTCTTGGTAGACTAGTATGCTCATCCTTCAGCCCCATGAACAAGCATTACTTAGTGCTCCTGCTTCTTTTCTTTCACTCTGATTTGGAATCAGAGAAAGTGGGTCCAAATCCTGGCACTGCTATTTACTTGGAATGTGACATTGGGCAAGTCAATTAACCTTTCTGGGACTCAGTTTCCTCATCTGTAAATTGAAAGTTGGATTAGATGATCTCCCAACATTCCTTCTGGCTCTGTATCTATAAACTTATGAGCTTTGTTTTTTTTTTCCACCTAGAATGCTATTTCCTCCTTTCTCTGACCATCCAAATCCTACCAGCCTTTTAGGGGATCTCATCACTCTGACGACGTTTCTGACTACTCTAGTCCCAATTCACTTTTCACCTAACACTTATAACATCTGCAAATAATTTAGCATTAACCACATGAGGGTGGGGCAAGGTGAGGGTGCAGACCTATGATTCCATTGGTGGAGGGAGCTCATTACAGGGAAAGTTCTTCTACCAATTCAGATCTGCAAATTAATAGTCTTAAAGAGATGCCCAGTTCATTAAGAGATTAAGAAATTAAAACCAGATTGTGTCATAGGTTGGACTTTGAATGAATGGATGAATGCATGTATGGATGAACGGAAGGATGGATGAAGGGAGGGGTGGATATAAATGGATGATTGGCTGGATAGATGAATGAATAGCTGGATAAAAAAACCTTTATTGTGCTTACAATGTGCCAAGCTCTGTGCTAGGGGCTGGGGATACAAACACAAAGCACTTTCAGATGGCTTGTCTCATACTCTATATATATCTTATAGATACTGAACTATTTGCATATTGTCTCTCCCATTAGAGGAGAGTCGGAGTCAAGCAAGGGACAAATTTGTGAGAAACATCAGAGAAGATACGAAGAATGAGACAGCTGGCTCCCTTTACTGAATGTCTATTCTATGCAGTAGCTTTTATTAACTTTTTGTTGTTATTACTCAATTGTTTCAGTCATGCCTGACTCTTCATGATCCCACTTGGGGTTTTCTTGGCAAAGATACTGGAGTGGTTTGCCATTTCCTTCTTTCTCTAGCTCATTTTACAAATAAGGAAACTGAGGCAAATAAGGCTAAGTGATTTGCCCAGGGGCACACAGCTAGTGTCTTGAGACTAGATCTGAATTCAGGTCTTCCTGACTTTATTAAGTTTATTAACAGCTGTGGGAAAATTCTTGGAATGATAAATATGATTCCAGACTTAAGAGAGCTTAAAACCCAAAAGAGAGGTTGAAACATATTAGAAATATAAATTTTACATGTCATAAAAAAGTGCATTTTACTCCAGGAAAAGATTTCTAGAGAGCTACAAACAGGATAGTTTTCAACTTTTCTGGGTTCATGACATTACTGTCTTCTTTGAAGTTCAGCATTTCCCTTGGGAATAATGGAATCTATTCTCAGGAAAATTTTATAAACGTCACTAAAACTTGTCATTCTGCCCTAATTATAACATGTAACATGTTTATGTGGATTTTTATAAACTAATGCCTCCATATGCCGCAGACCTTTCCTGCATTCAAGATGGCTCTCTTGGCTGTATCCCACTTGGTCAAGGCACAAAAAGGCAGGAGGAGGGATCACCATGATTCCTCCCTCTAGCACCATGATTCTTAGGTCACCTTTACACCAGTCTGGAGACCACAGCCCTCAGGGAGTGAGTATCCAAAATAAACGTAGAATCTAAACGTGCCTAAGGCAGGGGCATCTGTATAGCAAACCAGAGCGGGAGGAGCAGGAGATCGTTAGCAACTCGGATTTGGCATCCTGGCTGTCCCACACTTTTATTCAAAAAGGGAGTGGTGATGACTATAACAGTACTATTGCCTTCTTTTTGCAAATGAGCCAAGTAGATCTTTTTAACACAGAAAAATATTCAATGCCATGTTTCAACAACTTTTTACAAAACCTTTCTTCATCATCAAGAGAAATAGTTTGGTGTAGGGGATAATTTTGGTGTAGCATTGGTCTTGGATTCAGGAAGACCTGGGTTTGAGTCCTAGTCGTAGACTATCAGCAAGTCACTTCACTTCTGTAAAATAACAGGGCTGGACTAGTTGGACCTCTGTGGTCTCTTCTAGCTCTCAATCGAGGATCCTATGAATAACAAAACTTGTTAAGGAAAGACTGTACAAAGCACTGTCCTCATCACTGGGGCAGATTCATTCCTGTCTTCGTAGGGATTAGACACAAATTTGTTGTTTCTGTCATGTCCAACTCTTCATGACCCCATTTGGAATTTTCTTGGCAAAGACACCTGAATGATATGCCTTTTCCTTCTCCAGGTCATTTTACATTAGATTATAAACTCCTTGAGAACAGGGAACACTAACTATTTCCTATTTATCCTATGTATAGCTTGTATTGTATACATGTGTTTGCATGTTGTCTCCCCCTTCCCTCCCCCACCCATTAGACTGTAAGCCCCTTGAGGGTAGGGACAGTCTTTTGCCTCTTTTTGTAGCCTTAGTGCTTAAAATAGGACCTGGCACCTGGTAAGAACTTAATAAATGTTTAATGAATTGAATTATTGAAGTGAATTTCATTTTTTCTTAAATCCCCAATGCTTGTCTCAAAGTGGGTATTTAACAAACGTCTGATTGATAAGAAAAACTGAAGTACAAGGTTATAGAAGGCATCCTCTCCATCAGCTCCAGGAGGGACATTAGAGGACAGCTGGGTGCTTTTTATTTCTCCCAGGTTATTTCCTCTGGCCATTCCCACCCCCACTTCCCCTAAAGAGCCAGCCTCCATCACCTCAAGGTGAGTTTAAGGAGAACCACAATTTTTCAGACCCTTGCTCAAGTAACATCTCCTCCCAATTCTGCCATCAGTGCTGCCTTGAACTTGCCCTTTATTAACTCACTCATAAGGTAGCTATGATGATGGTCAAGTGAGTGAGGAAGGATGGGGCCAGGTAGGACCAGCATCCCCAACTTCTGAATCACATGTGACAATGCTTGCCTCATCCCTGCCTTCCCACAGCCTGCACATCAAACCTTTCCCTGTGTTGCATACTAGGAGAAATTAAAAAACCAAAACCCCAAACCAAGCCCAAGGTATTGACCAAAGTGGGGGAGGGGACTGCAGCAAACAAGGTCAATAAATAAACAGCTCCTTTATATTTATAAAAGTCATTAATCCAATGGGGGGGAGGGGGAGAGGGGGAGAAGGGAGCAAACGACACCAAGACAGCAGTCCCCAATTATTGAACCCCAGCCAACAGATGAATGCCTTTGTAAGCATCTACCCTCCTGTTAGCCCTGATACACACAGTCCCATTCTGAAGCGCTTGTATTGTCTGTGAACTGTGTGACTGGCCTGAGTTATTAATATATTGGAGCCCTCAGGAGAATATTTCCATGACCACTCTGAAGAAGAAAAATTAGCTCCCGTGGCAAACAAGTACAAAGGGCTCATTGCCAAGTTCAGGAAATATTTTCTTCTCAGTTGCCTCAATAGCTAAATCAGCACGGAGGACAAGCCAGAGAGGAATACTAATCAGAATTAATTAGCCCCTTCCCTCTTCTGCCATGAAATCCTTCAAATTCAGGGACAACCGCGTTAAAATGTAAACCCAAGGAGCAAACAGAAGTCCGTTCATGTCTGATCCTGGCACTAGGCTGGCTGAAGAGAGAATGCATATTCACCACCAATTCCCAACTTTCTCACCATCCCGTGGATGGAAAACACGGAGAGGGGGAAGGGAGCTGTCAGAAAGAGTCTAGGATCACAGAGGAATGAATGGGCTTTCCCTGGACTCTGTGAAGTCTAATTCTCAGGGTGTTCATTAAGAAAATGGTACATTGGTTTTATTTTTGAAAATAAAGTAATCGAGAGCCATAGAATACTTTAAAGTTTTCAAAGCACTTGAAATAAATTTTCTCACTCCTGAACCATTTTTTTTTTTTGGCTCAGAACTGTGATTTCATTAGCTTAAGGAATTCCCAGTAAAGAAACTCCTTCTAGCAATGAAAATCTGCACCTTCAAAATGTGGGATTTCAGGGAGCTGCCTGGGACATTGAGAGGCTAAGTGATTTGCCCAGAGTCACACAGCCCATAGGTGTCAGAGGTGGGTCTTGAAAACGGTTGTTCCTGGCTTTTTGGTCAGATCTCACCTTCCCTTGGAGGTCTTTCTCCCTCCTCTCCTCTCCCCTCCCCCACCTCACCCCCATTGTTAATGCTTTTCCTCTGAGATGGCTTTCCATTTACACTGTTTATAACTCATATTGTTGTTAAGTCGAGTCCAACTCTTCATAAACCCACTGGGGGTTTTCTTGGCAAAGATACTGAGGTGGTTTGCCATATCTTTCTCCAGCTAATTTTACAGGTGAGGAAACTGAGGCAAAGAATGTTAAGTGACACAGCTAGGGTCACACAGCTAGGAAGTGTCAGAGACTGAATTTGACCTCAGGTCCTCTTGACCCCAAATCTAATTGTGCCAGCCAGCACACCTCTGGTCAGAGGGATTTGAACACAGGTTGTCTTGATTCTAAGTCTAACCAAGACATACTGAAATGTCTCAACAATATAATTTCACCATCCCCCTTCTGTTTCCAAGAAATTTCATTTTGTAAAATGACTTAGATAAGTCAAGTCCTCAAAGTGTTAAGGTAGCCATTGCAAATGAAAGGGATATTCCTGGAGGTGAAGTTCTTTAAAAAAAGTTGTAAGAATTTGTTCCTGAGTCTCAATGGAAGTAAAATACCAGTCCTAAACTGAACCTTAAGAACCGAAGCTGGAGGAGGGAGATTGGAATGAAGGTTTCAGCAGCGTGACTTTCTCTAAGCTTTGGAGCCAGAAGACCAGGGTTCTTGCATCAGTCACTATACTTACTACAAGTCATACATCCTCTCTAGGCCCCAGTTTTCTTCATCTATAAAACTGGATTAATAATCCCTGTATTATCTTCCATATAACATTGTGGTGGGAAAAGTATTATAAATTGAGAAAATGGCATGGTCCTGTAATCCTGCTTCTCTCTACCTTACAATTAGATTTTCCCTTTCGAGCGCAATTAAGGCCTTGAAAGTACTTGTGCTGCTTTAAAAGTTGGGGGGGGGGGTGGAAGAAGAGGCACAGGAAAAAAGTCTTTTTACTTTATTGAGAATTCGGGAGAAATGAAATTGGAGCCCTCCCAAGCCAGCATAATGCAATGGAAAACTGTCAGATCAAGTTTCAGGGAGTATGGATTCCCTTCCCCTTCTTCCCCCTGCCAGTTACCACCTGTGTGAGCTTGGGTAAATCACTTAGCTTCTTTTCATCTCAGTTTCCTCATCTGGAAAATGAGAGGGTTGAACTAGGTGACTTCAGGTTGCTTCACAGTTCAAAATCTATAGCCTGTATAACTACGGCCAAGTCTCAGTCCCTCCTGGGAAATCTCAAAGTATGGCGCACTTCCCTAAGGTACAATATATCATATTCCAGTTTACTATACTTAAGATCTCTTGGGCTCCAGGAATCCGTTTTCTCCATCTAAGGTGCACACTCTATCTAGCACTCTGTGTAGCTGCTAGAGAGAACTGATATTATAATCTAGAGTTTCTCTTTTTTTCTTAAGCTAAACATCAGACTGGGCAACAAGACTCAGGACACTGGGATCTGGGCTTTAGTTTCTCCTTTAGTCACTAACTAGCTCAGTTACCTTGGGCCAGTCACTTCAACTATTTAGCTCTATACTTTCCCATACATTATTATCTTTGCATACTACATCTCCTTCAGCAGCTATTGCAATAGCTTCTCTAGAGTAGACACTCAATATTTGGTAAATGAATTAAATGCATGATATCTTTCAAGGTCCTTTTCACTCTAAATTTCTGGAAGCTCTGTCTCTCTCTCTCTGTCTCTGTCTCTTCTCCTCTCCCTCTCCCTCTCTTTTTCCTCTCCCCCCTCCCCCCAATGCTTACTTCCTTTAAGTGAAGTTCAGGGGTAAAAAAGTGTGGAGAAGGCGATAATCATCCCTCCAGGCTTCTAAGAAAGAGGAGGACAAGTGACTACTTGCAGTGCACAGTGGATTACACTCCCCCAAATCCCTGGGGAACGGGTGTATGTTTCTGCCTGTATGTGAATGCTTATTATTCTCTGTTTTCCCATTGCATTATCTGGTTGGGGGGGGGCACCTCATTGCAAAAGTTGATTTGCCCGTCAGTTTAATAACTCTAAACCTTATAATATAAAAAATAAATAATAACTTTACTCTGGGGCCTCACTTACAAAAAACACAAACCCTTACCCCAAGCTAGAAGGTCATAATGTCGGAACCCTAAAACTCTCACGGAAGCATTTGCGGGTAGTGGAAGGAGAAACAGCAGGGTCTGGGTTCAAGCCTCTTCTCTGACCCAGAACATGTCACTGAAATTCTCCCCGCCCTTAAGCAGAACTTTCTAAGACTGTAAGGGGCAGACCAATTAGCTGCGTATCGGCTGTGCTAGCAGTCTTCTGGTGCTCCTGGCACCAAACAGATCACAGCGAAATCACCAACACACCACACCACACCACACACACACACACACACACACACAGACCACACCACACAGACACACACACAGCATACAGACACAGACACCACACCACACACACACATACCACACCACACACACACACACACACACACACACACACACACACACACACCACACCATATGCACACACACAGACGCCACACCACACACACACCCCACACACACCACACCACACACACACACACACACACACACACCACACCACACCACACACACAAACACATACACACACACACACACACCACACACATTACACACACACACAGATACAGATACAGTCACCACACCCCCCTTCCAAACTCAGACTCTGGATTCCCTGAGAGTAGTCCCCCTGCTAGGGAACATTACAGTAAGTAGCGTGTGCAGACGGTTGGACGGTGGCTACTTTAAAGCTGGGGCTTTTCTCTTCAAGACTGGATAGCAAGGCATGGGGAGCACGGCCTGGGTCCCGGGTCCCATTCCGTGACTATCTCTAGCCGATCCGTGACAGTGGAAGCTCTAAGCTTCCTCGTCTGTAAATGGAGAGGGTCGGACTGAATCCCCTCCAGGCCCCCTCCAGATCGGACGTTCCGAGATTCTTGGACATCGCCAGGGGCTGAGTTCACCCGCTCCGGCCTCGGGTTCCCCAGGAACGCTCAGCCTCCCGGCAGTGAGCTTCCCCGGGCCGAGGACAGCGTCCGCATGGCTCGCACCGCGCACTCCCCCAGAGCTCTGCCCACGTCCATCCACAGAGACGTCTTTTGTGCCCGCGGGGATGGAGAAGCCTCGCTCCCTCTCTCTTACTCTCTCCCTCTCTCTCTCTGTCTCCCTCCTCCGCCCCTGCGGGCACCTCCGAGCACAGCTCAGCCCACACATGCAGGCGCTGTTTAGGCAGGAGGAGAAGGCGAGGAAGTCCCGGGCCAGCGTCCCTTCGGAGTGGACTGCGCAGCCGGGCTGGAAGCGCCGGGTCCCCAGCTCTACACGAGTGGAGAAGCCATTCGGCCCGGCTCCCGCCCCGCCCCTCCCACCTAAGGGCGACGAGAGGGTGCCCGTAGTCCCGCAGCCCCCCATAACCCTCCTCTTATCCCCGACCCTTGCTCCCGCAGTCCCGGGCCCGAGCTCCGTCCCTCCCACCTAAGGGCGACGAGAGGGTGCCCGTAGTTCCTCAGTCCCCCGTAGCCCCCCACTTATCCCTCGCCCTCGCTCCCGCAGTCCCGGGGCCCGAGCTTGGCCCCGCTAAGTTCCTGCTCGCACCCCGAACCGCAGCTGGGACTCACCTGGGCTCTGGCGCAGGAGGGTGCAGAGCACCAGAAGGCGAGCGGAGAGAGGCCACGGCCTGCGGGCCATGGTGAGGGGCGCGGCGGGGACGCCTGGGGTGCCCGGCTCCGGTCCCGGGGTGCCCGGCTCAGTGGGGGACGGACCCAGACGCGCTCTCAGCAGCGCCCCGGGAGAGCCGATCTGCGCTCGCTCTCGGGCCTGGGGGGTCGGGACTGGGCTACCAGAAGCGAAGTGTAGGGGACCGGTCCGGGCAGACGGATCCTCATTCCCGCCGCACGGGACCCCGCCAGGCGGAGGAGGGGGAGGGGCGCCGCGATGGCCCGGGCTCAGCCGCCACCATGCCTTCCTAGGGCTGCCCTGGAGCGCGTAGGGCACGAGCCTCGGCACGGCCGCCCGGCCCTCAGAACTAAGTGAGAGGGCGGCGGGCTAGCGCGGCTCGGTGCTCTCCAGCAGCCCCGGCCTGGCCCTGAGCAAGGACCTGCGGGAGCAGGGGTGGTGGGGGTTTGCCTCTGCGCCCCGCAGGATCAGCTCTGTCCCGCAGCTCCCTCGCGCGCCACCGCACTCTTCTTCGCTCTCCACTTCGGCCCCTCTTCTGCTCTCTCCTCCCCTGCCCTCCCCTTCCTCCCTCCCTGCCGGCCAGCCGGCCAGCCTCCCCAGCCAGCCAGCCTCGGCCGATTTCCTCCCCTCCCTTTCTCCTCTGCTTTCCCTCCTCCCCTACTTTTCCCTCCTCTGGCCCCGCCTGAGCTGACACTGGGCCAGCTAAGTGTGGGGCGGGGCAAGTTCAGCAGCCCAGGCCGCCCGGCTCAGCCCTGCAGCACCGGTCGGGGGCTTATTCTCAAATGAGATTCGGGGGGGGGGGGGGGG
>CM053582.1:355940856-355964237 GCA_028627135.1 Pseudochirops cupreus
TAAGTAGTTACCCTCTCCTGCCTCCTGGTGTCTGTCTGTGAGAGAGAGTTCTTCAACCTTGGTTGAAGCCAGCTGCAGCTGACGACCGTGTCGTTGGGCGGAGCGGCAGGTAAGTCTTGGGGGGCTTGTCAGAGAAACCCCAAGAATTCTTTCTTGATCACAGGTGAATGAGTACCTACTATGGAAACACTGAGGTGACTGGTGGGACTAGGAGAGCCATCAAAGCCACCAAAGGTCTTCCAGACAACCAGAGTCCTACAGCTGGTAGCAGCAGCAGTCAAGTCCAGTGGCAGGCCAATGCAGCAGCTAATCAGCCTGGTTAACTCAGCCCAGCAGAGGACTGACCTGTCCAGTGAGGGACCATGTCCTAGAAGGAATCAGCTTGAATGAAGAAAGGAGTGTCTATTATCTTTACCATTCCTAAAATGAATTTGCTGGGGACACCTTGAAGAAAAGAACTCCCAAGGTCAGAAATCACAAGGTACCCATCAGTCCCATGTTTTCTCTACATGTGGGTCTCATGTACTCTTCTCTGCCCAGGAACTGTGACCAGGGACCTTGTTCCCTCGCACTGCAAGTGCTCATGCTCCTCTTTGCCCTGGAACTGTGACGCATGTGGGCAATACAACAGGATCCTGCACCCAGTGTCAGCAAAGGGTCCCCCATAATTTATTTCTTACCAGTTGTCTGACTCCACCCTTTATGGGCTGAGAGCTCCCAAAGCTGCCGTCCCGTCCCACTATTGCAGCCACCTCCAAAGCCAGCTGCCGGTGTTGCCACTGCAAGGTCTCTACCACACTCCAGGCTCCATCACAATCCTGATGCGACATATCTTTCCTGACAACCTCCTAAGTTGTTTCGGGAAGGAAAATCGTCTCACCCTGACCTTTTATTGACTCTTCTGCTCCAGAATTCTATTTGAGGGATTATCTCAAAGTTATCTGGAGGGGAACACGGGGGAGTTCAGGTCAGTCCTTGTCTCTGTTCTGCCGTCTTTGCGGCATTACTTTTGATTGTTTCTCTTTCCATTTAAATTGTTGCAGTCAGCATGTGCATTGATTTCTTGGCTCTGCTCACTACCCTCTGCATCAGTGCATGGGAATCTGTCTTGGCTTCTCCATAGTCATCATATTCATAGCTTCTCTTTTTAAACATTTATTTACTTATTTATTTATTTTTAGTTTTCAACATTCATTTCCACAAGCTTTTGAGTTACAAATTTTCTCCCTGTCTTTCCCCTATCCCCACCCCAAGATAGCGAGCCTACTAAATACCCCTTCCCCCAATCTGTTCTCTCATATCCTCCCCCTTTCTGCCTTCTAACTTTCTGGTAGGGCAAGATGGATTTCTATACCCAAGTTCCAGTATATCTTATTTCCCAGTTGCATGTAAAAAACAAATTTTTTACCATTTGTTTCTTAAAACTTTGATTTCTAGATTCTTTCCCTTCTTTTCTCCTCACCTACCCCCTCTGGGAAGACAAGCAATTCAATATAGATTGTACATGTGCAGTTATGCAAAACATTTCCATAGTAGTTGTATTGTGAAAGACTAGCTATATTTCCCTCCATCTTATCTCACCCCCACTTATTCTATTTTCTACTTTGACCCTGTCCCTTTTCCAAAGTATTTGCTTCTAACTACCTTCTCCCCCAATCTACCCTTCCTTCTATCATCTTCCCTCTTATTCCCTTCCCCCCTACTTTCCTGTAGAGTAAGATACCCAATTGAGTGTGTATGTTATTCCCTCCTTAAGCCAAATTCAATGAGAGTAAGGTTGACCCATTCCCTTTCACCTTACTGCTCTCCTTCTCCACTATAACAGTTTTCTTTTGCTTCTTTCATATGAGGTAATTTACCCTATTCTATCTCTCTGTTTCTCCTTCTCCCAATATATTCATCTCTTACTTGTTAATTTTATTTTTAGATATCATCCCTTCATATTCAACTGATCCTATGACCTCTATGTATACATGTATATACATATACACACACTCACATATATATTTATACATACATATATCCTCCTATAAATACATACATATATACCTATACATCTATATTCCCTTCAACTATCCTCATACTGAGAAAAGTCTCATGAGTTACAATTTCTGTTTTTCCATGTAAGAATGTAAATAGTTCATCTTTAATAAATTCCTTATGGTTTTTTTTCCTCTTTATCTTCTCATGCTTCTCTTGCTTTTTATATTTGAAATCCAAATTTTCTGTTCAGACATGGTTTTTTCATCAAGAACACTTGAAAATCCCCTGAAGCATTATTCTCAGTTTTGCTGGGTAGGTGATTCTTGGTTTTAATCCTAGCTCCTTTGACCTCCAGAATATCACATTCCAAGCCCTTCAATCCCTTAATGTAGAAGCTTGTGTTATCCTGATTGTGTTTCCATAATACTCTAATTGTTTCTTCCTGACAGCTTGTAATATTTTCTCCTTGACCTGGGAACTCTGGAATTTTACTATAACATTCCTAGAAGTTTTCTTTTTGGGATTCTTTTCAAGAGGCAATCAGTGAATTCTTTCAATTTCTATTTTGCCCTCTGGTTCTAGGATATCAGGGCAATTTTCCTTGATAATTTATTCAAGCATTTTTCTAAGCTCTTTTTTTTTTATCATGACTTTCATGTAGTCCAATAATTTTTAAATTATCTCTCCTGAATCTATTTTCCAGGTCAGCGGTTTTCCACTGAGATATTTCACATTGCCTTCTATTTTTTCATTCATTTGGATTTGTTTTATAGCATCTTGATTTCTCATAAAGTCATTAGCTTCCATTTGCTCCAATCTAATTTTGAAGGAATTATTCTATTCAGTGAGCTTTTGAAATTTCTTTTCCATCTGGCCAATTTTGCTTTTTAAAGCATTCTTCTCCTCACTGACTTTTTGGACCTCTTTTGTCATTTGAATTAGTCTATTTTTTAAGGTGTTATTTTCTTCAGTTAGGCTATTGACTTGCTTTTCATGATTTTCTTGTATCACTCTCATTTCTCTTCCCAAGTTTTTTCTCCACTTCTCTCACTTGATTTTCAAAATCCTTCTTGAGCTCCTCCATGGCCTGCAACCAGTTCATATTTTTCTTGGAAGCTTTTGATCCAGGAGTTTTGACTTTGTTGCCTTCTGCTGGTCCATGTTTTGATACTCTTTGTCCCCCAAAAAGGATTCTATGGTCTGATTGTACTTCCTCTGTTTGCTCATCTTGCCAGCCAATTACTTGCACTGTGGTTTCTAATTACTCTTAAACTATAACTTGGATTTATATTATCAAACACAGAAACATAATACTTTGATATTGTACATGACAAACCCAGCCAGACCTTATTTTTAACTGGTACACTCATAAATGCCCTTGAGGGATAGAAAGTTCCCTCTAAAAGCATGCATTTGAACTTCCAGGACCCAAGATGACAGAGGAAGCCATAAATCGCTGCAACTCTCCCATACTCTCCTCCAAACAACCACAAAATAGAGCTCCAAAACAAATCCTGAAACAGCAGAACCAGCAAAAAGATGAGGCAAAACAATTTTTTTGCCCAAGAAACCTGCAAGATTAGCAAGAAAGGTCCATTTCACTCTGGTGAAAGGGGAATGCAACCTAGGATGGGAAGTGTCCCAGCAAGTGAGCAGCAAGCCCCATTTCAGCAAATCAGTGGTAGATCCAGAGCCACAGCATGGTGGAGCAGGCAAATGGTAATGCCAGGGCTCGCACATGCCTTGGCATAATCAAGGGAACTGGCAGACTCCAGCTCAGAGAATCCCCATGTGCTTCAGTATAGATCCCAGCAAACAGGAATTCTCCAGCTGCCAGCCCTCCACATGCTTCAGCACAGCCCCAGGAAAATGAGTAGACATCTACCTGCCTAAGCAAACAGGCACCAGTCTCTCCTCTTCAGCATAGCTGTAGCAGCAAGCACCCTAGTATACCCAGGATGTCTGCTAGCACAGGTTCTTAGATCTGCTTTTCTAAAGGAAAGTAACTTAAAATGGGTTAACAATCTTACTTTAGTCAAACATGTATCATTTGCCTAGTTCAGGGGGGAAAGTCAGCAACCTGAACTTCAGAGACTACAAACAGAAGTTACAAGGAGACAAAAAAATACAGACAGAGAAACAGATCAGCAGACAGGGATGCCAGTTATCTGACCATTACATCCATACCTAGTTAGTTAACAGAGAGGGAAGCACCAACATCTGGGTTTTCAAAGTCTGGGAGCTCAATGGTTGCTCAGAGTCTCATTTGGCCAAATCACACAACTCTTTCCAAAGTGAGCCCCAAAGCAAAACTTCACATCAGGGTATGTATATATATATAGCCTTCTCCTGAATCAGAGAATGTCACAACTCTCTTGACCTACTGCCCAATCACAAAGTAACAAGGTGTGGGCATTCCTGAAAAACAAGCCTTCCGGCAAAGGCTCCATGTGACCACATTCAGCCTATTAGGGGGCAGAGTATACTTTCAAATCAGTGAAGCTTCTCAGATTCACTTTAAGCCTATCAAGGGGCTAGGGGAAGGGAAGAGCTTCAGATTCCCATTACAGTAGCCCAGGGCAAAAGGACAGCCTCCAGAGACCCGACCATTATGCACTTCAGTGTAGTCACAGGAAAACACAAAAACAGCCCACCAGGCCTCAGCACATGTCAGACATCACCACTAGGACAGCAGGTATGCTACCAGACACCTACAGTCTCCAGCAGCACCAGTCAACACCCACCCCCCAGCACAGCACCAGATGCAAGCAAGGATCCCCAATGGGTCTCAGGGCAATACCAGGTAATCAACCAGGACCTGCTGCTACTAGCACAAGAAGCCAAAGAAAGTGCCCCTGCCACCCTAGGAGCAGGGTTTAAACTTAAAAGAAAGAGAAAGGGTAGGAGAGGATGAGCGGAAAACAACAGCAACAAAAGAATCTGACCATAAAAAAAAATTATTACAGTGACAGGGAAGACAAAAGACAAACTCAAAAGAGGAAAACAATGTCAAAATGGGCAAAACCCCAAGGAAAAATGGGAAGTGGTCTCGAGCCCAGAAAGAACTCATGGAAGAGCTCAAAAGGGAGTTTAAAAGTCATATATGAGAGATAGAAGAAAAACTGGGAAAAGAAATGAGAGTGATACAAGAGAATTATGAAAAAAGACTCAGCTTGGAAAACTTTAAAAAGTAGAATTGACCAAATGGAAAAGAAAGTACAAAAGCTAACTGAAGAAAACAATACCTTAAAAGTTAGAATTGGGAAAGTGGAATCTAATGACTCTATGAGACATCATGAATCAATCAAACAAATTCAAAAACATGGAAGAAAATATAAAATACCTCATGGGAAAAACAACCAATCTGGAAAATAGATCCAGGAGAGACAATATCAGACTCGTTGGACTACTTGAAAGCCATAAACACAAGGAGGATCTGGACAGCATCTTTCAAGAAATCATCAAGGAAAACTCCCCTGATATCCTGGAACCAAAGGGCAAAATAGGCATTGAAAGAATCCACCAATCACCTTAGGAAAGAGATCCCCAAATAAAAACTCTAAGGAATGTTACAGCCAGATTTCAGAACTATCAGGTCAAAGAAAAATACTGCAAGTGACCAGAAACAATTCAAATATCCGGGAATCACACTCAGGATCACCTAGGACCTGGCAGCTGTATGGTCATGGAATGTGATCTTCCAAAGGAAGAAGAAGCTAGGACTGCAACCAAAAATCACTTCTCTGGCAAAATTAAGCATAATATATCAAGGGGAAAAAATGGTCGTTCAATGAAACAGAAAGATTTCAAGCCAGAACTAAAAGGAAACACCAGAACTAAACCAAAAATTTGACCTCTAATATTAAGATCCAAGAGAAGCATAAACAGGTAAAAAGAGAAAAGAAAACATAAAGGATTCAATAAAGCTAAACTGTTTACATCCCTGCATGAGAAGATGATATTTGTGACTATTTTTTTTTGTTTGGTTTTTCTGCTTTTTGTTTTGGAGGGGGGAAGGTAGGGCAATTGGGGTTAAATGACTTGCCCAAGGTCAGATGGCTAGTTGTTAAGTGTCTGAGGCCAGGTTTGGACTCAGGTCCTCCTGACTCCAGGGTTGATGCTCTATTCACTGTGCCACCTAGCCACCCCTGATATTTGTAACTCTTAAAAGTTGTATCATTAATATTACAGATAGAAGGAATATACATAGACAGATGATATGGGTATAACGTGAATTTGAGGAAATGACACAAAAAAAATTAAGGGATGAAAACAAGGAGTACAAAGGGTGCAAAAAGAAGGGAGAGGTAGAATGGAGCAAATTATCTCACATGAAGAGGTGAGAAAGACCTTTTAGAGTTGGAGGAGGAGACGGAAGGGTGGGAAATGGGCATCACTTGAACCTTACTCTCTTCATTATTGAGTCAAAGGGGAATAATATGCAAAATCAGTTGAATACAGAAATTTATCTTACCTGACAGGGAAGTAGCAAGGGAGGAGAGTATATAAAGGGAGTGGGGGTGGGGACTGACATAAAGGAGAGCAGACCAGAGGAAGTGGTAGACAGAAGCAAAACACTGGTGAGGTGGGAAAGGGTAAAAGGAGAGAGACAACAGGAGGAAGAATAGGAGGGAGGGGAATACACAGGAAGTAATCATAACTGGGAATGGGAATGGGATGAACTCTTCCATAAAACAGAAGTGGATACCAGAGTAGATAAAAAAACAGAGTCCTATAATATGTTGCTTACAAGAAACACACTTGAAGCAGAAAAATGCACAGAATAAAGGTAAGGGGCTGGAGCAGAAACTATTATTCCTTAGCTGAAGTAAGAAAAAAAATAAGGGGGCTGTAATCCTGATCTTAGACAAAGTAAAAGCAAAAACAGACTTAATTAAAAGAGATAAGGAAAGAAACTACTTTGTGCTAAAAGGTACCATAGAAAATGAAACAATCAAATTAGAAAAGCAAAGAATAGACTACCTGTCAGATCTATGTGGAGAGGAAGAAGTCATCACCAAACAAGAGACAGAGAACATTATAAAATATAGAATAAATAAGTATGATTATATTAAGTTGAAAAGCTTTTGCACAAACAAAACCAATGCAACTGATAATAGAAAGAAAGCAGAAAGCTGGGGAACAATCTTTATAACCAGTGTCTCTGATAAAGGTCTCATTTCTCAAATATATAGAGAACTGAGTCAAATTTATGAGAATACAAGTCATTCCCCAATTGATAAATGGTCAAAGGATATGAACAAGCAGTTTTTGGAGGAAGAAATTAAAGCTGTCTATAGTTATATGAAAAAATGCTCTAAATCACCGTTGACGAGGACGATGGAAATCAAAAGAACTCTGAGGTACCACATCACATCTATTAAATTGGCTAACATGACAAAACAGGAAAATGATAAATGTTGGAGAAGATGTGGAAAAGTTGGAACGCTAATTCACTGTGGAGTTGTGAACTGATCCCACCATTCTGTAGAGCAATTTGGAACTATGCTCAAAGGGCTATAAAAATGTGCATACACTTTGACTCAGCAATACCACTTCTAGGGCTGTATCCCAAAGAGATCATACAAATGGGAAAAGGTCCCATGTGAGGTTCAGATTGCAGGCATTTGTATCATGTCACAGGGAAGTGTTTGAGGCCCGGGAATTAGTTGGGTCACATGGAGGTCAGAGCATATTGCACTGTTCCTGGCCAGGGGATACTGCATTGCTCAGGACTCTCTTGCGTTCTCCAACATTTATCATTTTCCTGTTTTGTCATGTTAGCCAATTTAATAGATGTGATGTGGTACCTCAGAGTTCTTTTGATTTCCATCGTCCTCGTCAACGGTGATTTAGAGCATTTTTTCATATAACTATAGACAGCTTTAATTTCTTCCTCCAAAAACTGCTTGTTCCTGATTGGCGTCTCCACACCCTGGGGCCTTCATACTCTTGTAATTGTACTCTCCCTCTCACAATTCTGTTCAGCTGGGTTCTATCACGTGTGGTATGTGGATCTGGGGTCTATTTAAGACCTAGGTCTTGGAGGTATCTTGGAAGCCTGCCTTAATATATGGCTTTAAGGCTTCCCCATAGAGAGACCTTAATAAACTTTTCTGTTTGGACCTCAGAGCCGTGAACTGTTCTGTTCTAAAAGGTACACTAGTGTCAATTAGTTGGGTGTGTAACCAGTTGCCTCTGCTGGTAAGTTAGGGCACTCTAAAAGACAACCCTGACAAGTGGCACCTGAACAGGGACACCAGGGATTGGGAAAGGAGCAGGGATGATAGGAAGGCCAGTCCTCTCAAAGAGGACCCTCTCCGAGAGGAGAGAAGAGCCTGGGAATAGTTGCTGCAGAACTTGGCCCAGAAGCCCAGGATGGGGGATAAAGTGATGAAGGCTCACGATTTGGAGGTGTATGCCAAACAGGTTGAGACGCTTATTAAAAAGCAAGGCTTGAGTGTCTCACACAAAAGGGCACAAAATTTTATGAAAAATATTTTACAGGTCTCTCCATAGCTGCTGCTTTGCATAAAAGCTTGCAGGTGTTTGAGGATTGGGCTTGCTTTGTTCATGGCAGGTCAGGTCATTTTGCTCCACAACACAGGCTCAGGAAACCCCTGGGGCACCCCTCTTGTGGATCCCACAATAAATTATGCAAGTGGCCACAGGCTAAAGTACCCATCACCTATGAGGAGATGCGGTCTCTGCTGGCTGAGATCCAGGTGGCCAGGATGGGAGAGAGTCACCTTGGCATCACAATTTCATTTGAAATGGGAGGAGAGACTCCAGTATTTCCCAATTTCTGCTATTTTTCTGTGGAGTATATTAATGATATGTTTAGCATTAGAACTGAAAAGTGCCAGAGGTGGCTTGGACGCCTTGGTTTGACACGGCTGTTTTTAATGTTATCAAGTAAGTTTCACCTGGCTTTCATTACTATCTGGAGACATAGCAACTTTTAAAAATTTTTTCAGGAGATCTCCTATAAATTGTATATGAAGCTTTTGGATCCATTTTGTTTATTTGTGTCTCTCTGTTTTGTCTTTATGTCTTTATGTGAGCGAGTGTGTGAGAGTCATTTGTCATTTTGTCAAAAAAGTATAAACAGAAGTTTTAAGACTTTCAAAGGTTTAAAAATCTCCTTTCCTTCATTCCACTCTTGCCAAGTGCAGTGAGAGAAAGATGATGAGAAATAATATGGAAATTTTCCCTTGGATTGAAAAGAAAAAAGTAATTAACCATTCCCTGACTCGCCTATTAGAGAAAAATTTTGAGTTTCAATTTGAACTTATTTTGGTCATTTTAAGGGAAATGTGAAAAGGTGAATTAATACCATTCATAGCCTTGTGCTAAGATAAATCAGAATACTATGCTAATTGGCATTTAGACAAATTGGAGTTTTGCTAAAGAAACATCTAAAAAGTGAGAACTTCAGGTTCCATGATCTGGGGAAGTGGAATAAGGTGCTGTCTGAGAATTTTTTCAGAAGTTCCACTCCCTTTGAGTGAGGGGTTGAGAAGCATTTCACTCTCTAAATTCTCAGGAATAAACAGACACTAAAGCACAAGGTAAAATTAGCTAATTGAGAGAGAGGCTGCAGAAACAATAGGGAATTTAAGTTCTTACAAGCAGCCCACTGGCAAAAAAGCTTGAGGCACCCTGAAGCCCACACCTTGTTTAGATAAGCATATGAACCTCTTCATTCAGCTGTGAGGAGAAGAGAGAAGCCAAAAAAATTTTGTTAACAGTTTTTGCTTAACTATAGTAAAATTCAAGTGTAAGAAGTAGTGTTATCAGCAAATATTTAAGTTGAATTTTGTTGGGATGAAAAAGATGTGGAATTTGTTTAAAAATAAGTCACTTGCATTCTGTAATGTATATATATGCCCTGTAGCAAATCAGGTATTTACACCTTTACCTATAATGAATGTACTAACAGTTTACTAAAGGCCATTCTAGCTAAACAAAAAAGGGGCCCCATCAGACAGAAACCTATAGATCTGGCACTATCACCAAAATTCGAAAATGACACTGGCTATGAGACATCTTTTGTGCCAGAAAAGACAGCTACATGTCCTGCCCCCGGTTAAGGGAAGTGTGGATTGGCCCTTGGGAGGTAACCATGGGGGGAGAGGGGTATGTTTATCTCTCCACAGAACATGAGCCACGCTGGTATACTGTCTGAAGGGTCCAGGTACTCCCACAACAGCAACAAAGGAAGCAGAGGAAGAAAAGGAGACCCAAGAGGCGACTGAGGCAGAGGAGAAGCCAAGCTAAGACCATGCAACGGCTGTGTTTCACTCTGATTATGCTGTCTCTTGGGACCGAGGCTTGTTAGTGTGGCCAGCCTCATGGTTGTGACTCCTGTCCGGGGATGTGCTTTCAGCTTTCTGTTCCACCATGCCCTGTTCCTCAGTTGATGTGGCTGTTACTGACTCTTGCAAAGGGACTATTTCAGTACTACAAAGACTGAACCGGCAGGACTTTAAAAATCGCCAACGGACTTCCATTTGTGTCACTCTCACCCCTTACAATGCCATTGGATTGCAGTGGGAGGCCATTAAGCACCACCTGTATGACCTTATAGAATGGGATGGTTTGTCAGCTGAGGGGATGACCCTAGGTGAACTGATGTGGGACATGGGTCATGCTGACCATGGGGGGCTCCTCCCCACAGAATGTTGTGCTGACTTGTTGAAATGTGTCATAATGCGTCTGGGATTCAAAACTGATTGTTGGTTTTTGGATTACTAGTCTTTTGTTTTCTTGATTTGTTATTTTGTATTACTATGAGTATTAGACAAAACTCCTTGAGCCTACTCAAAACCCAGATCACACTCCAGCGTGAGTGCGATGTGCAAAACAAAAAAAGGGGCTATGTGAGGTTCAGATTGCAAGCAGTTGTATCATGCCACAGGGAAGTGTTTGAGGCCCAGGAATTAGTTGGGTCACATACTGCACTGTCCCCTGCCAGGGGATACTGCATTGCTCAGGACTCTCTTGCGTGGGGTTACCTGCTGTTCCTGATTGGCATCTCCACACCCCGAGGCCTTCATACCCTTGTAATTGCACTCCCCCTCTCACAATTCTGTTCAGCTGGGCTCTATCACGTGGGGTATGTGGATCTGGGATCTATTTAAGACCTAGGTCTTGGAGGTATCTTGGAAGCCTGCCTTAGTATATGGCTTTAAGGCTTCCCCATAGAGAGACCTTAATAAACTTTTCTGTTTGGACCTCAGAGCCATGAACTCTTCTGTTCTAAAAGGTACGCTAGCATCAATTAGTTGGGTGTGTAACCAGTTGCCTCTGCTGGTAAGTTAGGACACTCTAAAAGAGAACCCTGACAGTCCCACATGTACAAAAATACTTATAGCAGTTCTTTTTGTGGTGGCCAAGAATTGGAAATTGAGGGGATGCACATCAGTGGGGGAATGGCTGAACAAGGTATGGTATATGAATGTAATGGAATACCATTGTGCTATAAGAAATAGTCAGAGCAGAAAAACTTGGAAAGACTTATATGAACTGATGTTGAGTGAAATGAGCAAAACCAGGAGGACACTGTACACAGTAACAACCACGATGTGCAGTGACTAGCTTAGCCCTTATTGGCAATGCCAAGTCCTAAAACAATTCCAAAGGACCCATGATGGAAAATGCCATCCACATCCAGAGAAAGAACTATGGAGTCTGAAGGCAGAGCGAAGCAGACTATTTTCTTTTTTTGTTCTGTTCTGTTTTGTTTTGTTTTTCTTTCTCATGGTTCCTTCCATTCATTCTAATTCTTCTATACAACATGACTTATGTGAAAATATGTTTAATAGGAATGTATATGTAATGCTTATATCAGACTGCATGCCATTCTGGGGAGGGGAAAAAATGTAAAACTTATGGAAGTGAATGTTGAAAACTAGAAATAAACAAATTAACTTAAAAAAAAAAGATTAAAGCTTTGACTCAAATAAAAAAATAAGAAATGATGAACAGATGAATTTTTTAAAAACCTAGAGAAACTTGTACAAACTGATGTGAAGTGAAATGAGCAGAACCAGGAAAACATTGTACACAATATTGACAATATTGTGTGATGATCAACTATAAATGATTCAACTCTTCTCAGCAACACAATGACACAAGACAAGTACAAAGGTCTCACATAGAAAAATTCTATCCATATCCAGATAAAGAACTGATAGACTCAGAATACAGATGGAAGAATGTTTTCACTTACTTTATTCTTTCTCATGGTTTTACTTACTTTTGATCTGTTTCTTCTTCCACAACTATGATGAATGTGGAAATATGTTTCACATGATAACACCTGTATAAACTCTATCAAACTGCTGACCATTTTCAGGAGAGGAGAGAGAAGGGAGGGAGGGAGAAAACTTTGGAACTTGAAATCTTGTAAAAATGAATGCTAAAAGTTTTCTTGATATGTAATTGGGGGAAAAAAAGTAAAATACTATTTAAATTAAAAAAAAAAGCATGGATTTTCTTATCTTTCCTGAAGAAGTTTTCAACTTAAATAGATGTGACAATAAACAGTTCAGTAAGTGCATATGTTAGGTTTTTAATGGGCTCCAGTTTATTGTTGTTGTTCTTTTTAAATCACCATCAAAGCAAAGTATTTTGCAAAAGAAAATGTTGAACGGTTGCTAATGTCACAGTTGTTAAATTAAAATCCCAATAGACACTGTCATTAGCTTATCACCCAAGGATGTATATTATATAAGGCTAATCAATGAGACCATCTGTGTGCTATAATTACACAGTTAAAATGATGGGGAAAAGTGTCAAAGTGACAGAACTCAGAGATTAAGGGGAAAAATAGAAGGAAACTGGTTTAGGCTACTTGTGTTTAAGATAAAGAACTGAAATGAGTTCATTTAAGAGGAGAGTCACCATTACTTATTGGAGAGTAAAATTGTCCTCTGAGCTAGCAAGATCTGGGTTCAAATCCTGTCTCAGAAGCAAACTTCGCTGTATGACACTGGGCAAGTTAGAACTTTTCAGTGTTCTAGGCAGTAGAGTCAAGGTCAAAGAGAATCAGGGCCACCAAATCATAATAAGGATCCCAGTGTGTCTCATAGTGATTTATATACAGATATATCTATATATCTATATATCTATATATGTATGTATGTATATGTATATGTCAGTTATATATTATATTTTTAAAATAAATTTTATTGACATTTTCTGTTCCTTGCATCACCATAGTATCCCACATATCCTTCCCCCTCCTCCTCCCAAAGAACCATCCCATTTGACAAATAATATTTTTTTAGAGAGGAAAAAAAAGGTCAGCCCGAACGATCAACACATTGAAAAAAGTCCAAAAACATGCAATGAACTATTGTACCATTGTTCTACTTATTTAACTTGTTAAATATTTCCCAGTTACATTTTAATCTGCTTCCAGCAGTACTTAAGAGTGGTACAAATGTTTGACATCTCTGCTCTAGGCAACTAAGACTAAAAATTGCAAATAAGATGGCAACCTGTTTTGTGGAGGAAGTTTCCTCATCTGGTAGTCTCCTAAAATTGATTAAATTAAGGATTCAATTCTTATCTTTTAAGATAATTCTGTGGAAGAAATTGGGTTCAAATACTAGCTCTAACATTTTTTAAAATTTCTTGTGTGACTGTGGGCAGGTCATCTCTGAGCCACAATTTCTACAACTATAAAGTGAAGAATAGGGTTGGACTAGATTAATTTATAAGGCCCCTTCCTAGGGGATGCTCATCAACTGGGGAATGGCTGGACAAGTTGTGGTATGTGAATGTAATGGAATACTACTGTGCTTATAAGAAATGATGAGTAGGATGATTTCAGAAAAACCTGTAAAGACTTCCATGCACTGATGCAAAGTGAAGTGAGAAGAACCAGGAGAACATGGTACACAGTAACAGTAACATTGTGTTATGATCAACTAGGAATGACTTAGCTCTTCTAAGCGGTTGGATGATCCAAGACAAATCCAAAAGACTCATGATGGAAAATGCTATCCACATCCAGAGAAAGAACTGATGGAGTCTAAGTGAATTTCCAAGAATACTATTTTTCACTGTATTTTTATCGTCTTTTTTTTTCCTTTTGTTCTTTTCTCCTTTCACAACAAATGTGGCAAAGATGTTTAACATGATTGCACATGTATAACCGATATCAAGTTGCTTGCCATCTTGGGGAAGGGGGTGGAGGAAGGGAGGGAGAAAATTTGGAACTCAAAATTTCATATAAAAATTAATGTTAGAAACTTTCTTTATATGTAATTGGAAAAAAATAAAATACTATTAAAAAAAGAAAAAGCAAGGCGCCTCTTAATTTAGACCGACCTATGGTCCCACCAGGAGTTTTTCCGAATCCCGAAGTTGCTTATTCGGGGAATTTCCAGGCGACATCGCCATCTGCTGGCTGCTACAATTCATGTGTAAATAACCGGAGAATTTAATAGGGTCTGACAAGAATAAATCAAGCCCACGATGCCACGCTCCAGTCCCACTACGAGGAGGTAAGGGGAAGCATAGATGCTTCTCAAACATTACAAAACCTCGGCTTCGGGGTATAAGATATAAGAACGTACAAGTCGAGGTAAGGGGTTCAGGAGTCTGGAGGAGTTGTGGGAAAGGAGGGGGAATCTCAGGATAGGTGCTACCCCTTTTACGCATCAGATAAGTGAAAAATTGTGTGTAAACCAAAGTCTTAAAAATTTGCCTCCTATTTTAAGAAAATTCATTCTCTTTCCCTCCACAACAGCTTCCTTCCTAATTTCCCCTATTTCTGTTGCAGGGACCACCATCCTCTCCTCACGCAGGTTTGCGACTTTGGACGCATCTTCTCCACATCCGATCAGTCATTAGATCTCATTGATTCTGCGTCCAGAGGGTCCCTACATCCCTTCCCTTATCTCCACTTATGCAACCCCCTTCCCCCCCGCATCACCTCTAACCCGCATATTGTAGTAACCTCTATCTGGTCTCCCACCTCAAGTCTGTTCTCTCTCTAGTGCATCCTCAACATGGCCATCAAAGTGATATTACTGAAGCACAAGTCTGACTATGACCTTCCCCTGCTCGCAAAGCTGCAACAGCCTTCAAATTGCCTTTAGCATTAAAAACAAACTCCTTCGTTTGGAACTTAAAATTCCTTTAGAGGGATCGATAAGGAGGAGGGGAGAGTTGGGGGAGAGGGGGAGAGAGAGGAGAGAGAGAATTTGGAACTCAAAATGTTTTTTTTTAAAAAAAGGAATGTCAAAAATTATCTTTACATATAATTGGGGGAAAATAAAATATTAAATCATAAAAATTCCTTTACAATTTGGCTTCAGCCCAGCTGTCCAGGCTTATTACAGCTATTTGAACTAGCTTACTTGATCATCCTTGTACCTCACATTTTCATGCATTTGCCCATGTTGTCCCCCATGCCTGGAATGCACCCTCTTCTCACGTTTACCTTCCTAGTATCCCTCTTTCCACTCCTGGCTCCTTCCCCACCCCTCCACTCCCACTGCATTACTAACCTGCTCCTAGTAACCCTCCCAAATGACTGCATAACTACCTTATGTATACTTTCTTCTTCTTACCTGACTTGAGGCGTTTTTTGCCTGCTGCTGCTAGGAAACGATTTTATTCTGTGTTCCCCATGTATACCACCTTGATCTTTTCACAGAAATCTTCATTATGTATAGATGCAAGGTTTTTGTGCAGTCTACAGATCTTTGGATTGTCTCATTCCTTATTTCTGATCCATGTTTTCCAATGTTTCTTACTATTCACACATATTCCCCTTCGTTGAAGTCACCACATACCAAAATTAATGTTGGTTTCATTTGGAGGGTTTTATTGAGCTCTTAGGCAGCTAGATGGCTCAATGGTTAGAGTCTAGAGTCAGGAAGATCTGAATTCAGATTTGATCTCAGACCCCAGCTGTGTGACCCTGAGCAGTTCACTTGAACTCTGTCTGCCCTAGTTTCCTCAACAGTAAAGTGGCGGTTATAATAGCACTTACTTCTCAGGGTAGTTGTGAAAGTCACATGACATAATATTTGTAAAGCCTTTTGCAAACCTTAAAGTGTTGGAGAAATGCTCGCTATTAGTAGTGGTGCTTTTCTCTCTAGTAATACCCTTTAAAAGATGTTGATGCATAAGCTCCAATTATCCCAAGTTGGTTTTTGCAAATGCTTACCATGAGCACTGAAGTACAAGCTGACAAATGTTCCATATAATTGTGTTTCTCCACACATCCCTTCATTTATGTTTCCAAGGGAATTCTCTAAGAGATAATCTAGGACTGGTCAAGAGCAAAACATGGAGCGCTAACGTGCATTGCTGCGGTCTGCAGAATGGTGAAAAGAAAAAGAAAGAAGAAAAGAAAAATGAAAAAGAGAACAGAAGACCTCCCAGCACATTGAGGGCACTCTGCAAAGGGTTAATGGGAGAATAAGAGAGCCCATGATGAAAACGCAGAGATGGGCCATGATCAATGATCTATGCTATGAGCATAGGGAATGCTCACTGGAGGGAATACCCATGTTAATGAGTATAAAGTTGTACTGAAGTGTGGTGTTTGGCTGGAAAATGTGATTTGAAAAAATTCTTTTGAAAATAGAATACTGAGGGCGGCTAGGTGGTACAGTGAATAGAGCACCAGCCCTGGAGTCAAGAGGACCTGAGTTCAAATCTGGCCTCAGACGCTTAACACTTACTAGCTGTGTGACCTCAGGCAAGTGACTTAACCCCAATTGCTCCTCCAAAAAAGAGGCAAAAAAAAAAGAAAGAAAAAACAGAATACTGGCTTATTTATAAGTTATCTTGAACATTTTACTTTATACATTTATTTTAAAAAATGGATACTTCTTGATTTTTATTTTACAATAAGAACCTGTAAAGTTGTGAAAGAAAAATTGGATTCAGTAAATATGGGAATGACATAGATTGTAAATGGGAATTCTAACACATATCTACTTCAAATAAAAGGAATTTTTTGAGGGGGAAGCCATCAAATGAAATAAAAATATTTTTTAAAATACGAATTTCCCCCTAAATAACATTAGAATAAGTAGTCTCAGAATGAACTCTAGCACCCCAGATGCATCTACTGGAGGACACAGATTGAAGGACTGCAGCTGATGGAGTAGACAAAATCATTCAGAAATTAATACTGAATGGGACTACGGCCCAAGGAAGGGTTGCTGGTGGCCAGGGAGGCTGTGTCAACTGTGGTCACTTACTCTCTGGAGTGTTTCCTTAATCCATAGTCACTGGGTTGGGTTAGGATGAGAGGCCAGGACTCCGGAAACGTGGTAGGAAGTTGTTGGTTCAAGAGGGTAGGAATATAGTCAATACTGAAACAACTGTCTTGGCATCTTGCTAGCCCCTTTTGCTAGCCTTAGAGGATGCTGGCATATGCCTACTATGTGTATAAGGTGATTCAGTTGACCCAGATGGAAAATCAGGGCAGGATCGCTAGAGAAAAGATCTGATAGGCTCTAGTCAAGGAATCGGAATAGCTGGCCCTTCAGAGGTTTTTGGCTAGACTGAACTCTTAAAACTTCTGTAACTTATTGATTCAATGTTTTAACATTTCCATAATTCTTTTGCTATCCCTTTTTCCTCTAGTTGCTTGGTAAAGTCCCTTTAAAATAATTTTAATTAATTTTAACATTTGAAAGGTTAATTTTTATTCATTTTAATTATTATCTCCGTTGAGCTAAAGAAGAACTATGACTGCAGCAAGGTTGGTAAAGGGAAGACGAATTGTCACATCTCCTCCCTGCATCTCAGTTTTTTCATCTGTAAAATGGAGGAGTTGGATTAGATGGGATTCCTTTCCACCTTCTGAGTATCCGTAAAGGTCCAGATCCATGGTCTTATGTGTGGGGCAGTAACTGCTTGTGTGAAGGAAGTCCAGTTCATTCATTCCAGATTCTTAGTGGAGGAGTCAAGTGGTTAGTTGGTCAACCAATAAACATTTATTAAGCAACTACTATTGCTTGTATACACATTTACAATTTCTTTTTCATCATGAACTTAATCATCAACAAACATTTTAAGCACGAGAATAGAAAAGAGGGTTGTCTAAGAACCTGTAAACTTTTGTTACCATGGCGGGAGGGCGTTAAAGTGTATTTTAAATTTGATGAAGTAACAACAAAATTGTCCTGTTTATTTCCTTCTTTTTTGTTTTTCATATTTTTAAATGTTTATGGGTTCTTTTCTTTTTAAAAAATCTTTCACTGCCTTCCCTATAGAAGCTTCTTCCCTTTTTAAAAAAAAAATAGTATAACCAAGCAAAAACAAATCAACACATTGGCCATATCTGGAAATGTCCCCCTCTAGACCATCACCTGTTTGTTAAAAGACAAGAAGGATGTTTCATAATTGAGCATTTAAAAAAGTTATAAATTCTGAATTTAACAAATACCAGATAAAATGAGCATTTTCATATACACTACAGAACTGGAGAGAATTGAACATGAAACTATAAATCTCTATTATCTAGATCTTGCTTTTATTTTAAAGTATAGTTCATCTAAGAATAATACATTTAACATGTAACTTTCAAAGTTGTCCTGCTTGTCTATGATTCATTCTGCTCTTCCTGTGTGTGTGTGTGTATGTGTGTGTGTGTATGTGTGTGTGTATGAGTGTATATGTGTATGTGTGTGTATGTGTGTGTGTATGTGTGTATGTGTGTATGTGTGTGTATGTGTGTGTATGTGTGTGTGTGTATATGTGTGTGTATGTGTGTGTGTGTATGTGTGTGTATGTGTGTGTGTATGTGTGTGTGTATGTGTGTGTGTATGTGTGTGTGTATGTGTGTGTATGTGTGTGTGTGTATGTGTGTGTGTGTATGTGTGTGTGCGTGTATGTGAGCAGAATCTTATACCTATCATCTATAGACGATAGATCCTCCCTCTACTCCTTCCCATTGAAAAAAAAATCAAGAAAAAGACAACTTTCATAACAAAATTGCATGGTCAAACAAAACAAATTCCCAAAACAGTCATGTCCAAAAATACATTTCTTATTCTGCATCATCATTCTCATCTACTAAAAAAAAAATAGTCCGTCACCTATTTGCTTGGAGGTCAATAGCGAGCTTTGACATCAGCACTCTGGAATTGTGGTTGGCAACTGCGTCAGAGTTCTTAAGTATTTCAACGTTGTTTGTCTTTACAATGTCGTTCTCCTGATTCTTCTCACTTCACTTTTATCAGTTTGTTTGCGTCTTCCCTTATTTTTCCAACACTAACCCTTTTGTGATTTCTTATAGTTCAATAAGATTCCATTCCATTCCATTCATATTCTATAATTTGTTCAGCCATTCCCCAATCAATGTGTCTCACCTTAGTTTCCAGTTCTTTGCTATTCCAAAAACAGAGAGTGTGTGTGTGCGTGTGTGTATGTGTGTGTGTGAGTATGTGTGTGTGAGAGTGTGTGAGTGTGTGAGTGTGTGTGTGTGTCTTTCCTTTTTCTTTGATATTTTGATTTTGTTGGGGTATAAGCCTAATAGTGGTTTCACTGGGTCAAAGGGTACTTAGTTTAATGACTTTTGGGGCATGGTTCCAAATTGCTTTCCAGAAACACTGCAGTAGACCATAGCTCCAATGACAATGTGCCTGTTTCCTCATAGCCCTACAGTTGTCATTTTAATTCATTCCTCACATATCTTTGATATGTGAATTTCATCAGACAAAGTTGTTGCAAATTTCCCCCCTAACCATTTCCCTTTGAAATTTTACTACACTGATATTGTTTGGGCAAAATATTTTAATTTTCTTCAGTCAAAAGTGTCCATTTTATAATTTATTCTTGGTACTCTTTTTTTTATTTTAATGTATCAGTAGTTTCAGTAGGTGAGGAGATGGCTTAGTGCATTGGGAAGGTAAGCAGCCTATAAACCCTTAAAAGAACATAGGGAGGTACCTAGAAATTACCCTTGATCATTTCTTCTTTTTCTTCTTCTCTTCCTCCTTCTCTTCCTTCATCCCCTTCTTGTTCTTTACAGATGAAATCAGACAGAGTTGAAGATATAAAGTACAGTGTGTTAGAAGGCCAGTTTCTACCCTCTCTAAAGGAAGGGCTTGGGAAGATTTTGGTGCTTTACCCTCCAGCCCTCCAATCAGAGGGAAGAGGAGGCTGTGGGAGATGGTATCCAGGCTTGAGTTAACAACGTGGTGATGAGCTTATCCTGGGAGGGGCATCTTGTTTCATGGAGATTAAACCAGGCAGATTTTTAGAAGGTACCATAGAGATCAGACCCCCACATTTTAAGAGAGTTTAAGTGACTTGCTCCAGTTTATACATTTAGTAAGTATCAGAGCTACATTTGAACCTAGGTCTTCCCACTCAACATGTCTGTAATATATTTATTTATGTAACACACTCCATCCTGACCCCCACTGTTTGAAAGCCATTTCACCATCTCCCAGGGTTTTCTGATACCCTTGAAAGGGTGTGGGGGGAGAGTGGGTCTAGGCTCCATGGAAATATCTCCAGACCCACTATTTGGTCCCCCAAGTGTAGTGGGGTCTAGATTCTCTATACCCTAGGTCCATTTAGTCAAATAGTCAGACTACCTTTTACATAGAAATATTTACTTCAGAAGGCATAATCACAAATTAAAACCACTCCCCCTGGGGTGAGGCTGTTAATCCTTCCCTTTCCTCCCATTTCAGTTTTTGGGGAAGGGAAGGAGATTAGGCTCCTAGTTTATCTTAGTTCCTATAGGGTTCTAATTAAAATCCCCTCTCTTGAGGCTGGAGTTGAATTCTCATGTTGGTTTCTCACAGCTTCCATGGTGGGCTGTCTGGCTGCACCATCCTGCCTATAATCCTGGCTCCAAAGTTGCCCTGGCTCAAACTCCTGTGTCCATGTGGGGATCAACTCTGGCACCTATAACTAAGGACAAACACACCCCCAGAGCCCTTTCTTAAGCCATGATTAAAAGTGGGAGCAGCAGAAAGAAAGTCAAAGTCTCTCCCTTTCACAGGTTCAGTTCATGGTGACCTCTAGACAGTTTGTGGTGACTTCTGGACACAGTAAAAAAAATCAAACCAAACAAACATCAATGAAAAAACATGCAGGAGAAAGAGAGCTAAAGAAAAGAATCTGAAAAAGAGTGATGGACTCAGTCTGGTCAGTCTGGGAGATTCAGGCAGCCATTCAAGGAAGCTACTGTCACCCACATGGTAGGGGACCCAGTCTTCCATATTGTCCAAACTGGATGTGCTCAGCCCGGTCTAGGCTACACAACGCTTTTTGTGAGCCTCATTTTATCCATGTATAAGATTGGAGAGAGAAGTGGATATTGCTTATATTCCCTTCCTCATACATGGCTTGTTTTGGGGGAAGTACTTGTTGACTTTAAAGTTTTCCATGAGCTTGAGTGACTTTACCATTACTTCACTTTTTTGCGTAGAGCTGGCCTGTCACCTTGTGCTGCTTTTGTGTGTGTCCATTAGGGGGCAGCCAAGGGACAGAAGAGACACTCATCTCTTTTGATAATGGGTCCCAAGGAACAGTGCCTTGGGTCCATCTGTGAGTAATATTGGTTTTGTGTGGAGGCAGAGGCCGTTTAATGAATAGCTTAAATGGATATTTTAAGGAAGCATTAGGAGTCTTACAAATTCCCCGTTTTAAGTTAACGAGAATTTTTAAAGTACCTATGATATGCCAAGCATCTTAGTACAGTGACTGGCATGTACTAGGCACTTGATACATGTTTAGGGAATTGACTTGAATTCAACAGGTACTTATTAAACATCTGTAACATGCCCTGCTGCCTGGCTGCACCACACTGCCTGTGATTCTAGCTCCAGGGGTGCCATGGCTCAGACTCCTGGCTCTGGTAGTAGTCACCTCTGGCACCTGCAAGTGAGGACAAACAACACAGAACAGAAACAAACACACCCAGGGGAAATGAACCTGGGAGTGTAGGGAAAACGGGCAGCATAAGAAATGGTTTCTGCCTAGGAAATAAATAATTGAGCTGGAAGAAACTAGGATCACCATCATCATCATCATTCAGGTGTGCATAGTCCTTGTTTGGTCCTCATAGCCACCCTGGGATGTGGCTGCTATTATTATTATTCCTAATTTACAGTGGAAAAATTAAGACTCATAGGGATTTATTAACTTATCTAAGGTCACACATTTAGAAATCCTGAGGCAGGATTTGAATCCAGGGCTTTGAAGCTCCATGTTTAGCACTCTATCCACTATATTATACTGCTTCTTGTAAAGTATAAGAGCTAATTGGGACCTAGGGGGTGCAATGGATAGAGAGTGTCAGGCTTGGATCTTCTTTCTGAGTTCTAATCTGGTCTCAGATACTTTCTAGCTTTGTGACCCTGGGCAAGTCACTTAACACTGTTTGCCCCTGTTCCTCATCCATAAAATGAGCCACAGAAAGAAATGACAAACCACTCCAGGATCTTTGCCAAGAAAGTCCCAAACTGGGGCACAAAAAGCTGGACATGATTGAAACAACTAAATTACAACACAGAATGTTAGAACTCTACAGGCCCTTGGAGACCACCTGATTCAACACCCACATTTTACAGGCGAGGAGACAGACTCGGGGACATGGAGGGACTTGTCCAAAGACACACAGATCATTTGTAATGGAGCTAGCACTAAATCTGGTCTGCTGATTCCTGTTCTGATATTCTTTCCATTGCATTATGCAGCCTCTCATCTAGAGGTATCGGCCCCCTTGCTGGTCCTCCCACAGGACCCCCATCTCCACTCTTGACTAGGTGTTGTTGCTGTTTAGTCTTCATCCTTAAAGAAGACCTGGCATCATAGAGGTGATGCCATGACGTGCAAGTGAATAGGATTTAAGTGAGGCAGGGCTGTGCAAAGCCACCAGCCTCACTGTCTCCTCTGGAGCCACTTGGGTCCAGGGACCCGATATGGATCAGAAAGAGTGGAGATGGCCCAGGATGCAGTGAAAAGCCCTGGCCTTTTTGCACTGGCTGTCCAAGTAATGCCTTCTTCTCTTCTTTCTTAGCCCCACCTCTTGGCATCCCTGTTTTCCTTCAGGACTTCGTCCACAGGATGCCTTCTCTGGGAGGGAGGCCTGGCCAGTCTCCCTAGCCATGTGAGCCTTCTTTTCTGAAATGACCTTCTTTCTACTTTTTGTGAGTTTTGCATGTATTATATGGTGTATATGTATATATATATATATATATATATATATATATATGTGTGTGTGTGTGTGTGTGTGTGTGTGTGTGTGTGTGTGTGTGTGTGTGTGTATGTGTGTGTGTGTGTATGTGTGTGTGTGTGTATGTGTGTGTGTGTGTATGTGTGTGTGCGTCGTCTCTCCCGTTAGAATCTAAGCTTCTTGAGGGCAGAGACTTTTTTTCTTTTTATTTATATCCCTA
>CM053582.1:355964337-355978028 GCA_028627135.1 Pseudochirops cupreus
CCCCCCCCCCCCCCCCCCCCCGCAAAAGAAATGCTTCCTGACAGGTAAGATAATAATGCAATACAGTTATCTGGGAATGAGGTGGTTAGGAACCCCCAGAGGGAAAGCCAATACACTGTGGATGATACAAAAGATCTAATTCTCTTACAAGCAGGGTCCCACTCTGAGTTCCAGTGATCAAATTAACTCCTCCTCTTTACAAGACCCATTTTCAAGGACTGGCTAGCTCACTGTGGCCCTCTACATCAACTCCTGAAAGAAGAAACTGGGGGGAGGGCATCTCACAGTTCCCTTCCCTCATCACAATGACTTAAGCACTTGGGGCTCTCTTTTCTTTTCAGCCTGAGGAATGTAGCCCTTCCTTTACCTCAGAGGTTCTTAGCCTTTGGTATCATGGTCCCCTTTGGCAGTCTGGTGAAGTGGTTGGCCCCTTTCTCAGAATAATGATTTTAAATGCATAAAATAAAATGCATAGAACTACAGAGGAAACCAATTATGTTGAAATACAATGATCACTAAAAAAAAAAGTTCCCTGATCCCAGGTTAGGCTCTGCTGCCTTAGATCCTCTCCCTTGCTCTACGATAAATCATATATATCAACATACTCTTTTAAAGTCAATAATCTAAACTCTCATATAGAGGAGAATATTCAAGCCGATTGAGTGAATCTCAAAATATGTGTATATATCTAATGCAATTTTCATTCCATCCATGCCCACCCATCCCTTGTGACTCCTATAGAATCATTCTCCCCAGTTCCCACCAGCTACATTGCTTTTGGACTTTTGTATCATGTCCTCCCTGGGTATCTTCTCCACCCTACCTCCTCAACTTCCTTTTGTTAGTTTCCTTCCCCTGTTAGATCACAGACTCCTTAAGAGCAAGGACTTTTCCTTCCTTCCTTCCTTCCTTGCTTCTTTTTTCTCTCTTTTTCTTCCTTCCTCCTTCCCATTCTCCCTCCTTTCCTACCTTATTACCTACCTTCCTTCTTTCCTTCCTTTCTTTTTTTCTCTTTCTTTTCCTTCCTTTCTCTCTTTCTTCCCTTCCCTTCTTCCTTCCTTCCTTTCCTTTCTCCATTATTTCTTTCCTCCTTCCCTTCCTCCTTCCCCATTTCCCTCCCTCCTTTCCTTCTTTTCTTCCTTCCTTCCTTTTTTTTTTTTTTGCTTCTGGGGGGCAATTGTGGTTAAGTGACTTGCCCAAGGTCACACAGCTAGTAAGTGTTAAGTGTCTGAGACCGGATTTGAACTCAGGTCCTCCTGACTCCAGGGCCAGTGTACCACCTAGCCACCCTCTTCTTTCTTTCTTCCTTTCTTTTTTTATCTGTATCTTCAGCATTTAGCTCAGTGCCTGACACTTAATGAGATTTTTGACTATGAAGTGTTGACTGTGGCCTCCCATAAGGCCCACCCAACATGCTGGTTGTCTGTTGGTTTCTCTTGCTCTAGCAAGGAAATGATGGAACATACAAACTGTTTAGCAGATATCTCTCACTCTCACCATAGGAACAACCCATCTTCTTTCTCTGTCACACATTTGTATTATGACATTCTTTATTTTGCTTCTCTTTTGTCATTTCTCCTTTGTAATTTTTGGTTACCTGCTCATGCTGTTTGTGAACCTCTCCATTGCCCTTTGGATAGTGTTTGATTTCAGTTCTTTGTAGCCTGTAGTTTTCCATGATTCAGATAAAATAGGTGCTAAAATTTTTCTTTTTTGTCTTCTTGCTTTGTCTTCTGAAGTTTCCTTTTTAATTTTGGTAATTTGATTTTCTTTTCTTTAACTTTTTGGAAAAATTAGCAAACAGTTTTGTCTATTTCAATAAATTAATTAACCAACAAGCATTTATCAAGTGCCTCCAGGCAATATCTTAGGTGCTAGAGACACGTATACAAAAAATGAAACAATCCCTATTCTCAAGGAACTTCAATTCTAATGGGAGAGGCAACAACAAAAAAGTACACACACACATACACTCTGTGGCATTTAAAGCACACACACATATATGTATACATGTGTATATACGTAAATATCTGTGTGCATGTATGTATATACATACACACACATATGCCTCCCCCCCCCCCAAGACTCTGGGGAGCTGCAGTTGTTTATTGGGTGGAATTTCCTTCTCGGAAGTTCCCTAGCAGTGGCTCCTGGGGTTTTCAAGAGCCTTTCAAGGGGTCCATGAGGTTAAAGCTATTTTTAAAACAATACTAAAATTTCCAAAACGATAAATGCCAATAGATTAATCCATATGAACAAAAGCTCTGTGGGGAGAAGATCTCAATCACTGAAAAATGGGAAGTGGTCCTGAGATGTTTTTTTTAATGAGAACAGCTCTACAGCAATGAAAGCTCAGGTCCGGTCCAACAAATTCTTGCATCAGGATTCACTAGAGAATAGCGATTCTATGCACCTGTTACAAAGTAAGTGCTTAATATATGCTTATTGACTGAGAATTGTTTGTAGTTCTTGTTCTCTGACTTATCCCTTCTTTGTTTAGTTATAAGGACAAAATTAAAAAGGAAACTTAAGAAGACAAAGAAAGAAGACAAAAAAAGAAAAATTTTAGTACCCATTTTGTTTGAATCATGGAAAACTACAGGCTACAAAGAACTGAAATCAAACACTACCCAAAGGGCAATGGAGAGGTTCACAAACAGCATGAGCAGGTAACCAAAAATTACAAAGGAGAAACAGCAAAGGAGAAGCAAAGTAGAGTGTCATACTACAAATGTATATATTCTCAGAGAAGTTTGGTAGGGAGTCTTCGTTCCTTGTTTGATAAACTTCATTTTAAAATATGCAAAGATGTAGAATTTTCTTCTTTAGAAGATCTTTTAGAGTATGCTTAATTTCTCTTTCTGATTTTGCATTGTTTAGTTTCTCCTTTTCTTGTCATTAGTTTGAGAATTTGAATTTTTGTAGATATTCATGCATATGATTCTTCATTTTTGTTGGCATAATTAAGTATACTAGTTTCTACTTTTAAATATTTCCTCATCATTCCTTGTGAATGATGAGCCATCCTCTACCATTCAAATCTGTTTATTTTTTCATATGTAAATTGCTTCCTCTTGGCAAGTTATGTAAGTCTCTTCTATCTCAAAACCCTGAAATTTGGCAAATGCATTTATTGAATAACTAAATCTGGAGATTTTTTAAAAAACAGAACCTTCTGGAATCATTTTCACAACATTTCACTCTGTTGCCAATTCTTCTGAACATTGCATGATTTATCTCAACATGGCATATATGGTCTTTAGTTCACCATTTTTTTCTTGCTATTCCAATAATTCTTAGATTTCATTATTAATATCTGCTCCAGGGTCAGTTATTTGAGATTATAAATGCTTCAAATATTTGTCCACTTTGCTGTCTTTTGATGTCCCTCTGATATTTATACTTCCATTCTTACATTTTTGTGTTTCATTTCTTCCATTTTTTCCCCCAGAGAGTAGCAATATTTTCTATCATCTGTTCTAATTTGTTGATCTTTATATGCTTTTGTTTTCTTTTTTTAAAGCACTTTTTCATTTGACTATTGATCTCTTTGATATATTTGTCTGAAACATGTCTGCTCATGTTCTTTTACCATTTATCAATTGTAGAATGACTTGTATTTTTATACATTTGATTAGTTCTCTATATACTGAAAATGAGGCCTTTGACCCAGCAATACCACTTGTAGGCTTGTATCCCAAAGAGATCATAGAAGTGGGAGGAAGACCTGTATGTACAAAAATATTTATAGCGGCTCTTTTTGTGGCGGCAAAGAATTGGAAATTAAGCAGATGCCCGTTAATTAGGGAATGGCTGAAAAAGCCATGGTATATGAATGTAATGGAATACTATTGTACTGTAAGAAATGAAGAGCAAACTGACTTGATAATAACATGGAAAGACTTATATAAATTGATGTTGACTGAGAAGAACAGAACCAGGAGAAATTTGTACACAATCACAGGCACAACATGTATGTGATGACTAACCTTGATAGACTAGACTACTCTCAGCAATGTAAGGCTATAAAACAACTCCAAAAGACTCATGATAGAAAGAGATGTCCACATCCAGAGAAAGAGATACAGAGTCTGAGTGCAGATTGAAGCAAATTACTTGGTCTCTTTCTTTTTCTTGTTTTGTTTTGTTTCCTCTTTCCCATTGTTCGTTCCATTGGCTATAATACTCCTTTACAACTTAACTAATGGTTAATGTGAAGGTCTTTGTAGATCCTATATTTGACTGCATGCTCCCATGGGTGGGGGGGGGGGAAGAAGGGGAAAGGGAGAGGCAGAAAATTTGAAACTCAAGGGATTGTGGAACTGAATGTTGTAAACTAAAAGTAAATAAACAAATTAATTAAATTTTAAAAAAATAAAATGAGGCCTTTATCAAAGAAACTTGCTCTAAATTTTTTTATATTACTTCATTGTCTATAGATTCTTTTAGCAAAATATAGTTTCCACATTTATTTTTTAAGTAAGTCTATTTTTGCTTTTGTTTTCTCTAAGACCATGATTGCTACTCCTGCAATCATGTGTTTTGTTTTTTTTTAACTTCAGTTGAAGCATAATAGATTCTGTTCCAGCCCCTCATTTTGACTGTGTATGTTTCTTTCTGTTTCAGTTGTGTCTCTTGTAAACAACCTATTGTTAGATTCTGATTTCTAATCTAGTCTTCTCTCCACTTTCATTTTATGGATAAGTTCATCCCATTCACATTCATAGTTATGATTACTGAGTATTTCCCTTCATTCTATTTTCTTCTGTTTATCCTTCTATCTCTAATTTTACTCTGTCCCTCCTCAAAAGTCTGTTTTGATTCTGACCACTTCTTCCCTTGATCACCTTCCTTTTTTTTTTTATCACTCCCTCCCTTTATTTTATCTCCTTCCCCTACTACTTCCCTGTTATGTAAGATAGAATTCTATGCCCAACATCTTGGTTATTCTACTTTTGGATTGACTAGCTATTGTGATCCTGTCTAGTCAATATGGATAGTTAGATATTGTGGTCCTATCTTGGGCTAAATGCATGATGTGGTTGTGGTTGAGTACAAGAACACAGCTGTTCAAATATGTGAATTGGATTGGCTAGCTAGGGGCAGTGGCTGCATTGAGTCTGGGGGCCTGAGGTATGGTTGAAGCTAAATTGTGTGGTTACATCAGGATATGTCTGTTGTTCAGTGGGCCCATAAAGAAGTTAAAATACTGGGGCTGAGGGCAGCTTTGTTAGGCTTCCATCACATTCCTCTTTCTCACCCCTTCGTTTTTATTTGAGATCATCCTGACATAATTGACTCACCACTCCCTCTGTCTATGTAGACTCCTTCTAATTAATATTGATAAAGTTCTTAGGAATTATGTGCACCACCTTCCCATATATGAATGCAAACAATTTAATCTTATTGAGTCCCTTATGATTTCTCACTCATTTTTGCCTTTTTATGCTTCTCTTGAATCATCTGTTTGAATATCAATTTTTTTTTTATTCAGCTTTGGTCTTTTCATCAAGAATTCTTGAAAGTTTTCCATTTCATTAAATATCCATTTTCCCCCCTGAAGGATTGTATTTAGTTTTGCTGAGTAGGTTATTCTTGGTTGCAACCTAGCTCCTTTGCCTTCTAGAATATCATATTCCACATGGAATATCTCTATTCCTTTTACATGGAAGCTGTTAAGTCTTGTGTGAGCCTGACTATAGCTTTACAATAGTTGAACTGTTTCTTTCTGGCTGTATGTAGTATTTACTTCTTGACTGGGGAGCTCTGGCATTTGATTATAATATTCCTAGGAGTTTTCATTTTGGGATTTCTTTCAGGAAGTGATCAGTGGATTCTTTAATTTCTATTTTATCTTCTGTATCTAAGATAGCGGGGAAATTTTCCTTGAAAGATGATGTCTAGGCTCTTTTTTTGATAATGGCCTTCCTGTAGTCTAATATCTCTTAAATTATCTCTCTTTGATCAGTTGTTTTTCCAATGAAATATTTCATATTTTCTTCTTTCTTCTATTTTTTCATTTTTTGTCTTTCTTTTATTGTTTCTTGATGTCTCATGGAGTCATTAGGTTGCTCTTGCCCAATTCTAATTTTTAAAGAATTACTTTCTTCAATGAGCTTCTCTCGCTCTTTTATCCATTTAGCCAGTTCTACTTTTTAAGGAGTTCTTTTCTTCAGTGAATTTTTGTGCCTCTTTTACCAAGCTGTTAATTCTCTTTTCGTAATTTTCTTGCATCATTCTCATTTCTTTCCCCAAATTTCCCTCTACCAGTCTTATCTCTTTCTTGAATTCTTCCAGGAATTCTTGTTGGGCTTGTGTTCAATTTGTATTTTTTTCTTTGAAGCTTTGCTTCTAGATCTTTTCATATTGTTGCCTCCTTCTGAGTTTGTATCTTGGTCTCCCCTACCATTGTAGAAGCTTTTTATGGTCAAGTTCTTTTTTTGTTGTTTGCTCTTTTTTTCTGGTTTATTTCTTGACTTTGGACTTTGTTGAAATGAGACTCTGAAATTTGGAACTACATGCACAGGGCTACAAAACTGTGTGTACTCTTTGATCCAGCAATACCACTGCTATGTCTATATCCCAAAGATGTTCAAAAAATGGGGGAAAAATGGCTTATAGGAGTCAGTGATGTGATGATGTGATGAATCAGCTCTTTTAGTGGCTAAGAATTGGAAATTGAAGGGATACCCATCAATTGGGGATTAGCTAACCAAGCTCTGGTATATGATTGTAATGGAATATTATTATGCTATGAGAAATGAGGAGCAGTATGATTTCAGAAAAACCTGGAAACACTTGCATGAACCGATGCATAGTGAAGTGAATGGAACCAAGAAAACATTGTATTCAATAACTGCAATATTGTTAGATGAAGAATTGTGAATGACTTAGCTAGTCTCAGCTATACAATGATCCAGGATAATCCCAAAGGACTAAAGATGAAGCATAATATCCACCTCCAGAGAAAGAAGTGATGGCATGCTATTTTTCACTTTCTTTAATTCTTTTTCTTTTATTCTAACCTTCTCATTTGTACAAAATGACTAATATGGAAGGTGTTTTACATAATTGCACTTGTATTACTTATATCTGATTGCTTACTGTCTTGGAGAGGGGAAGGAAGGGGGAGGGATAGAATTTGGAACTCAAAACTTTTTTTAAAATGTTAAAAATTATTTTAACATGTAATTGCAGGAAAAATAAAATGCATATTTAAAAATAAAATTAGGCTCAGCTCACCTAGGGGTGGAGAGATAGTGTCCCAAGCTTAAAGCTTTCTAGTGCTGCTGTTTTCATAGCTAGTTCTGGGGTTCTGCAAGTTTTCAATGCCTCCAAGGTGGTGTTATCCTGGGAGGTGTGCTCATTACTCTCTTGGTCTGTACTCCGGTCTTTACCCTGGAAGGACCCCTGCTCTCCTGTACCCACAATCACTAGAGCTCCTCCATGAACTATGACCAGGGCCCCTGCTCCCGTGTGATGGACCACAGGAGGTCCTCTCTGTCCTGGAACTGCACCATGGAAATGTGACCCAGAATTACATATGGACAATAGAGGTGCCAAATGGCTCTCAGTTCTGCCCTGTGTCAGTTCAGGGTCCCCTGTAATCTCTTTCTGACCAGTTGTCCAACCGCCTTACTGTCTCTAAGCTATGAGCTCCTGAAGCTGCCACTTCCAAGGTCACAGCTGGTGTGGTTTCCCTTACACTCTGGCGGCCCCTCACCCCAGCTTCACAGACCTCTACTGCCGGCCCCCTAAATTGTGTTGGGATAGGAAAATGTCTCGCCTTACTCTTTTCTTGTCTCTGATACTCCAGAATTTGACTTGAGGCATTATTTTAAAGTTGTTTGGAGCGGGATGTTGGGAGAGTTCTTGTGGTTGCTGCCATTACGACCTCATCCTCTTTTGTTATCTTTAGAGATGTCCTTTTTCCTCTTTGGATGTAAGACTTTATTGGTGTAGGACATTCTGGGTAAGGAAAGTCTCCCTACCAATGAAGATTGCTAAGTATTCTACAACTTAGGGAATTAGTTAAAGCAAAGAGAGGTTAAATGACTTACCCACGATCATGCAACTAATTTGTATCTGGATCTGAACTTGAACTGAGGTCTTCCTGGTTCCAAAGCCTGCTCTGTACACTACACTACTGCTCACTGACTCTCATAGATGCTGTACTTTCCTTTAATTATCATACTGAGTTCCTAAGTCTCTCTGACATTTTTGTGATTATTCAATTATCTCTTCAGTAGTCATCATATGACTCCTCCCTCCCCTTTGTAGATTTCTCCTCACTTTCTTTGGTGTCATAGCGTTTATTCATTGTATTGGGAACACCTTTTCTTATTCATTCCTTTTGTTTTCCTACTGCTGTATCTGTGAGGTTTGCCCTGTAAGAATTCCTTTTTTCTCCTCCCCACCCCCCTCCCCCCCCCCCCCGACTACTTCTTGTCCCTGTGGCTTATAGGAGTCAGTGATGTGACGAAGTGAGGAAGCAGAGCTGGGCTTAGAATACAAGCATTCACTGAATGATTTTATCCAGAAATCTGCCCCCTGTCATTTTATAGGTAAGGAAAGGGAAGCTCAGAGCCTTGAAGTTGTTTGAGCAGAGTTACGTAAGTAGTAAGTGGTAAAATTAAGGAGTAGTTAGGTGATACAGTAGATGGAGCACCAGCCCTGGAGGCAGGAGGATCTGGGTTCAAATCCAGCCTTAGACACTTGACACTTACTAGCTGTGTGACCTTGGGTAAGTCACTTAACCCTAATTGCCTCCCAAATAAAAGAAATGGTAGAACCATGGTTATAACTTACCTCTTTCGACTTCTAATACAGCACCCTTTCTGCTATCCCAGCTGTCTCTTTACTCTTTATTTCTCTACTTCTTTCTACATATTTATAATTCTATTATCGTGGTAAAAACCTTTTTTATTCCACATGTATAGGTATGTGGAATAGGTATGCCTGCAGAAAGTGGCAATACATTGACTGAATTGTTTCTAATGAAGAATAAGGATAATGCCTTTGGGGAGAGGGTGTGATAGGGAGATCATAACAGTACTGGAGCAGGGAAGGGAAGTATGGTACCAGAAGGAATGAAAGACATACAGAAAAAGGATCAATTTCACCATCTTGTGGGAGACTGGGCTTGCTCAGTATTCTTTTTTAATGTGTTCTAATTATTGATATCAGCCTCCATGGAGAGCACTTCTCTCCCTCTTGTCACACAGAATATTCTTACCATGCTCATTGCATTAATGAGTTGTTTATAAATTATACAAGGGCATCAAGTATAAGAAGTTATGGAAATGTCAACTACTTTTTCTTTAAAGAAATCAAGCTCATTCCCATATAGCACACTGTGATTTTGTGATTAGTAATTTTGGCTTTCTGAAAATAACTTTTTTTTAAAGAGCTATATATATTGTACTTCCTGGAGTTACAAGTAAGAGAGGCACACTGAAGAAGTTTTGTTAAATTGAGTGAGTCATATAAAATGCATTTTTTAGCACTCACTACATGCCAGGCACTCTGCTAAGTGCCAGGGATAAAAAAAAGGCAAAAGCATGGACTCTGTACTCAAGGGGCATACTAAGGGAGACAATATATAAAAATAACTAGGTCTGTACTTACACATGTATATTAAACATACATGCAATATACATATATACAGCTAGCTAGCTAGATACAGGATATATACAGAGTAGATGAAAAGTTTTCTGAAAGGCGAATAGTTTGGCAATTGTTTGACAGTGAAATCCTTGGCCATGCTGAAAGTCTTTAAAATTTTATGCTGGTGGGGTCCCCTTTCCATACACACAGGGACTTGTTCATATGTATATTGAACCACATTCCCTCTTGGAATTGAAAGACATGAAGTGATTATTTGCAATCACTCCCTTTATGCTAAGATGGCTAACTATTCTCTTATTAGTGGAGAGGCAGCATATTGAGGATTAACACTGCTTCTCTCTCAAAATAACTTAGTCCATTGTTTAAATTGTTTAGTTGGTTCAGTCCTTTCCTACTCTTCTGTGACACTGTTTTGGGTTTTCTTGGCAAAGACACTACAGTATTTTGCTATTTCCTTCTCCAGCTCATTTTACAGATGAGAAAACTGAGGCACACAGGGTTGAGTGACTTGCCTAGGGTCAGTAAGTGTCTGAGGCTGGATCTGAACTCAGGAAGATGAGTCTTCCTAACTCTAAGCCCGGGCACTCCATCCACTGGGCCCCTGGCTGCCCATCACTAAGATTACACATCTGAATTTGACCATGAATATGTAACAGCACATGGCAACTCTTGACAAGGAATGCCATCAAATAATGAAGGTATCATTGTAATTGTTTTCATTCCTTTCAAATTACTTGACTCAAGACACATCACACAATTTCCATTGGTGGAGAAATAATGCTGATGTAATCAAAGCCTAGTGGATAAAGTATTGGGCCTGGAACCAGGAAGACTTGAATTCAAATCCTGCCTCACATAGTAGTTGTGTGACCTTGGACAAGTCATTTAATTTCTTTTAGTCTCTGTTTCCTCACCTGTAAAACGGGGCTAATAATAGCACCTGCCTCCTAGGGTTGTTATGAGGATCAAATGAGATAATACCTGGAAACTGCTTGTAAGTCTTGAAGTGTTATATAAGTTCCAGTTATTATTATCACTATGTTTTTCATATACAATCTGAATGTTAATAAAAAACAAATTGCTACTTTAATTTGATTTAAGAAAATCTCTGAGCTATTGGCAGTCTTAGAAAAGCCTCCTTTCTCCTCAAGATTGGTTAGAAAGAATCTCCAAATTGACTTTACCTCTTGGAATCTAGCTTTGTAATGAACATTCAGCAGAAGAGAGCAGAGATGTGCCCAAATAACTCAGATATGTTGAACCTACCCATTGGACCCACAGAACATATTGTTTCCTGTGTACTAGTACAACCAGGGAAGCAGGACCTGTTGTACAATGCAGTGGCCCAGGTCACGTGGTGTTATCTGATGAATAGATATTATCTAAATAACGTTTCTGTTAGGGAAAAGTGGAATTTCCCATGGCCGGTGTTTCCATATTTACTTCTGCATTTTTGATGCTATCGAATCTTCAGTGTACCTTGGAATAGTTTTCATTCCTTGTGTTCTTTTTATCAGAACATTCTGAGTCAGTATTAGGAGTGTGTTAGCAAAATTAGTATGAGAAAGTCCCAGGAATAGTACTAAAGTTAGAATCTGGAAATATAGACACTTTTATAGACCCCCAAACTTCCACTTACTCAAAGATTGTTACACAAAACAAATATCTAAAGCCCTTTTAAAAACTCAGTACTATTTTAGAAAGCTACTCTTTAGAAAGCTACAAGAAAGAAAGGAAGGAAGGAAGGAAGGAAGGAAGGAAAGAAAGAAGGAAGGCAGGCAGGCAGGCAGGTTATTTTTTAGAAAGCTCTTTAGAAAGAGTAAATGCTTAAGTACTGTGGGCACATAATGAGAAGATGGAACTCATTGGAAAAGACCCTGATGTTGGGAAGGATTGAAGGCAAAAGAAAAAGGAACGGCAGAGGATGAGATGGATAGATAGTCTCATGGAAGCAACTTCCCTCTGCAGGACCACTTCTCAGCTCACGTCAGTGTACTTCTAGAAAATGGGAGCAGACCAAGTTGGGCTTCATCAGGTCATGGCAGACCAAACTCATTGACTTTTTTTGAAAAGACTCATTAGACTGGTAGATGAGAGGAATGCTGAAGATTTACCTAGAGTCTGTCAAACCATTTTGACAGAAGTTAAGTGATTTTCCCAAGATTGTACAGTAGGTGATATTATTGTTCACATTTTACAGTTGAGGAAACTGAAGCAGACAGAGGTTAATTGACTTTCCCAAGGCCACACAGCTAGTAAGTATCCTACACCTGATTTCAACCATGTTCCCTACTCTAGGCCCGGCACTCAATCCACTGAACCACCCAACTGCATCTTTAGGCAATTTGAAAATGAGACAAAGCTGAGAAAGAGAACTGAAATACTGGATAACAGAAATGAGATCCAAAAAGTCCTCAACAGGTGAAGCTGTTGACCCATATCTAATGAGATTAAATCAAATAGCAAAACATTTGAGTTTTTTACCCTTGGATTAAAAAAAAATCAACTTTACAAATATAAGTCGGGGAATGGGTGGTAGCAGAGTGGCTGAAAAAGATCTAGAGGATTTTGGGTATGGAAACTTCAGTATGAATGAACTGTGTGAATAATGGGTAAAAAACAAAACAAGACAAAACCTAAAGCATGAAGAGAATCCCAGCACATGGGATTCCTAGGCTAATTGTCTCATTCCACTTTACCAGGAATCTTCCACTAGTCTCACGTCCTTAGAAGACCACGGGGTATCCCAAAGGTCTTAGTGCAGTCTTAAATCTTAAATAACTTAAAGTTCAGTTCTGAGCACCCTATTTCAGGAAAGACATTGATGAGGGTGACCTCATCAATAGCGCCAGAAGGTGATGGTTATGGTCGTAAAGTGAAAGTTACACTAGAATCCTTTGAAGGATTTTCAATATTTGGGTGGAAAAAGGGAAGTCTCCTGTTTGGCCAAGAGGACAGAAGTATAAACAGTGAGTAGAAGTTGCAGATACTGATATTAGGTCAACATAAACCAAAACTTCCTAAGAATTAGATAGCAGGAGGATAGGAAATGGACTTGTGATTTCAGTGTTGTAGAGAGGTCCCTGTGAGAAACTTCCTCTGGCACTTTCTCTCAATAGAGGGCTATTCCAAAATGGAATGAATTGCTTTGGGAACAAGAAGTTCCCCTTTCTGAGTGCCAGTTGAAGTATGATGTTTTTTCTTCCTCTCTCTGTCTCTGTCTCTGTCTCTCTCTGAATTAGCCACAATGAGGTGATACAGTGGATTGAGTACTGGGCCTGAAGCCAGGAAGACTCATCTTCCTGAGTTCAAATCCAGCCTCAGACACTTACTAGCTGTGTGACCCTGGGGAAGTCACTCAAGCCTGTTTGCCTCATCTATAAAATTAGCTGAAGAAGGAAATAATGAACTACTCCAGTATCTTCCAAGAAAACCTCAAATGAGGTCACGAAGAATTGGACCCAACTGAAATGACTAAACAGTATGTGAATACGTTTTGCATGATTTCACATGCATAATTGATATCATATTATTTGCGTTTTCAGTGGATGGGGGAGGAGTGAGAAAGAGGGAGAGAATCTGGAACTCAAAATTTAAAAAGAAAAGAACGTTAAATAAATAAATAACAAATTAAGAAGTCCTCTTTCACTAAGGGTCTTCAGTCAAAGACTGAATGCTGACTCATCAGGGATTCTCTACGAAACACCCATTTTTAAAAGCCTCTTTGACCTATGAAGAGTTTGAGAAAGAGAGAGAAAGAAGGTGAGGAGAAACTTCTTTCTAGCTAGAAATTTCACAACCATTATTTTATGAAGAAACAGTACAAGGAGAATTTTATGAGGAATGAGTCTGGAGAGTGACTGCGCAAAAAGACAGCTTCAGAGAAGCCAAAGATACTGTTTTCCTATCCCATCTGCGGTGAGATTAGGAGATAACTGACACAAAGAAGATGGAGGAATCTTCTTTCTTGGTCCTTCTCTTAAATGGAAATTGCACCTGAAGAGTTCCAAAGAGTTGTATTCATTTGGCTTTTCTGTAATGATAAGTGGAAGGCGAGGTGTCTT
>CM053582.1:355978528-356009389 GCA_028627135.1 Pseudochirops cupreus
GTGAGCCACTCATGTACAGCCCCGAAGATAAGGAGACATCTCGCGTGATCATGCCTTCTTCACTGAGACATGCCCGGGCCTCTACCCCGTCCCCAGGCTGTCGTGGTGTGCCCCCAGTGGCTGATGACGTCAAACACCCTTACAGTGTCTTTTCTTGTCACTCAGTATTCAGAGTCCAACTCATATCTATAGAGTGGGGTTCAGGGAATATGTTAAAGAAATAAAGGCTAGTAGAAGCAGTAGGACAGTAAACAGTCTGTAGGATCAGAAATTGTGAATTTTCTTTCCAGAAGTTGTGTGTGTGTGTGTGTGTGTGTGTGTGTGTATGTGTGTGTGTGTAATTGAGTCATTTATTGTTTTATTCTGTGAAATTAGCTTAAATTTGGAGCCTTTCAGATTTCATTTGGAGAAAGGGTATCCCTCAATGAATAAATGAATGAAAAAAATTATTAAGTGCTTACTGTGTGCACAACTAGACACTAAGACAGTCCTTGCTCTTCAGGAGCTCACTTTCTGATAGGAAGAGGTGACACACAGAGGGTCAAATGAAAATGTCTTGTGGTCCTTCAGGCAAGACAGATAGTAATGCATCTTCTTACGGGTCACTTTCATTTATAAAATCATATTCATTTTTGATGTTGAGCTACTTGGTAGTACCAAGAACTTTCTTTTCAATGTCTTTAGTAGCTGTGCCTGCTTTACTTGGAGAGGAAACCTCCAGATCAAATCTCCACCAGGGCTGCTTCCCTACAAATGGCTGTGGGGGAAGGCAGGAAGCAGTGCCAGTAGTCTTAGAGCTACTGCTCTGGCCAGGCTGCTTAGGCTTACCTGCCTCTCACTGCTAGTTGGTTGTTCCACAATTAGTATGTGATACCATGGTGACTTTCTCCACAAGGATTGCTGACCTCAGTTGTGGCCGTGGCCAGCTGGGCTGGGATAAAGAGAAGGTGACCATTTCTGGGAGATTTGGGTTCTTCTTCTCAATGTTAATGCAATATAAATGAATCTTTTTCCAGAGGGGACCCCTCTTTTTTGTGAGCCTTCTTGAGAAGCAAGAACTCCTTTTGCCATGTACAGTGAGTCAAATCATGCTGGCTGACTTCACGGGGAAAAGTAGTGGAAAAGTCGCTTAAGAGGGGAACGTTTTAATCACTATTTAAATTTATGTGAAATTACATGAGAAATTTAGATTTTTTCCTAACAACAAATCACATTAATTAATTAGTTTGCTTGTTCATTTATTTACTCATTTGTTTATTCATTTACTCCCCTTATCTCCCCATATATAGCCCCCCCATCCTAGTGCAAGCCCACATCACCTCTAACCTGCTTATTTATTTGTTTGTCTACCTAATTTATTTACTTAGTCATGTATTCATTCATCAGTTTATTTACTTATTTATCTATCTGTTTTTCAGTCTATCTACACGTCTATTTATTCATTCATTCGTTCGGTTGCTTGTTTGCTTATGAGGCTGAGTATTCCAGAGCTTTCCCAGGTTGGTTGCACTTTGACCAGTCATGGTTCTTATCCCACTACCCCCTGTCCCATCAGCATACAAGCTTTAATTTGTTCCCTTTTCTCCACCAGGATCAATTTGCTCCTCCTTTTGGAGGTGGAGACCTCCCTGGAGTCTACCATATTGGTGCTCAACACCTGATTTGCTTGAGTTCTACTGTAGCTCAGAACTCCTGCTTTCAAGTTTTCCATCAGCCTCAGCCTTCTGCAATAGCAGAGGTAACAGGCTTGTGCCACCACAGCTGCAATAATTCACTTTAAACAACTTATTTTGTTTGATTTGTAATTTCCTTAGTGTAGATAAACCTTTACTGATGAAGACCACATACACCCTTTTGTGTCTTACACTGCAGTCCTTATCCAGGTTTTTCCTCCATTAAATGGACAAAATCCTTCATTAAAAATGAATACAATAAGCATCTTCTTACTCACCAACCTTTTTTTATTTCAACTACATTATAAATATTTCCACTTACAGGGAATTTTTCTGCAGGAAGAAGTGACAGAAATAATGATTCTGCAAGAGAAATGTAAGGCTTCTGACTCATAACCCTAATATGGTGTTGGTTAAAATATGCTTATGACCAATGACATGCTTTTTGTGAATGGGTCACAATTTTATTTTAAAAAAAAGTAACACCTCTTACCCTGTAAGGGGAAGCAGTGGAGACAATAGCTAGGAACAGAATGATGCTCCTGGTCATATCAAAGGCATGGTACTGGAAACATTAAAAGCACAAGAACATAAGAAAACTTAGGGAGAATCTCATAGAATCTTAAGATTAAAAATAGCTTGTGTTCCACTTGTAAGAAGCTTGACTGATTTGCCATACTTAACCATTTCATAATTCTGACATTGAGTTACTTCTAAACTATTTGGAATGGGGGAGAGAAAAAATGAAAAAAAGACCTTTTCCTCTCCTAGTTTTGACTCCAGAAAATTAATAGGTGCAACCCAATCGATCAATAAACAAGCATTTATTAAACACCTATCATGTGCCAGGCACTGTCCTAGGTGCTGAGAATGAAAAAGGGAAGATGAACTAGCCCTGTCTTCAAGGATCTTAAGTGATATTGGGGGAGAAAATGTGTGAATAGGTAAGAAGAAATAAATTTTGTTGATGATGTCTTCCTCCAAAGTCTGCTACATAGCCAGATAAAACAATGTCCAATAAAATATATCTCATTCTGCATCCTGAATCCTTCACCTCTCTGTCAGCAGGTGGGCTGCATGCCTCACCATTGGTCCTCTGGGATCATGGGTGGTTCATGAGTTCTTAAGTCCTTTCAAGTTGTTTGTTTTTACGGTGTTTAACCTCTAAGTATTTAATAAACAACAATAAAAATTTGGCTGGACTATAAGAGAGTGTGAGGGGAGTAAGGTGTAGCAAACCTGAAAAAGAACAAGCTTGTGAAAGCCTTTAAATATGCCAAATAAAGGAGATTTATTGGATCATAAAGGCAATAGGGAACCACTGAAGCTTATAGAGCAGGAGGGTAAAATGGTCAGACCTATGATTTAGGAATGTCATTTTATCAGAGGATGTGGAGGATGGATTGAAGAGGAGAAAGACTCATAGAATTACAGGTTTAGAGCCAGAAGCAACCTTAGAGGCCATTAGTCCATTTTAGTAATGAAGAAATTGAGGTATAAAGTGGTAGACTTGCCCAGGGTCCCACAGCTAGTAAGTATCTGAGTCAGAATTTGAACCCAGGTCTTTCTGACTCCAAATTCAGCAATCTATCTATCCACTGCCTCTTGAGGCAGGAAGATCAATTAGGAGGCTATCACAGTACTCTAGGTCAAAAGTGATGAGAATTTGAACTAGAATAGTGGTCATGTGAATGAAGAAAGGGGATAAGTGTGAAAAGTTTTGTGAAGGCAGAATTAATAAGACTGGACAATCAATTGAATACATAAGAAGAATGAAGATAAGGTGTTAAGGATTATTCTAAGGTTGTATACCTTAGTCATAGGACAGCTAGGTGGCACAGTGGATAGAGTACTGAACTTGGAATCAGGAAGACTCAAGTTCATGAGTTCAAATCTGACTTCAGATACTTACTATGTGACCCTGTGTAAGTCACTTCACTTTGTTTGCCTCAGTTCCTCATCTGTAAAATGAGCTGGTGAAGGAAATGGCAAACCACTCCAGTATCTTTGCCAAGAAAATTCTAAGTGGGGTCATGAAGAGTTGGACATAACTGAAGTGACTGAAGAACAATTAAAATACATTAGTCACTAGAAAGGTAAAGAATTGCTAAGTTGGGAAGGAAATGGATTTTTAAAATAATAATAATAATAATGGATTCTATTTTGTAAATATTGAGTTTGAGATACTTATAGAATATCCAGTTTGAAATGTCTAATATGCATTTGGTGACATAGAACTAGAACTCGGGAGAGATGCCAGGGCTATAGATACAGGCCTAGGAACCATCTGCATAGAGATTATTGAACTCATGGGAGCTGATAAAGTCCCCAAGAGAGAAAAAAAGCAAAAGAGAATCTCAGACAGAACCTTGGGATATCATCACAGTTGGGGAAAAGACATGGATGATGTTCTTGCAAAGAGAACTGAGATGAGTCATGTTGACTAGTTTGAGAATATGGATTTCTTGATTCAAAACTCATCCATTTTTTGCAAATGGAATGAGTAACACTACCTGCTCTGCTCCACAGTGTGTCAATATGGAAGCAGCCAAATGGTGAAGGGGGTGGGGGAGCTGAAGAGCCAGAAGGGCAAGAAGAAATGCTTCTAGTGGCATGTAGCCTGAGCAGAATGGAACGAATGGGTGGAGCTTAAAAACAGTTTTGGACTCAGGATGGAAGGAGATATCTAAACTCAGAGAAAGATATAGAAAGACTATAGTTTAAATGGAGACTGAAGCATAACATGCTGTTGTTCTCTTTCATGTCTGGTTTTGCTTTTTTTTCCCAGTGATCACTCATTGGTTACAGCCCTTCTATATGACCAAACTATCGTACAATGTGGAAGTATCTGCAGATCCCGTACACGACTGCACGCCACCATGGGGGGGGAGGGGGGGGAAGGGAGGGGAGAAAATCTGAGACTCAAGGGATTGTGGAACTGAATCTTGTAAACTAAAAGTAAATAAACAAGTCATTGGAAAAAAATAGTTTTAGAACTTTAGTCTCCTCCTCTATCTCCTTCATATTCATCAAGGAAGCAATGTTCTTTTAATGTCCTTTTGGTGCCTTTCTTCTGGGTATGCAAAAAACCACTCTTTGATCCTTTCACTATTATCTAGAAGCTTCACCGTAAACCTAGAAGATGGGTGAGGGTGGAGCAGAGGGTTAGGACAGAAGGATTGCTGACCTATCTTCATTCTTTTATTCATTCATTCATTCATTCATTCATTCTTTTTGTAGGGGCAATTGGGATTAAGTGACTTGCCCAAAGGTCACACGGCTAGTAAGTGTTAAGTGTCTGAGGTCTGGTTTGAACTCAGGTCCTCCTGACTCCAGGGCCACTGCCCTATTCACTTCACCACCTAGCCGACCGTTTGCATTCTTCTTTTAGAATAGCCTGCATGTTTCCTGTCTTTAGGGTTATTGTTTTCATAGAGCCAGCTAGGTACCTCAGTGGATAGAGTGCTGGGCTTGGAGTCACAAAGATCTGAGTCCAAACCCAACCTTAGACCAGCTATTCAACCCTGGGAAAGTCACTTCACCTCTGTTTGCCATAATACACAGGAGAAGGACACGGCAAAACACTCTAGTATCTTTGCCAAGAAAACCCCCTGGACAGTGTGGCCCGTGGGTTCACCAAGAGTCAGACAGGAATCAATGACTGAACAACAATTGTGATCATTCAACCAACCAATTAACTAGCACTTATTAAATGCTAATAAAGTGCCTGTCACCACGCTAAGTGCCAGGGCTATAAAGAAAGGCAAACACAGTCACTGTCTTCAAGGAGTTTACAACCTAATGTGGGAGATGAGAAATACTATAAATAAATCAGTGCATGCAAGTAGACGGAAAGCAGTCTCAAATGGGGGGCTCTAGCAGTTGGGAACCTGAGAATGGTTCATTGGAGAAGGTGGTGCTTGAATTCAATGATGAAGAATGTTATGGAGGTGGCGCAGTGAATAGAGCATTGACTGTGGAGTCAGGAGGGACCTGAGTTCAAATCTGACTTCAGACACTTAACACTTACTAGCCATGTGACCTTGGGCAAGTCACTTAACCCCAATTTCCAGCCCTCCCTCCTCCAAAAAGAACAAAAAAAGAGTGTTATGGAATACATTCTCTACATAGTAAAGTCATTTAGATGCATTTGTATGTTCATTTTCAAGCTAGAATTTTCCTCAATAATTTGTGTGCATCTGTCACTATGTCTGTTTCTATCTCTGTCTCTTTCTTCTGTCTTTGTGTCTTCATGTCTCTGTTTCTCTTTCCCTCCTTCCTTCTCTCTTAAAATTAGCTTTTCAGCAGGTTCGGCCTACCAACCATCCCATCGCCCGTGGCTCAAAGAGCCTGAGCCATAGCTAAAGCTGGCCCTAGAAAGAGGTGGCCTGTTGGCATGGTCACCCATAAGGAATGCAGTAGATTTGGTTTTGTCACATCTATGGTTTTGTTATGCTAAATACAGACCACAGGGGCAAGGGAGTGTAGACTGGCAGGCATACAAGGGCAAAGCTGACCTTCTGCTGTGTGTGAATATTGTTGTTGTGCAGAGAAAGACATTTCCCTTTGAAAATTTAATAGTTTGTGCTTGTTTTTCAAGTAACAACTTTTTTCAAGTTAATCTGTCCCTTCCAGTTTCCCCTGCCCCTACACTGAGCCAATTAAAGACCAAAAACCAGGAAGTCAACATTTTAGGGACAAATCCCTCAATACACAGATTCTCACATGAGCCATGTGGGAAATTATGTTTTTGAGAAAGACATTTGCATAGCTATTTCAGCTAACTAGCTTAATAGAATGAAAAAGATAGAATCAGATTTGAGGCAGAAGCCAGAAGGGGTCTTACATGTCCCAGGCTCATAGATTTAGAGCTGGAAAGGACCCCACCCCCTCCTTGAGTAGTTAGGGAGACTGAGACCCATAAAAAAGAAGTGAATTGGCCAACATTTCTATGACAAAAGTAATACAAATCAGAGCCAGGATTTGAACCAGGAGCTACAAATGAAGCATTATTTCCATTATGATTTTATATCAAGGACACCGAGGGCGTTTATATGAAATGCCAACACCAAAACCTGCCCGGCAGCAAATAATCGCTGTTTATGTTGGATATATTTATATTTGGAACTGGTGTTTGCACAACGAATACTTTTCATCTTCTGATTTAAAAAAAATAAGAGGGCGCTCTTGGGATGTTGCCAGAGCCTGTGGCACTTTCTCCCTTTCTCCTGTGTTGTCGCTGTTCAGTTTGATCGGCTTCCTTTTCAACTTGGTCTGGAGGCTTGTGAGTAAGATCAACAACGTCTAAACCTATTAAAATTTATGAACAGTTGTGGCCTAACCAGAGAAAATCTCAAATTTTGAGTACAGAATACATTGTTTTACAAACTGATAGGTAACATGGCTTTAACTCTGCCCAGTCAATTACTTTTCTCATTTGCTGTTATTTCTAAGGCCACAAGAAAAAGCATTTCTTTTGTTCTTTGTCTAGAAGAGAATGCTTTTTAAAAAAATCATTTCACTCATAATTTTTGCCCTCCTGGATCGTGCCTAGTCGTGGTAGAGGGGCTTGTATAGCTCCATGGACCTACGAGCTATGCAGGATTGGGCAGGATTACTCAGGACAGACAGGTCATGGGGAGAGTTCTGACAAGAGGGGATCCGCTGGAGAAGGAAATGGCGAACCACTCCAGTGTGTTTGCCAAGAAAAGCCCATGGACAGTATTGCTTGGACAGACCTTAGGACCTAGTGGAGGACAGAAGGGCCTCCCTCACATGCTGTGGTCCATGTGGTCAAGAGGAGTTGGATACAGGCGGCATGACCCAATAACAAGACCAGTGGCCAGCACCACAACAATGTATTTTTCCTCCTTAACTTTAATAATAAGTCATATTGAACAATGGTTTGTCCTAAAGGTCCCACAGGCTCCCAATTGTCTGCCTTGCTGTAATGGTAACAGGAATTTGAAGATCTTCCCTGCCCCTTAATAAGCCTAGGTGAACTTGAGGCCTTTACTGATTTGAAAACACACTCTGCCCCCTAATAGGCTGAATGGGCTCCCAGGGAGCCTGTGGTGGGGGCTTGTTTTTCAGGAAGGCACAACTTTTGTTACTTTGTAATCTAGTGAGTCAGCGGGGTTGTGATGTTCTCTGACCCTGGAGAAGGCTATATATATACCTCTGAGGCAACATTTTGCTTTGGGGCTCACTTTGGCAAGAGTTGTATGATTTGGCCAGATGAGACATTGGACAGCCATTGAGCCCCCGCAGCTTTGAAAACCCAGATGTTGGTGCTTCTCTCTCTGGTAACTAACTAGGTATGGATGTAATGGTCAGACGGCTGGAAGCCCTGTCTGCTGAACTGTGTTGTTTTCTCTGTATTTTTGTCTGTTTTCATTCTCTGAAGTTCAGGGTGCTGACTTTTCCCCCTGAGCTAGGGAAATGATATGTGTTTGACTGACTAAAGTAAGACTGTTAACCCATCTTGAGTTGCTTTCCTTTAGAAAAGCAGATCTAAGACCCTGTGCTAGCAGCCACCCTGGGTATGCCAGGGTGCTTGTGGCTACACTGGCCCATCCATATAGCGTGAGAAAGCCTACAATGAGTCAGGGAGGCGTGTAGAGATTTATTCGAAGTCCCTTCCGACATTGCTTATGTTGCAAAGGTACATAAATATAAATAAATGACACATAATTATTTTCATTGAAATGTGACAAAAATTTAACAGTATACTCATCTCCAAAGTGTTTTATGAATTACTGACCTCCTGTGATAAGTTTGTCATGTAATGAGAATGCGAGACAACAGATAGCTAGACCTAGTAACACGCTGGGCATTCGGGGCTACCCAAGAAACAAATGGGAGAAAGGCCTGCAGCTCTCTGGGTAGGTTCTCTGACTGCTAGGGATGTGTCTTCTTTGAGCTGGAAGCCCTCAATTTTGGTTTTGACCTTTCTAGGTTTTAAATTTGGGTTTTTTTTTTTGGGAGATGACCAGTGTTGCCTTCTGGTTCAAAGGGATCTGAACAGCTTTCTTTTATGATTTTTTGAAACAGAGTATCCAGGTTTGCTTGGTTATAGTTTTGAGGGAGTCCAGTGATTCTTAGATTATTTCTCCTCAACCTGTTTTCTGGTTGACTAGTTTTTGATAATAGCTGGGGGCCAGGTGTGGAGTGGATATAGAATCAGAAAGATCTGGTTCAAATTGTTCCCCTGGTTAATATCTGGACAAGTAACTTCTCTCAGACTCAGTTTTCTCATCTATAAAATGGAGATAAGAATAATAGCATCCTCAGGATTGCTGTAAAGATCAGATCAAATGAAATACATGGAGAACTTTGTAAACCTCTAAGTGCCATATAGATGGCAGTGTGGCCCAGTGCTGAATGATTTGGGCACTCTGTGATGATGTGATGATACAACAAGTCCCTGGTGGTCCCTTGGTCCTTCACTCAATGATGACTGGCGGGGGCGGGGCGGTGCGCTATGGTCACGGTGTCCCAGAATCAAAGCTGCATCACAGAGGATTGGTCACTATGCCAGGGGTAGCCAATTAAGTAGATCTGAGAAGATTTTGTCCTTTTGCTCTTTCCCCATCCACTAAATCATGACCCTTGGGGCTTCTTTCTAGAAAGTAAAAAGGGAAGCTGATGTCTTTCTCATACCCCAGGAATATGATAATTGAGTATACAGTAGCTAAAGCACATGTCCTGACTGGGCATCCCTGTAGTGGGGGGGTGGCTGAGAGCTCAGGACTTCTTGGTTAGAATTGGGCTAAAAGCAGTCAATTGTCCACCTTAAGTCTGGCACCAATATGACTAGCCTCTGGATGTTGAATCTTCTGGATAAATAATCGGTGGGGAGAAACACCCCTAAGAAGATTGTAATAATTATTTTAAATTTTAGTTTTTAAAATTAAATACATTTCCTCTCCCTTCCAGCCCTCCCAGTCCCTAAAGGAATAGTTTCTAAAGCAGTTAGTATAAATAGTCATTGTTTCGATTCCGGCCAGAAACTCTGAGGATCTTCCTCTCCCAGACTGATTCTTTTGTGAAGGCAAACTAGGCCATTTTTTACCTCAATTCTTACCTAGCTGAATGAGTGTCTCAGACAAACTGAGACCTGGGGGACCTTAACTTAAAAAGGCCAAGGTCTCCCACTGCATTTGGGGCCATCACCAGTTGGCCTGACCTATATCTTGCCAGTGGATTCCAGTGCCTCTGGAGAAGAGAGTGAGGCTGGTGACTTTACACAGCCCTGCCTCACTTAAATCCAATTCACTCATCAAGACATCATCCTCCTGATGTCATTAGTCCTCTTTGAGGAAAAAGGAGGAACAACAAGAAGTTTCTAAAGCTGCAGCCCCACCCCAAAGTGTTTCTTTCCTTTCTCCTACTACCACCAACATATACTGGATCCCCGAGGTAAGATGAATATCTCTATTCTCCCTGTCCAGCTCTCTAGGGTGTGAGCACATTACCCCAAACTTGACTACAAGATCTGTTAGGAATTATTTACCAGGGGTGTGCTGGTAAATGATGCTAGAAAAACATTTCTCTAGGGGAAAAACGTATGTGTGACACAATCTGCATTATTAACCTTTTAACATGAATAAGTTTCTTAAATCTGGGACAGACAATAAAAGAATGAATCAAGTTCTGCTTTATTTTGTTTGCCAACTTCCAAGGTCTAAATGTTTACACTGAAAATTTAACAAGCCCAGAGGAGTTGGCTCTCGCTCATCCTCGATGTACCTGATGATAAATTTTAACTGACTTGCAATATGCTCACTGAGCAGTGCTTTCCCCTCCCCCTTTCCATTTGTCTAAAAATTGCTTCATGCAGCCCGTGTGTTCTTTGTCATGGTCCCTATAAATGAATTTATCACACATCAGTTCATGCTTTCCATTTCAATTAATCCCAATTTATCTTTTTGTGAAGTCCGCATTATAATATAGTGAACTTGCTTAAAGAAAGCTCCGGTCACATGCATTCTGTTTGTGGTTGGGAAGAAAGAATCAATCAATCAGAAGAAGGAATCAGTCTATCAACAAACTTTTCATAAACTTACTATGTGCCAATCACTGTGCTGGGTGTGCGTGCGTGCGTGTGTGCGTGTGCTTGTGTGTGTGTGCGTGTGTGTGTGTGTGGATGTGTGTATGTGAGTGAGTGTATGTGTGCATGTGTATGAGTGTGTGTGCATGTGTGTGTGTGTGTGAGTTTGAGTGTGTGTGCATGTGTGAGTGTGTGTGTGCGTGTGCATGAGTGTGTGTGTGCATGCATGTATGTGAGTGTGTGTACATGTGTGTGTGTGTGAGTGAGAGTATGTGTGAGTGTGTGTGCACGTGTGTGTGGGTGTGTGTGCATGTGTGTGTGAGTGAAAGTGTGTGTGTGTGTGTGCGAGTGTGAGTGGAAATATAAAGAATGAGATGATCCTTACACTCAAGGAGATTATTTTCTAGTGAAGGAGACATGTTCACATGTAAGAATATCCAGAATGAATAAACAGAGAATTGAGTTTTCAAAAATATATAAGGTAGTTAGAGAGGAAGCGAATTAGCAGTTAAGGGGTAGGAAAGAAGAGCCCTTGCCTTAACGTACGGGGCGACCATCCTTGTTCTTTGCTTTTTGTTTTGTTTTACCTTTTTTTCTCTTTTGCACTATCCTTTCCTCAATTTCATGCCAGATAGCGCTTCCTTTGAAGTTACAGTCAAATTCTATCAGTCCCTTGAATCAAATGAATCTCAAAGAATGTTGTTTCCCAAGTAAAAGTGCCTGTCTCTCCCCTTCTCTCTTTTCACTTTGGCACTCTGACAGTCCAAGCAGATGCCTGAAGTAGATATTTCATTGTATGTGCAACAGGGCATGGAAGAGCTATTTGGCCTGCTTCCAGCCTACTGAGGTTTTTACTACAGCTTTTAGGTACTTTGGCATTTTGAATCTCTCAATAGCTTCCTGCTCTCCGTGTGCAACTTTGGGAAGGACTAGAGCCCTTTGGGAGTGACAAAGCATACCTCATTGGGCAATGAGGAGAAACCAATGATTTTGTATCTTTAGAAAGGAAGTGATTCTGCTCATGTCTCTCTTCTTCTCCCCAATCTCTATGTGGCAAGTAGTACTCCTTGTGAAGTGTAGGTAAAGGGCCCTTCCCCTGGCTCCAGCAGAAAGACTGAACTACTATTATAGGGTAGCTAAAGCTTATATCCTAATTAGGAATGCCTGAACCTGAGCCTGAGCCTGAGCCTGAGCTTGGGTTTTGGGCAGCCTCTTCAGTAACTATTCCTTCCTTAGTATAAGTGACCAAACAGTGATTCCCAAGATGTCTATGTCCAGATTTGAAGGAAATGTCAGTTCAAGGGGTTTGGAGATCCTCGGTCCTCACCATGTCCTGGCAGAACTTTGGGAGGAGTCCCCAGCAATGAATCCAGCACTCTTGGAGAAGATGACTACCAGCTGTAGGATGAGTTCAACCTTTGGCCTGGTTGTCAGAAGATAATGGAGGTTGAGAGAGACAGTGCAGAAGTGAGGTGAAATGTGTAATGGCTTTTCAACAGTCCCACAAAATTGTATTCAGAAGTTTAAGTCTTAAGCTCCTGGAGAGCATAACAGTAGTTATTACTACTAGTTATTTTACTAAGTTAATTGTTTGTTAATTTGCATATTTTTTCTGAAAATGTGTACTCAGTATAGCAATCCATCAATCAACAAGTATTGATTAAGTTTCAACTGTATGCTAAGTACTATGCTGGAACCCAGGGGTAGAAATTTGAATTTAAAAATCCCTGCTCCCAAGAAATTTACATATTATAACAGTAGTTCTGGGTTATTGAATCCTGTTTTATGTCTTTCTGTCCATATTCACTTGTAGGTTTTCTGTATTATAATGAATACCTGTCCCATACTGGGGTTATTGAGAGGATCAAATGATAGGACATTTGTAAAGTACTTAGCACAGTGCCCCCCCTCCTGGCACACAGCAGGTGCTGCATAAATGCTCATTCTTTTCCTTCCTGTCCCACCCCCCAGTACTAGATTTACTTGTACGTTGAATACGTTTCTAATCCTTCCTATAGGAAGAACCTAGACATGGGCCAATAGTGTAGTTAGGTGGTTCAGTGGACGGAGCACTGGGCGTGGAGTCAGGAAGACCTGTGTTCAATTATGACCGTAGATACTTATTATGTGACTCTGGGCAAATCGCTTAATCCTGTTTGCCTCAGTTTCCTCATCTGTAAAATGATATGGACAAGGAAATGGCAAACTACTCCAGTATCTTTGCCAAGAAAACCCCAAATGGGGTGGAAGAGTCAAACAGACTGATTAACAACTACAGACATGGGCCAAACCTAAACTATAAATAATCCACACCATCTCACCTCCCAGCAATAGCTCAGAGGGTAATGAACTAAAGAGTGTTTGAAAATGAGTCTGATGGTTTTTAGAAGTCCAGACTTTCACAAGACTGAATCTAATCCAAACAGCTTATGTGGGTCCAGAATGAAAGAGCACCTCAAGTGAAGAGAAAGTCCAGTGTCCTAGTCCAAGCTGTGGACAGTAAAAGTTTCACCATCCTCTGTATGAGATGTATTTCTTTCTACAGGGCATTGATTCATTTATAGATTTGTACAGATGTTCATGGTTATGGCTACAAGTAAACACGAAGGAAAGCACAAAGAATGAGCCATTTAAATACACCAGGGCTTCTGTCCCCTTCTTATTGGACAAGAAAGTAGACACACTGGATTGGTGAGTTCATATGTTCCAGGCAGTAAAGGTACCCTAGCCAGCCAACACTGGTTTTAACTTAGTTGAAAATAGCCAAGCAGAACCTCTCTGGAAAAAACAACATTGCATTGGGTTCCTGAGGACGTTAACGAGAAAACGTCAGCTGCCTGGGATTGCATGCCTACTGACCTGCTTCATTTGCTAAATTTCTCCTGGTCTGGCACGAGTATACACATCTCCAGACAACATGGCTTACTATGGTCTGCAAATAGCTGGACTAATTCTGGGAGGCATCGGCATGGTGGGGACAGTTGCCGTCACTGTCATGCCCCAGTGGAGAGTTTCTGCCTTCATCGAAAGCAATATTGTCGTTTTTGAAAACCTCTGGGAAGGCCTGTGGATGAGCTGCATGAGACATGCCAACATCAGGATGCAATGCAAAATCTATGACTCCCTGTTGGCTCTCACTCCAGACCTGCAGGCCTCCAGGGGACTGATGTGTGCAGCCTCTGTGCTCTCCTTTCTCACTTTCATGATTGCCATCCTTGGAATGAAATGTGTCACATGCACTGGGAACAATGAATCAGTCAAGGGCTTTATTTTGCTGACAGCTGGAACCCTCTTCATCCTCACAGGCATCATTGTTCTGGTCCCAGTGTGCTGGGTCGCCAATGCCATCATCAGAGATTTCTACAACCCGATAGTGAATACAGCTCAGAAGCGAGAACTAGGAGAAGCCCTCTATATAGGCTGGGTCACAGCACTGCTTCTCATTGCCGGAGGGACGATATTCTGCTGTGTGTTTTGTTGTAAGGAGAAAGGCAATCGCTACAGATACTCAATACCGTCGTATCATACAACCCACAAAAGTTATCACTCAGGGAAGAAAACGCCAAGTGTGTACTCCAAAAGTCAGTACGTCTAATTGCTTACAATCCCATTTTGGTTTGACTTGTCAGTTGCTGTGAATGGACAAGACCGTCTACTTGGAATGATAAATAGAATCAAAAGTAGCATTGATCTATTATTCTTCACTAACAAATGTTAACTTTACAAGCCAAGCATGAGATTGTTTTTGCTAGCCCGATGGTGACAGACTGCAGTAAATTATTTCAAAGGACACATGCTCTTTAACTATTTTGGATACATAGTAGCTTGTTTTCAAAAAGCTTAAAGCAGTCATACTTTTTTCAATTATTTCATATAACTTTGTTCAAAATTACATTATTTTGATTCTGACACTTATGATGTAATACTTCATGAGTATGTAAGCATAACAGCTCACGTAAGTAGGAAAATTCTGTTATTGTTCTATTGAAAATAAAATATTAATTCATCAGGGTGAATAAATAAAACTCAATTTTCAGAGAAACAGAGGGTAAGGTTTAGGTTCTGATTGAATTATAATGTAGTGTTTTATGAGTAAGTGATCACAGCATATCTCATGTAAGTAGGAAATTCTATTATTGTTCTATTGAAAATGAAATATTAATTCATCAGGGTGAATAAATAAAACTCAATTTTCAGAGAAATAGAGAGTAAGATTGAGATTCTGACTTAATTATGATGTAGTGTTTTTATGAGTAGGTAAGCATAACATATCTCATTCAAGTAAAGAAATTCTGTTATTGTTCTATTGAAAATAAACTATTAATTCAAGATCGTGAATAAATAAAACTCAATTTTCAGGAAAATAAAGGGTAAGATTGAGGAAGGTTAGTATCTATTGTTTAAAACTTGTTTTATAGATGAATGCACTGAAATGAAAATGGAGGTTAAAATGGTTTGATAAGTAGCATAAAGGAGAGTAATTGCTTTATGATATCACCTTTTTTCCAGTCAAGTACTTAAAATTTCTTGCTGCTTTCTACATTTCCTCCAGAGGGTCATTATTTTATGTTAAGTTGTATCTTGTATGCTAACATCTTTCAAGCTGCAGAATAGCACTTTTGGATTTCGACTTAGTAGGGGTCGCAGAGCATACCTGAGTAAGCATAGTATCTATTGCCTCTCCCAACAAGGAATGACATAGCCTTTCAGGACTTCCAGTGAGAGGGGAACCACTGTCTTTCATTGTTTGGATTCTCCTGTTATTAGAAGCTTTTCTTTTTTCATAGGGGGACTGGTCAGAGTCAGAATCTTGAAGCATGTACAGATATTTTCTGCCTAGTTTCAGTCCAAGCAACCATGTGGAAATGTGGAGGGTGCTGGTTTCGGCTCATGGGTAAATGAGGAACTGGTATTGTGTGATGAGAAGGAAATGACAAACCACTCCAGTGTCTTTGCCAAGAAAACCCAGAATGGGGTCGTGTAGAGTTGGACACAACTGAAAATGACCAGACAACACTGTATAATGATTAAAAAAAAAAAGGCTTCTAACTGACTGTGGAACTACAAGAACTGATTACTTGCACTTGCTGAGCTAGAACTGAGAGGGCATCCAAAAGGAGCCACCCATCCCTTCATCACTCTGCATTTTGAGGAAATAGGATGGCTTTGAATTGCCTCCCCAGAACCAAGTCTCCCACAGGGCCAAAGGCTGCTGTGAAATACATGACTGCTTCTGTCTCCTTTGTGTTCACTACCTTTACTAAGTGACTGAGCAGCAACTGTGAGATGGATATGCTCAGGGAGCAACCTTGTGAGATTTGCAAGGAGACCGGTGGCCCCTTCTCTTCCCTCCAAAGGCCAAGAATAAGTAGGGGAGAGAGTACAGTGACAGCACAGCAGCCTGGGCCAGCAGTAACAGAGTGGCTCAGCCTAGTAATTGATCCACCCGTCCAGCAAACAGGTCATTCCTTGAAAGGAACCAGCCCAATTGAGTAGCAGAGAAACTCATCCATCGCCAATGTCTTGCCCTGCAGCAAACTTAATGGAGACTCCCCAAAAGGAACCTGGGACTTTTAGGAACAGGAATTGGGAGGTACCCCTTTGCCACAAGTACTATTTAGATGTGTACCTTAAGTTAATGTCCACTCTCTTTATGGAATTTTTATGAATTTGTGGGAGAGAATACTATAGAGTATGCTTTGGCAGTGGGAGGGGAAGAAATGTTTTGAATCAACTGCCCTTTTTAGTAAATCCATTATCTAAAAGTTAATGGAGTCAACTGGTTGATTATTGATTAGGAGCACAGTAATGGGGTCTCATGAATGAGAGTGTTAAAACCTCACCCCTAGATTCCTGAGTAACAGGGCCTTCAGGGGGCCTGGCCTCTCAGTATAAATGTGAGTTGGGGAGATAACCCCAGAGGGGATGTTTTACTTTACATTAAAATGAAATGTGATTTTCTGTAACTTCTGTTACACAAGAAAAACTTTCTTCCATGTTACAACCTCTCTATTACTTGAAGGCAGGTATTCAGTTTCCCCTATGTATTCTATATGCTAAATATGCCCAGTGGATTTGACTGATCCTTGTATAACATGACCTTGAGGCCCTTTCATGTTTTGGTCACACTCCTTTGGATGATGGCAAATTTATCAACGTCGTTACTCGGATGTGTTTTCTAGAACTGAACGTGATAAGATAAAATTATTGTCTAAGAGGCTTGAACCCTTCGGGAAAGTACATTGTCCTCATCTAGATTTTTGTAAATGAACAAGAAAGTTATGTTAAACACAGAGATTTATATATGTTGATGTTCTAATAACTATTTGCTTAGGAACTGAACTTTTAACAGTGTGGATTTCTGAAGAACATAACACACCAAGCAAACCTCTCGTTTTATGGCTCTGAGTTTCACTGCAAACCTTGCATTCCAGTGCATAGCATGCTGGCTTGAAGTGACCATTTCAGTTTTGTAGAAATGCACATTTTTAAACTTTTGCCTCATTTTTGTTTGACTGTTGCTCAGTCCTACTAAGTGCAAAAAGACCATTGTCCTGTCTGTCATTTGGTAATTTGTAGTAAAATGTGAATGGGAACACCCATAGCATAGCATGTGGCTATGTATGTATTTGATTGATAAGCTTTATAAATATTGTAAATGTTTATGCAAATGTAGCTTCTTTTATTATTATTCAGGTTCTATCTTGACCTAACATGGTTGTAACAAGTGACCTAACTCAATTTTATCTTATTAAAAAGAATATCAATATCTTTTGGATGGGGGAAGATAATAGTGCAAAGTCACTAAAGTAAGAAGAGAAGAGGAACTCAAGGAGAAAGAGTGGAGCTAGAGATGAGGAGGAAGAGGAGGAGGAGGAGGAGGAGGAGGAGGAGGAGGAGGATATGTGTTATGTCATTTGATTCATCCTGGAAGGGAACAAAGAAGGGAAAGTCCGGGGGGGAGGGGACAGCATAGGAAGAGAGGAGGAAAGGGAATGGGAGAGGTGGGTGTGAGATGGAAGGTAAATTTAGCACTAGAAGAGGAGAGAAAAAAATACCACCAGAGAATAGTCCCTTGGGTGGGAAGTGAGAAGGTGTATTCAGTAGTATGCTGGTAAATATTTAACAAGGGGCTCCTTGGAAAGAATGATGTACCCATGACACATTTTTAAGTTTAATCTGCATTATTAATGTTTTTCCATAATTTTTTTAAAATCTAGACAATCAACAAAGCAATAAATCAAGCCCTGATTTGTAGTATTTTCCAGTTTCTGAGGTATAAATGCTCTCACTGAAAATGTAATAATTAGCTCTACTAAGCTGGTTCACATTGACTCTAGCACAATTAAATATGGCTGTGGTGAGGGACAGGGGCCTTTTCCTTCTGTGCAGAAGGGGTAAAATAAAGATCATCTTCTTCAAGCAAAGGTTAGCATTAGGGTGGTCAGAAGCCAAGGTGGTAGTAAGAGGGATCCAGATCCAGATATAGAATAGCCTTGCTATAGAAGAAAGGAATGAATAGGGTAAAGATTAGATTAGATTAGATAAAGCATTTCTTAAGCTTATTGTGTTCCAGGCACAGGGCCAAGTGCTGAAAATATAATCCATCCTCAAGGAGTTTACATTTTAGAAAGGAAAACAATACATAAAAGGAAGTGGAAAAGTGAGAGAGGATGTAGGGGAAAGGAATTCCCAAGGGGGTGACATGTTAGGTGAACTGGGGGGCCTGAAATGGGTTAGAAGTTGTTATGGGGATCTGAAGATCTTCCCTGCCCCTAGGCCCCTTGATAGGCTTTAGTGGCTCAGAGAACCTTCCCTGATTTGAAAGTATACTCTGCCTCCTAATAGGCTGAATGTGGTCACATGGAGCCTGTGGCAGGAGGCTTATTCTTCAGGAATGCTCACGCCTTATTACTTTGTGATTGGGTTTGGAAAGAATTGTGTGATTTGGCCAGACAAGACTCTGGGAAGCCGTTGAACCCCCCTGGCTTTGAAAAACCCAGATGTTGGTGCTTCCCTCTCTGGTGACTGACTAGGTATGGATGTAATGGTCAGACAGTTAGAAGCCCTGTCTGTTGATCTGTTTCTTTGTCTGCTTGTAACTTCTGTTTGTATTCTCTGAAGTTCAGGGTGTTGACCTTTCCCCCTGAACTAAGTAAACAATATATGTTTGATTGATTAAAGTAAGATTGTTAACCCCTTTTGAGTTGCTTTCCTTTAGAAAAGCAGATCTAAGAACCTGTGCTAACAGCCATCCTGAGTATGTTAGGGTGCTTGCTGCTGCAGAAGTGAAGGTGGGTGACATGGCCACTTCCACAATGGTGGTCCCAGGAAGGACTCCAATCAGAGCCAAGGGCCAAGAGAACGGAGATATTGCCAGGGTAAGAGGGCCACTGCCTGGGAGTTGTAAAAGTCCTCTGAGAAGTCCCTGGCTGAGCAGAAAGATGGGAAAGAGGAGTAAGTCTCATGATTCAGGATACAGAATTACTTCTGACCACAAATCATTGCTTTCTTCTGAATTGATATTTTTAGGAGCAAGGCACATCAGAAGAAGGCCCCACCAAAACAAAAAAATTAATGGAATTCACAACAGTTGGAAGGGGAATGGGGTGAGATCTCTGCATATACTGACGTAGAAATAGGATAAAACATGCAGGTGATATTTAGTGCTTGAGAAGCTCTGCCTCATCCAAGGAATACAGAGACCCTGCAGAAGAAAGAGGTGAGAGTATAGTCTGTGAATGGGAGAGGAGAATTCAGAACAGACTAAGAGGGGATAGAAGTAAGGTGGAAAACAAATAAATGATTTTTTTTAAAAGAGCACCATGCAAGAATCTAATTTAAAAGATTGCTTGAGGCAAAAGGGGGCAAGTATTTTGAAATACACACTTAATGGGTGCGGAAGGATCAAGAAGAGTGAGACATACATTCCTACATATATACACACAACCTACATATGTACCTGGGGCTGACCTTAGTCACCATGGTTCTGGTTCTCCTCTATAGGAAGCAAAATAGTTCCTCTTGACTTGTCTGCTGTCCAATTAAAAAAAATTCATAGCTACACACATACATACCTATACACATATACTCCTACAAACATGCCTACATATATATTCAAGCAAGACACGTACATAATACACACATACACATATACATAATACACATGCACACCTAAACAATATGTGCACACATACACATACATGCCTATACCCACCCACATATGTGCATATCTACACACATACACGCACATGCCTGTACCCACCCACATATGTGCACACCTACATACACTCATACACAGCTACATATGTATCCATCTACACAACTACAAACACATGTATATATACATACACTTACCTACATATACACCTCTATTCCTGAATATACACATATATACCTACACACACATATACACATACGCCCACACACATGTGCACACCTACACACATACACATACATGCCTGTACCCACCCACATATATGCACACCTACATACACTCATACACAGCCACTTACACACACACATACACCTATAAAGCTACGCACACACAGGTTTCTTTGCCACTTTCTGTTCAGCTGAAAGACACGATTAATTCAAAGCGAAGATGTGTAATGAATACTACAGTCAGAAAAATAACAATAGGGCATTTTCCCCAGAAACACTTGTTCAGTGGTAGCAAAGTGAAGACTGTTGGCTGGACAATGACTAAGTAAATTGTGGCAAATGAATGCTGTAGAATATTAATGTGCTGTAAGAAATGGCAAACATGATGAATACTGAGTAACATGGAAAAACTTATGCAAAGTGTCATAACTAGAACCAGGAAAACAAATACACTCTGTGACTACAGCAATGTAAATGGGAAAAACAACCACCACAAAACAACAAAAACTGACTGTTGGAAATATATAAAGCCCAGACAGCCCCCAAAAGAAATTTGAGAATGCGTCTCTAACATGTTTTAGGCCCTCTGTCTGGAATAGAGATAGCAGTCCTCCATCCCAAACAATTGTCTGGCTAAGGGTTAGAAATTCCCAATATTGTCTCTGATGAGAATGTGAAATAATTTGAGCCAAAACAAAAAATACACTAACGAGGCAAGAATCACAATTGCAGGTGACCCAAAAGGCGCCACAAAGCTAAGGCCAAACAGGTCTCAATGTACCACCCAAAAGGATCTGACAGCCCACCCCGCCAAAAAAAGACGGAACATGATTAAGGATGTGAATGATCAGAAAAAGCATTTGGGATGGTCGTATAGCAAGAATGGAGAATGAAAGATAGACAATCTGAGTGCTGTACTGGTCTCCTGGAATATCAAAAGAGTCAGAAAAAAAAACACAAAGAAATGCAGATCATAGCATTTGATTAAGGGCAGTTAGGTAGTATAGTGGATAGAGCACTAGACCTGAAGTCAGGAAGACTCATCCTTCTGAGGTCAAATCTGATCTCAGACATTTACAAGCTGTGTGACCCTGGGCAAGTCACTTTAACCTGTTTGCCTCAGTTTCCTCCTCTGTAAAATGAACTGGAGAAGGAAATGGCAAACCACTCCAGATCTTTGCCAAGAAAACCCCAAACAGGCGCACAAAGAGTCAGACATGACTGAAACAATTGAATAACAACAATTAACAAGCATTTGATTAATCCTATGGAATATTTACAGATAGATAACAGACAAAAATCACCTAGGATGGAAAGCAGGAGGAGATTCAATCTGTTTGGGATGGGAAATGATACTCATATTGCTGAGGTAGCAGATCCATCATAGTATTCACATTTTAGCTCACAGTGTTATATCTCATATTTGCCACTTTGGGAGATCAAAATATAGTCGCTTCATAAAAAGACTTAGGTAGCATACTATTTCTATTTTTATAAAGGCAGCTACATGGCACCCTGACCTGGAATCTAGAAGACCTGAGTTCAAATTCAGCCTTAGGTATTTTCTATCTGTATGTTCCTGGATAAGTCATTTAACCTTTTTCTATGCTTCAGTTTTCTCACCCATAAAATGGAAATGATAATAGCACCTATCTCTTCAGGTCATTTTTGGGATAAAATAAGATCATATTGGTAAAAATTCTTTGTAAAACAAAGTAAAACACTAAGCATTATTATTATAAATGATCTACATCATGCTGAGATTACTTGTTTTGGGGGGTTTAGAGGAATTTACTTGTGAATTTATCTAATCCTGGTGTCTTTTTACAAAGCATTTCATTAATTGTTTACTTGTAAAAATCAGTCATTTATTTTATGACCACAAACAACATAAACTTATGCATAGCCCCCCGACAATGTTCTCAATTTCTTTTGTATCTTCAATGACTTCCCCTTTCTCATTTTTAATTGTTATAATTTGGCATTTTCTTCTTTTGGGGTTAAATTTTCAAATTGTTTACTTTTTGATCTGTTAGTAAAATCTGCTCTTTAAAAACTTTGTCATTTTGCTTGTTCTTTTTTCCTGTTGGTAATAGGTAGGATGGTAGGTGCCGAGGACCTCCCATTGACCAAAGGTACCAGAGTGTTTGTGTGCTTTGCACTGTTATTCATTCCTGAGCTCCTATATTTACTGTGGTCAATCACGCATGCTTCACTGCTTGGTCCCTGCTGTGACACCCCTTGGTGTTCAACGTGATTGACACATTTTTGTTAATTCATGATGTTCAGTGTATTAAAACCCTGTACCTTCATTCCCCACCTGGGGTCATTATCAGTCTTGAAAGGTGCCTGTCCATTTCTTGTTTGGAGAATTATCCACTGATGCCTAGGCCATCAGGGACCCTGGGATGAAGAGGTGATCATGTGACAGATACGGCATATATTTCTGCTCTGTATCTGAATCAATGCTATTAGCTGGGGTCAGAGGCTTTTTTCCTTGTAAATGAAAAGAATTGGTCAGGGTCAGTTCTAATTGAAGTACCTCGGTGGCACAGTAAATAGAGCACTGGACTTAGAATCATCTTCCTGAATTCAAATCTGGCCTCAGAAACATACTAGCTGTATGACCTCGGTCAAGTCACTTAACCCTGTTTGCCTCAGTTTCCTCATCTGTAAAATAAGCCAGAGAAGGAAATGGCAAACTACTACAGTATCTTTGCCAAGAAAACCCCAAATAGGGTCACCAAGAGTTACACACAACTGAAATGACCGAACAGCAATAGGTGGTGAAGTGGTTACAGTGCTGTATTTGGAGTCAGGAAGACCTGAGTTCAAATGAGGCCCCAGACACTAACTGTGTCATCCTAGGGAAGTTACTGAACCTCTGTCTGCCTCAGTTCAGTCATCTGTAAAATGGAGATAATAATAGCACCTACATTCCAGGGTTATCATGAAGATCAAACAAGATAATATATGTCTACTTCTATCTATCTATCTATCTATCTATCTATCTATCTATCTATCTGTCTCTCTGTGTCTGTCTGTCTGTCTGTGTCTGTCTGTCTGTGTCTTTCCATCTGTCATCTATCTACTTTACAAACATTAAGATGCTACATAAATGTTTTCTATTCTTTTTCTTCCACACCTTTTATTTCCTACACTGAACAGCAAATGATTCTCTAAATAAGAGATTTTTGTAGTCGACTAGCAGTCACACTAGCAAAGGAAAAAGAAAATCCAGGCATAAAACTCGTATATCCAAAAGAGGTATTTTGACAATTTTTTCAGATGAAGGCTCAGAAATTAATAATAATAATTATTATAATGATAGCTCACATTAACATAGAGCCTATTATGTACCAGGTGCTGTGCTAAGCACTTTGCAATTATTGTAAATAATTGTATTATTTATACATTAGTTTTTATTTTATTTTATTTTATATTCATTATATATTTTTTGTGTAAGGTTAGACTATATAACATAATATGATATGATATCATTACATAATATATTAGGTAAATATTACATATTTATAACTATATATTTTACAATACATTTGAGGTAAGTGCTTTTATTATACCTATTTTACAGATGGGAAAACTGAGACAAATAGAGATTAGGTGACTTGACTGAGGTTCACACAGCTAGTAACTGTCTGAGGTTAAATTTGAATTCCAGGTTTTCAGTGCTTTTTGCACTATGGCGCCACCTAGCTGCCAAGGGCTAAAGACAGGAGACAATGAAACTTTTTAAGCCTCTGTCTTGAAGTGCCATCCAGAAAACTGCCCAAGATGTCAGATCAATGCTTGAGGCTGGAGCACAACAAAAGTGTCTTCCTGCTTCCTGGCTTCCTCTTTTTATTCTGGAGAAGTCCCATCTCTGATATGTGTCAGTGATATTCAACCAGTTCTCCTCATTTCCCTGGGATTCTAAGGCAGTCATTGGTGGGGAAGCAAGGGATTGGTTCTCTGTTACCTCCATTGCCAAATCTATTCTTTGGGATCTTTGAACATTAGAATTTGTTGGAAGTGCGAAAATAAAGCAAGGAGAGTAAGACTTTCCCTATAGCTGACTGAGAATTAGATAGACTTTCAAAAATAATTACCAAAGAATTGCCCAGGCTCCATCCCTCTAGACAGGTCGCTATGAACTCATAAGGAACCTCATGACAAGGCAAATAAAAAAAGTCACTGGAAGCTTCTTTGGCTCAGCTCCAATACCTGGAAGGAATATTGGATGAACACACACACTTTTGTTTACCATTTTATCAGTTTGGGAAATCTGCATATTCTTCCTCCTTCTGGTATATTTTTGGGGTACTTTCTCAGTATGTGTCATGTGAGGAAGTGACTTGCCCAAGGTCACAAAGTTAATAAGTGTCTGAGGACAAATTTGACCTTAGGTCTTCTTACCTCAAGGCCCTCATCTTTCTCCACTACACCACCTGGCTGCCTTTTTCTTCCTTCTTTTTTTTTTTCTCTAATTAAAGGGGCCATCCCTCTACTTACTTCTTAAAGAGACCTATTCACTGAATGGGCATTACTTCAGTCTAAGTGGGAACCTGAAAAAGCCTTAGCCTAAAAGTGCCAGGGTCTCCCATTGTATCCTGGGCCATCTCGAGTCATCCTGATGAACATCTGGCCACTGGACCCATATGGCTCTGTAGGAGAAAATGAGGCTGGTGAGCTTGCACAGCCCTCCCTCACTCATGTCAAAGTCACCTGCAAGTCACGTCACCATTTCCCTGATGTCAGGGTCCTAAGAAAGGATAAGCACAACCTGTGAGTAAACCAAGATGCCGGAATGGACCTAGCTAGTTGGGTAACTCAGTTTGTCCTCTTCCTCTCCTCCTTCTCTCCAAAAGAAGGTAAATTTTGATGGCCAGAAGCTGCCCACTTAACATGGAGTTTACTGGCTGATTTCCTTCCTTCCTGCCTACCTTCCTCTCTTCCTCCCTCCCTCCTTCCCTCCCTCTCCCCTTCCTTCCTTCTTTCCTTCCTTCCTTCCTTCCTTCCTTCCTTCCTTCCTTCCTTCCTTCCTTCCTTCCTTCCTTCCTTCCTTCCTCCCTTCCTTCTTTTCTTTCTTCTTTCACAAAACCTTAGACCCAGTTCACTCTGAAGTTCATTGATAGGACCACAATAGGTCCCTGCCCTCCTGGTTTAGAGTGAATGTCAGTGGTAACCATTTCTCTTTGGAACAACCAACCTGAGGGTCTTCCCCTTCCAGCTTGTTTTTTTTCTTTTTCTAATTAAAGGGGCCATCCCTTGACTCACTTCTTAAAGAGACCTATTCACTGAATTAATGGGCATTACCTCTAAGTGAGTCCTGAAAAGGCCTTAGCCTGAAAGGGTGAGGGTCTTCCATTGCATCCTGGGCCATCTATTGTCATCTGGAAGAATATCTGGTCACTGGACCCAGATGGCTCTGGAGGAGAAAATGAGGCTGGTGACCTTACCCATCCCTCCCTCACTCAAGTCAAAGTCAACTGCAAGTCATGTCATCATTACCCTGAAGCCATGATCCTCTTAGAAAACAAAGGACAAACACAACAGCAGCATATGAGGAAGTAGAAGTCATGCTAATGATGATGTTGCAAAAGGTGGCTGGGCCTGACCAGGTATAATATACGGAAGAAATCTGTGCTTTTAGGCAACACCATTTTGAAGGCACATAAGAATGAAATTTCAAGATATTTCAAAGAGTAGAAAATTCCAAAAGAGTAATAGAGTGTGAACTCCTTAAGGGCAGGAAGTTTTAAATTTTTTTCCTTTCCATACCCAGTACCAAGCACAGGGCCTCATACATAGCAGACAATTAATATTTTTTAAAATTAAATTGAAGGGGAGAGGCAATAAGTAGTATTATTACTCCAAACAGGCAACTGGAACCACCACCAATAATTTTCTTATCTCTATAAAAATCTAAAAATGTCTGAATTAAGGGTAACATTTTTTTGTTCTTTGGAGGGTGGAGGGCAAGGCAATTGGGGTTAAGTGACTTGCCCAAGGTCACATGATTAGTAAGTGTTCAGTGTCTGAGGCCACATTTGAACTCAGGTCCTCCTGACTCCAGGGCTGGTACTCTATTCACTGTGCCACCAAGCCACCCCTAAGAGTAACTTCAATGAAAAAAAAGTGAGGTGAATAGGCACTATGAGATAACATTCTTTTTTAAAATCTAATTTAATATTTTATTTTTCCCAGTTACATGTAAAAACAGTTTTAACATTCTTTTTTTTTTTTTTCAAATTTTAAGGTCCAAATTTTCTTCCTCCCTCCCCCCTATTGAGAAGGCAAGCAATTTGACATAGGTTATACATATGTAATCATGCAAAACACATTTTCATCTTAGTTATGCTATGAAAGAAAACACAGACCAAATAAAAACATGAAAAATAAAGAAAGTAAAGAAAAAGTAACTTTGATCTGCCATTCAGGCTCCCTTAGTTATTCTCTAGAGATGGATAGCATTTTTCACCATCAGTCCTTTAGAACTGTCTTGGATCATTATATTCTGAGAATAGCTAAGTCACTCACAGTTGATCATCATACAATATTACTGTTACTGTATACAATGTTCTCCCGGTTCTGCTCATTTCTGTTTGCATCAGTTCATGTAAGTCTTCCCATGCTTTTCCAAGAGCATCCTGCTCATCATTTCTTAAAGCGCAATAGTATTCCATCATAATCATATACAACTTGGGGGTATAGGATGGGTTCAGAGAAGACTAGTACTTCTGGTGTGAGGGCTGCTGAGCCCTTTTCAGGGCAGCTCATCCACCCTTAGTGTCCACGTGATCCACCTAACTCTCACTTGTGTCTCCAAGAAACTATAGCATGCAGAGTGCCCACAAACTGGTAAAACATTTCAGCAGACAGGTTAAACCAGGCTGAGGGTAACTGAGGTATCTCAAACCCATCAGTGAGTTAGGGGGGTGTCTATCCCAAACATGTGAAGACTTCCCTTGGTGGAATGGGTGGATGAGAACAATTTGTTCCAACAGCAATGAAGGCAGGTGAGGCAGGTGTTAGGTAGCTCTTAGAGCTTGGTTAGACATCAAAGACACCTCAGTCATCCACCGCATCTCAAACCATCACCAGTCATCTTGACCCTGTCATACCACCAGACTGTGGTGACACTGAAAGAGAGAGCGAGGCCAACAACTCCATGCAACTCTGCATCACTTAAATCCAGTTTGTGCATGAATCAAAAGACATCACCCATACTGTTTTTTTTTTTTTATCATATTTAGCTATCTCAAAGCCCTGTGGTGACAGACAAGTGATGAAGCAGTTGGTGTGAATACACTGGGAATTTTCACATAAATTTCACAATGGTAGGCTTGCCCAGGTTCTGAATAATGGACAACACTATTGTGTTTTCTCAGTTACCAGTGGAGTGAAACAAAGCTATGTGCTTGCTCCCATACCTTTTAGCATGATGTGTTCAGTCATGTTGTCAAATACCTTCAATGAAGACAAACATGGCATCAAGGTCAGCTACTGCACTGATGGTAAATTCTTCAACTTAAAAGGCTACAAGCCAAGCCTAAAGTGGAGGGAGTGTTGGTGTATGATTTTCTGTTTGCAGATGATTGTGCATTCAGTGTAGTTTTGAAGCTGAGATGCAACAAAGTGCGAATCAATTCTCTGCTGCTTGTGCTGATGGGAAATATAGAAATACAGAAAATATAGAAATATTGAAAATGAAGTTATTTCTATATGAACTGTTTGCTGATTACAAAAAAATAACATTTAACTCTGTAAGACAAAATAAACCTTAAAGTTTAAAGACTCCAACAAAATGTCTTCTATGTATGTATGTATGTATATATATATGTAATACATATCATATATATATATATACAAATAAGATGCCAAAACATCTATAAAGATACAACCACAGAGATGACTTTTTAAAAAATCCTTTTATTTTCAACATAAAATAACACATGAACTAGGAAGACATAAGTATGTTCAAAAATGGCATTCACCAGTGCCACAGAAATATCCTTCATGGGGTCCAAATTAAATAGGAATTTCCTACAGCTGAGTGGTGCAGAGGATAGAGTTCTAGGCCTAGAATCAGAAGACCCATCTTCCTGAGTTAAAATCTGGCCTCAGACACTTACTAGCTGTGTGATCCTGGGCGAGTCACTTAGCCTTAGTTGCCTCTGTTTCCTCATCTGCAAAATGAGCTGGAGAAGGGAATGGCAAACCACTCCAGGATTTTTACCAAGAAAGCCCCAAATGAGGTCACGAAGAGTCAGATAGGACTGAAAAACAACTAAGCCGATAGATGGTAATATTCTCCTGATGTTCCCATTAGAGGTTGACATTAGACTGATTTAATGAAGTCCCAGGATACTACCACAGGATTTCCTCCTTTAGGTTAGCAAGTCATGTGGGAAAAGCAAAGTGATTGAATAATGAATATTATTTATTACCCAACTTAAAATCTACAGCTAAATGGGTTAGACATTCAGTTAGTCTATCACCACATGGAACTTGAACAAGTATTGTTGGACGATTCTGAGCTGGGTTCAGAAAGGGCTAAGAGAAGGAGACCAGGACTCAACTTCTTTTGGGTAGCTGTTAGCACTACCCATGATCTCGAAGAACTCCCTAACACAAAAGTTCACATTTTGAACAAGAATAGTTTAACAATGATAACAAATATTTATGAACCATGGAACACTATGATTTTGTGGAAGACACTGAGGACAATGGAAAGAGGTGTGATGGGTTTGTGGAGGCCATACAGCATTTTACCAGTAATGACTTGAACATTAAAAATGAGTCATGAAAGATGTCATTAAGAACATGTATGATCAGGAAGTATGTGGGCTGGTTATGCAACAAAAATGAGGAAAATAGACAGACAGCCCAAGAATCACTGGTACCCATGGAATGTTCAAAGATTTAGTACAAGGTCTCTACTAGACTTTGTAAGTTTCTTTGTAGTTTCTCTGCTGAGGAATTATGGAATGACATGCATGAACATCAGCCTGTGTGAGAACACATAGTTATGTTTATGATTTGTATTGGCTCACAGATCCATTGGGGTACAACTCTTTGCTTTTATGATTTCTTCTTTAATGTGGGCATTGTTTAATAAAACTTTTAACTTCCATGTGGACTTTTACTTTTGATACTATCTTTGAATGCTTCTAGCTTTATAGATTAATGATCTATAAAGAATCCTGGAGGTCAGACAGCTGTTGAAAGACCTTTTGCCTCCTCCCCTGTCCAGACCCTGGAAGTCTAGACCACAGGCACCCCACTATTCTATTTCCTCAATCAAGGAGTCTCAACACACCTGCAGGAAATAATCCTTGAAAGCGGATAGTCCTAAACATCAGGGTCATCAATCTAGAAGGGCCCTCAGAGGCTGGTTCGCTTCCCTCATTTTACAGATGAGGAAACATTACTAAGGGAAATTAAATTCATGCAAGAATGAACATGAGGAGCAGCACTTGAGCACGAGGTTCTCTGACTCAGGGGGTCAGTGTTTTTTTCCACTGTACCATGTAGCCTCTGGGTTGCTTCTAGATCTTATTTCAAACTTTGGAGAGACTCAACTGCCATTGGCTTAGTTCTGCTGAGATTCTGCCCTAGTAATCCACCTTTTGTTGTACTAGCACTATGATCCTGTTTGGCGACCATCTCCAGTTGTCCTGATCTAGATCTTGCCACTGGACCCTGATGGCTCTGGAGGAGAAAGTGAGGCTGGTTACTTTGCATGGTCCTGCTTCCCTTAAATCCAATTCACTTGCAATTCATGGCATCACCTTCCTGATGCCATGGTCCTCTCCAAGAATGAAGGACAAACAACAACCTCTGAGTAATTGTAGCTGCCCCACTGGGGACCCAACTGGCCAGTTCCAGTTGGGCAATGCAATACCCCACCCCCTCCCTCCCTTTCTTGCTTCCTTCCTTCCCTCCCTCCCTCCCTTCCTCCCTCCTTCCCTCCCTCCCTCTCTCCCTTCCTTCGTTCCTTCCTTCCTTCCTTCCTTCCTTCCTTCCTACCTCCCTGTTATGGGAATCTGAACATCTTCCCTGCCCCTAGGCCCTTTGCCTAAGTGGCTTAAGTGGCTCTGAGAATCTTCCCTGATTTGAAAGTATACTCTTTCCCCTAATAGGCTGAATGTGGTTACATAGAGCCTGTGCTGGGAGGCTTGTTCTTCAGGAATGCCCATGCCTTATTACTTTGTGATTGGGCAGTGGATCAAGAGGGCTGTGACATTCTCTGATCCAGGAGAAGGCTATATATATATATACTGCTGATGTGAGGCTTTGGTTTGGGGCTCACTTTGGAAAGAGTTGTGTGATTTGACCAGATGAGACTCTGGGAAGCCGTTTAGCCCCCTGGCTTTGAAAACCTAGATGTTGGTGCTTCCCTCTCTGGTAACTGTATAGGTATGGATGTAATGGTCAGATGGTTGGAAGCCTGTCTGCTGATCTGTTTCTTTGTCTGCTTGTAACTTGTGTTTTGTATTCTATTTGTATCCTCTGAAGTTCAGGGTGCTGACTTTTTCCCCTGAACTAAGTAAATGATATGTGTTTGATTGATTAAAGTAAGATTGTTAACCCATTTTGAGTTGCTTTCCTTTAGAAAAGGAGATCTAAGAACCTGTACTGGCAGCCACCCTGGGTATGCTAGGGTGCTTGCTGCTACCCTTCCTTCCTTCCTCCCTCCCTCCCTCCCTCCCTCCCTTCCTTCCTTCCTTCCTTCCTTCCTTCCTTTCTTCC
>CM053582.1:356009889-356025201 GCA_028627135.1 Pseudochirops cupreus
CTGTGAGATTGGACTATAAGGAAAACTGAGCCTGCAGAATCTACACTTTCAAATTGTGATACTGGAGAAGACTTTTGAGAATCCCTTGGACAGCAAGGAGCTCAAAACAGTCAATACATAAAGGAATTAGTTCAGACTATTAATTGGAAGGACAAAAACTGCAATTAAAGCTTAAATAATTTGGTCACATAAAGAGAAGACAAGACTCATTGGAAAGGGCCCTGATGTTGGGAAAGATTGAGGGCAAAAGGATAAGACAGCAGAGGATGAGATGGCTAGATAGTGTCATGAAAGCAATGAAAATGAGCTTGTATAGACTTTGGGAATTAGTGGAGGATAGAATAGTCGGCCATGCTATGGCCCATGGGGTGTCAGAAGAGTCAGACGTGACTAAATGAACAGCAACAGCAACAACAAAAACGGGACAAAGAAGTAGAGCTATCAAAGAGGCAGCTGGAAATGTGAGACTAGACATGGAGAAAGGGAGATGAGGGTTGGAGAAACGTATCTGGAAGTCATCTGCATAGAAATGATCATCTGCATAGAAATGATCATCCAAACCAGTGAAGGTCATGAGATCAGCAAGAGAGAACCCCAAACAGAGAGAGCCCTAGGGGTATGCCCTCATATAGAAAATGGGGACATGGGAGAAGAAATCGAAAAGGATCCAAAGAAGGAATGTCTTAATGGAAAGGAAGAGAACTACAATAAAGCAACGTCATAAAAATGCAGAGAAGGGGGCATGTGTTTAACACTACCAAATGCGCAGAGAGATCAAGAAGGGTGAGGACAGAGAAGGCTGTGAGTCTTAATCAGAAAGATATAACTGATGACCTGGCAGAGAGTAGTTTCAGCTGAGCAGTAAGGATGGAGACTAGATTTTAAAAGGTAAAGAAGTAAGTAGGAAGTGAAAAGGTGAAATCAAAGAATTAAACAGGTCAGATTTGTTTTGATTCTGCTCTGTTTTTTTTTTTGGACTTTGACTCGAAGGGAAGGAGAGACTTAAGATGAGAGCCTGAGGGCATGGTGAGAACAGTGTGAAAGCTTTTTAAGAATCAAGGAAACCTGGACCTGTTTATTGGTCATGGATAAGAAAAAGTTGAAAATTGGAAAAATGAAAGGGATGCTTAAATGTGGTAAGCTCTTGAAGCTAATTGGAAGGGGTGGAACTAAGGAGAAATAGAGGGACTGGGGTTGGCAAGAGGAAGGACCCTCACTTCTCTGACTCAAGCAAAGGAGGGGAGTTCAAGATGGGAGCTATATTTGATGCTGGGGTAATGAACTTTACTTACTTATAACTGCAAATCTTTAATAGAGTTACTTCCCATTTTTCTTAATTAGAACCTGAATGCCAGTTAGCTTATCACACTAAAAGTATAATTAGTAGCCTTAGAGAATAGGAAATCACCTAATTAAATCCATTCGTCAGGGCCCTATTCTCTGTCTCTGTCTCTATCACTGTGTTTCTCTCTCTGTGCCTCTGTGTCTCTGTTTCTCTCTCTCCCTCTCTCTCCCTGTCTCTCTCCCTTTCTCTCTCTCTATTTTCTCTCTCTCTCTCTCTCTCTCTCTCTCTCTCTCTCTCTCTCTCTCTCTCTCTCTGTCTCTGTCTCTCTGTCTGTGCCTCTGTCTTTGTCTCTGTCTTTCTCTCTCTCTCCCCTTGTCCCTCTCTCCCTTTCTCGCCCTCTCTGCCCCCTCTCTCTCTGCCCTCACCCACCCCCCACTTCTAGCACATACTTTACTCCAAAAAGTGAAAAAGAAATGTCAAATATTTACCTAATAATCTTGTGCAGGTATAGACCTTGGGGTATATACATCCTCATAGGGATTACTTTTCACATTGCTTTGGACCCTGGGCAATGGAGTAGAATTGACCTTGGGGAAGAGGCTCCCAGTGGAAGAGGCTGGGTTGTTGAACCCTGGCATGTTGAACCCTGTTGTCTCCAGTCTCACATTACCTAAGTCTCTACTAATCAGACTGTTCTGTTCTGTGCTCTTCTTTGAATTGTAATGAGAAATCTACCCTTAGGGGTTTGGGAAAGTATGGTGTAATATAAAGCAAGGGAAAAAAGAACATTGAAAGACTCCAGAGGTCCATGTAAGAGGTGGCCAAGAGGGCATGTGATGCCAGATCCTTTGCCCCCCTAGGCTAGGTCTATTACCACCATACCATTGTACCTGGTGATGGCATTTTAGGACCCCAGCTATCTAGTGAGATCTTTCATGGGGCATGAGGTACTTTCTATTTCAATATTTCTAACATCTGTAATTTCCTCTATGTCGATACTGCCTCCATTAACAGAGAGATCATAATCCCTACATAAGCTAGTAGATGGTCTTTGAGAGTTACTGTGAATGAAAAATCTACCACTCTGTGGTGGATGACTGAATAATGAGCTTCCCTAGAGTTAGGCTAGTCCTTGAACCAGAGGTGTAGCTACTAGGAGTTTCCGTGCCAAGGGCAGGTACTATGATCTATATTCAGGGCAAGTGGTAGGAAGTACAGCAGCACCTGGAGTAGTGGGGAGGAGGAGCAGCTGTGGGAGGAGGTGCTCACCCCACTCCACCATTAGCATTCACATTAATTCCTCTTGCCAACTAGACAGATAAAGTATTTGTTCTAGGCACTCTGCCAAACTCTTATGTCTACATTGATGAAAATTACTGGTGCTGTCAGGACTCTCTAAATTCAGGGCTCTGGACCAGAACCCCAGCTGCCCTGTCCTCCTGCACTGTAGCAGCAGGCATTTGGGACTAGGATAGTCGGATCTTCAGATTCTTGAATGAGGCACTACAGGTGTGTTCCGGGAATGCTGGGTAAAGGAAGCAGCACCTACTTTGTGCCAGGTAGACATTATAGATCAATAATCAAATGCCTTCCATGCAATGGCACAAATATTCATATGCTGGCCTGCCTGTATACAGGTTTGCACTTAGCTGTGTATTTTTCAAAATTGTGATTCTTGGTATTTGGGAATATTGAGAGAACATCCAAGAATCTTGCAAAAGTGGTTGGTCAGCTCAGGAGAAAAGCCTGGCAATGGAGGCATTAAAACACTGTGATCAAGTTCACAAGACCTTGATTGGCTTCTTAGAGAGGAAACTCAGGAAGCTTCTACTGTTCCTTTAGGACAGTGTTTCTCAACCTTCCTAATGCTGCGACCCTTTAATACAGTTCCTCATGTTGTGGTGACCTCCAACTATAAAATTATTTTCATTGCTTCTTCATCATTGTAATTTTGCTACTGTTATGAATTGTAATGTAAATATCTGATATGCAGGATGTATTTTCGTTGTTACAAACTGAACATAACCCACAGGTTGAGAACTGCTGCTTTCGGGTGAGACTATAAGTAAGAATTTTCCTCCTCCCTCCAAAAGGAAAAAAACACACATGTTTTCAAAACTACATTTAAACATTTCTTAAGTGAAGAATGAATAAATACTTTTCATCTTCTCTAAAGTTTGAGATGCATGTGCTTAAAATCATGGCAGTGAAAGTGTGGAGTTCACCATTTTATATTTAAAGATAATTCTGCAAAGGAAATACACACTGCATGTTTTTGTTTCCTTACAATATCCAGAAGGCTAAGAAAACCAGAAACGGTCCTTGTTTGTTTGCCATGGGAAACAGGGAGCTACTTTAGATTCTTGAGTGAGGGAAAGAAAAATGGAGTTAGAATATCTGCCGCTGGATATAAAGATACGTTCCCCTCTGTTTGAGCTCAGGATAGCCTTTCTTTGTCAACTCAATGGAAATGCCAAGAAATATTGTGACATTTTAGTGTAGTGGGAAGGAATATAGGGCTTAGAATCAAGTTTTCAAACCCTGGCTCTGGTATCTTGTGGCTCATTTGACCCCATCTGAAAAAATAAGGAAAATAATGATTATACTGCCAACTTCACTAAGTAGGCATGAGAAAAGTGCTTGGGCCAATGGGAAGAGTACTGGCTCTGCAGTCTAGGGCTTTGTGTTTAAATCACACCTTTCATGTTTGCTGCGTGGCCTTGAGCAAATTATTTCACCTTTTGGAGTCTGAGGATGGGATGTGGTGGCAAAATGAGAGGGATGAGCTAGGTGGCTTCTCATATCTCTTTCTGGCTCTATAAACTGACAGCAATAAGTCCACCCAAGGCATTCATTGTTACAGAGTTTTGTACCTTGATAAGACAATCAGCACAATTATTGTTCCTAGGAGGACAGCCCCACCAATGACACACACCACAGTGAGGATCAATATATAGTCTGAAAGACAGAGAGACATCATTAGTAAGCACCTTTGACAGATTCATGTCTCTTCAGCTCACCCTTCTACCCTACTATGGATGTTTGTGCAGAAAACATCTACATCTTCCACACCCCAAGAAAGCCAAACTCACATCAGTAGCCATAGAGCAGTCTTACTTCTGACACATAATGCCATAGAATGTAATCATTTCAAAATGTCTTCTGTAAGTAATTCAGCAGAATCTGAATCTGTGGTTTATATAAACAGAATTCCTCAACAGTATCTCAGGAGGATAGACTTAGAACAAGAAGGGCATGTGGAAATCTTCTAGTCTACCTCCCTTATTGCAGAGACTTGGAAAGGCTAATGTGGCCGCAGGTTACACAGCCGGGAAGGAGAAAAGCTAAAATTCAAATCCAGTTCCTCTGATTCTAAGTCAATGCTCTTTCCACCACACCATACTGCTTCTCTTTCTTCTAGTTAAGCTCTTTATATTTCTTTTAGAGTCCTAGGGAGTGATGATGGAAGGAGATTGGTTGTGGGGAAGATTTCTCCAAGTGAAAAGCCACCCGGACACTGAAATTTTGACTCCAGTATAAAATGCTCATCCCAACTTGTTCTGGAGATATTGTTTGGTTGTATACAACTCTTTGGGACTCTTTTAGGGATTTTCTAGGCAAAGGTACTAGAGTGGTTTGCCATTTCCTTCTCCAGCTCATTTTACAGAAGAGGAAACTGAGGCAAACAGGGTTGAGAGACTTGCTCAGGGTCTCATAGCTAGTAACTTTCTAAAGAGGCTAGATTTGAACTCAAGAAGGGGAGTCTTCCTGATTCTAGGCCCAGTGCTCTATCCACTGTGCAACCTGGCTGCTGGGAATATTCACCCTCAATCTGTCTTTTCCATGGCAACCAGAAGAGTCTTCCTTAAGCACAGTACTGATCACATTATTCTCCCATTCAAAAATCCTTCTTTATCTCCTCATTTTCAAAACTAGCTCCAGCCTATTTTCTTGCTTTATCTCCCATGAGCTCCTATAATGACTTCACTGAATAGACTCTGCTTTTCCTTGGCCCTGGAATGTCCTTCTCCACCACCTCTACCCCAAATTCCAACTGTCTTTCATTGGTCTTTTCTGAGGCTGGTTTCCCCCTAATGCCTAGGATGCCTCCCTCCTGAGAACCTTCACTCACTGTTTATGCCTCTAGTACTACTCTATGTTACCTTCATCATAACTGTTTGTATTGGACCATAAACTCCTTGAGGGCAGCCAGGTGGTGCAACGGATAGAGTGCTGGGCTTCAGGGCCAGTCAAGAAGAATGAATTTGTGTCAATTGCAGATACTAGCAATTGTGAACCAGTTTGCCTCAGTTTCCTCATCTGTCAAATGAGCTGGAGAAGGAAATGGCAAATTGCTCCAGTATCTTTGCCAAGGAAACCCCAAATGGGGTCAGGAAGCATCAGACATGACTCAAACTACTGAACAACAACAGCAAAATAAGCTCCTTGAATGCAGGCAATGTATGTTATCCAATCCATTGATCAACTAACATTTATTAAGTACTATGTTCTAAGCAGTAGGGATACAAAGAAATTTTTTTAAAAGTCACTTGCTTTCATGAAGCTTCTAGTGTAATGGGGAGACATTCTAATGCATGATCAAAAATTGACTGAACTGAACGACCCCCAGAGGTCACTTTAATTCTCTGTTTCTAACCATAGCTGTTGTCCCCTAGCTCTCAGGGACAAGCTCCACCCAACCTTCATAAGAATGGCTCAGAGACATTAGGTGACATGCCCCAGGTCACACAGCAAATCAGCTACTGACCCAGAATCAGAAGCCTGGCCTCTGAACTTCAGGGCAGCTAGGTGTGAAATGAATGGATAGAGCACTAGGCCTGGAGTCAGGAAACCCTGGGTTCAAATCTGTCCTCAGACACTTAGTAGCTGTGTGACCCTGGGCAAGTCACTTAACCCTGCTTGCCTTAGTTTCCTCAACTGCAAAATGGGGATCACAGCAATTACCCCATAGAGTTACTGTGAGCATCAAAGGACACAATATTAGTAAAGCATTTAGCCCAGTGACTGGAAGTGGTAAGCACTTAATATGTGTTTGTTTGCTCCTTCTCCCTCCTCAAACAATGAGCCCACAAATGTTCACTCCTTGTGAATGTAGAAGGAAAAAGAAAAGGCCCTTGGGAAGTGAGGGAACAAGAAAGAAAGTGAGAGTGAGTAATTCTACTGACAGAGGGATGGAAGCCCCTTCCCGGCTTTGCCTTTTACTAGTAGGCTCTGCTACCTTAGAGAAAGCTCCTTAGTCAGGCAACTTCCAGCCTCAGCAAGGCTTTTGGTGGTTACTAAGAGACTGCTCTTGGATGTTGATGAGCACTAGGAGGGTAATGCTTTTTAAACTGCTCTGAGATTCTTACCAGGAGTAGTCGGGAGGGGCGTTTCATGAGGAGTTTGTGTGGATTTTGATTCTGTGCTCCCATCCCAGCCCTCCGAGCTTGAGGTTGGGGAGGTCGAGTTTGAGTTGGGGGTCTGTGAGCTTGAAGCTGTGGAGGCCGTGTTCGAGTCCCGGTCCTGAGAGGTTGAGGTTGGGGAAGTCGCGTTGAAGTCCGGGGTCTGCGAGGTTGAGATTGGGGGGCTCGTGGTCGAGTCCGAGGTCTGCGGGGTTGAGGTTGAAGAGGTCGTTTTCGTGTCTCTGTTCTCCGAGATTGAGGTTAGTGGGGTTGTGGTCGAGTCTCTGTCCTGCGAGGTTGAGGTTGGGGCCGCCGTGTTCGACTGTGGGGTCTGCACGATTGAGGTTGGGGAGGCCGTGTTCGAGTCTGCGGTCTGTGAGGTTGAGGTTGGGGAGGTCGTGTTCGTGTCCCTGTTCTCCGAGGTTGAGGTTAGAGGGGTCGTGGTTGGCTTCGAGGTCCCCAGATTGGCTGCTGGTGGGGTAGAAATAGCAAAATGAACTCAAAAGACAGACACGGGAGGAGTAATTTGGTTACCATAGGAGCTGAACTGAATTTATACAAGGATCTCTGCTCCTGGGGAACTCACAAGACAGACACATTTTTGTATGGGGTGTGCGGGGGTGGACATGACTATTTAGTTTGGCTTGTATTTCGTTATATCACTTGGGGGGAAGGGAGCTGTGTTTCATGCGGACAACTTCTTATCCTGTTTCCTTTTTTTTTTTTTTAACAAATATATATTTCATCGATGCCTTTTGTCTTTACATCATAGTCCTTTCAGGCGCTACCCCCAGCCTGGACTCTCCTCCGTGAAAAAGAAAAGCCACTGGTCAAAGCAATATGCCACACAGTGACGATCTCTGTCTCGTATCTAACAGTCTGTCCAAGTAGCCCCTTCTCTTGCGGAAGCTGGGGGAGCACATAGTGTGTGTTTCCTTATTTGCTTTCCAGGACCTTTTTTGGGTTTTCAGGCACTCTAAATTTACTTTTTTGAAATGATCTCTGTTTTCCTTGTTGTAGTCATCCTGCATATCATTTTCTTAGTCCTGCTTATTTTGACATGCATCAGTTCATTGCAATCTCCCCAGGCTTCTCCAGATTCCTTACTTTCAGCATTGCTTGCCCAACGTATTTTCGGTAAGCCATTCGAAATGTACATTTCCTTATATTCACATAGGATTCCCTCAATCAGTGGGCATCCACATTGTTTCCAGTTCTTTGCTATCACAAAACGTGAACATGGGACCTTTTTTTCTGTCTTTGACCTTTTGAGGTCAAAGGGGATGGGTAATTTAGTAGCTTTCCTTGCATAGTTTACCTCTTTTTCCTGGCTTAATTTTGAAATAACAACTCTTTTTTCATATTTGCTTTTCCTAAAGGACCTTCTTATGATTCCCCTTTGTGAATGGCTGGTTTTGCCCAATCCAGAACTTGATTAATTTCATAGGGGGAAGACTTTTGTAGAAGAATTTTGTAGAACATGGGAAAGGTGGATTTTTACAAAGGACCTGGAGTGTGGGAGTTAGGTGATTTTAGCTGAGATAGTTCCTGAGAGGATTTGCTTTTGGTTAACTATTTCCACCCTTAGATTAGAAAGGCTGGTCCCTCAAGAAAGTCAGCCTCTCAGAAGAATTATATTCAGCCCCTACAGTAAAGACCAAGAGGTGATACCATACATGTCTGTAGTTGCCAAGGTGGGTTCCATTGGTGACAATATGCTAAAAAGCTTCAAGATGGAAAGTAGAAATTTTTTTTCTCCATCAAATGAGATGTGACACTTGGTGAAAGAATTTAGGGTCTTTCTATCGTTAAAAAAAAAATCTTAAAAATACCCCTCACTGATCATAAAAGTGGAAAAAGGACCCACATGTACAAAAATATTTATAGCAGCTCTTCTTGTGGTGGCAAAGAATTGGAAATTAAGAGGATGTCCATCAAGTGGAGAATGACTAAACAAGCTGTGGTACATGAATAAAATGGAAGTTTATAGTGCTATAAGAAATGATGGGCAGGCAGACTTCAGAAAAACCTGGAACTGGAGAGACTGATATGAACTGATGCTGAATGAGGGGAGCAGAACCAAAACTACTTTGTACATCGTAACAGCAGCATCATATGATGACTTTGATAGACTGGGCTCTTCTCAGCAATGCAAGGACCTAAGGCAGCTCCCAGACTCATGATGGAAAATGCCGTCCATACCCAGAGGAAGAACTATGGAGTCTGAATGCAGATGGAAGCAAACTACTTGCTCCCTTCTCTTTTTTTCTCCCTCCAAAAGGAGAAAGTGTCCCCACCAAAACACACAAGTTTTCAAAATGCATTGAAACATTTCTTAAATGAAGAAGGAATGAATATCTTTCATCTTCTCTAAAGTATAGGATGCATGTGCTTAAAATCATGCCAGTAAAAGTGTGGAAAGAAAAATGGAGTTAGAAATTCTGCTACTGGATATATAGACCCTCCCCTGTCAAAGAAGATCTGATGAGTACTCTTAAATCAAAAATTCCAATCTAAGGTATATGTATCTTAATGAGATATCCCAGAAAATGCTGAATCAATTTCGAGTCAATGATGTTACAAAAAATTGTGATATATCCTTGGAAAGGAAAAATTCATTAATCTCTTTGATCAAAATCTTCTGTGCATATATGTGTGAAATGCTACCATTTATTCCCTTACATATTAAGGAGGAAGAATGAGAAAGGTTATTAAAAAGCCACAGGGTACAGTGACTCCCCCCAAAAAATCAGAAACTTTTGTCTTAGAAAATTTCTTTCTTCTTTGGTCTTAATTTTATTTTCAATTAATTCACATTTTTCTCTTCTCCTTCCCCTTCATGTTAAAAGCCAAACAAAGCAAAGATCTTATAATTAATATGGATGCTGATTTGATGTTTGATCTTTTTCTTATAGAGCTTCCAGGATCACTGACAGGTGACTTGCTCAGGCTCACACAGTCAGTATGTGTCAATCTTAACGAGATTTTCCTGAGTCTGAGGCTAGCACTCTGTACACTATGAGAAGGCAACTTGATGTGGGGGAGAGAGCTCTGACCTCAGTGTCAGAAAGACCTGAGCCTAAATCCCCACCTCAGACTAGATGGGTGACCTTCTGGCAAGTCACGCAACCTTTTTCAGCCTCAGTTTCCTCATCTTGAAAATGGGAGAATAGTAACACCTACATTTATGAGGGATACATAGGTATATAAAGTACTTTGCAAACCTTAATGTTCAGTACTCATGCTAGCTGTTTTGATACTGAAGCTGAGCTGCCTGCCCTTCAGATGAAGAAGCTGAGGTAAAGGAGTTTGTCCAGGATCATATAGCTTGTAAGCGTCTGAGGTAGGATTTGAACTCAGCTCATCCTCACTCTGAGTCTAGTGCCCTATCCCCTCCAGGAGTGGGGAACCTGCAGCCTCTGAGGCCACATGTGGCCCTCTAGGCCCTCACACATGGCCCTGAGACTGAATCCAAATTTCACACAACAAATCCCCTTAAAAAAGGATTTGTTCTGTAAAACTTGGACTCAGTCCAAAAGCCGCACCCAAGGACATAGAAGGTCATATGTGGCCTTGAGGTTGCAGGTTCCCCACCCCTACATCCATGATTTTAACATCTAAAAATAAAACTAAAATGAGACAACAATGCCAGTACGGATGGCAGTGCAAATATGACATTAGCCATAGAAAAAAACAAGTATTACTTTACCTGAGCAAAGAGACAAAGGAGAGGGTCTTATCAATCCTGTTTGGCATTGGCAATTGAAAGCATCTGTGCAGTCCTCGCTGGTTTGACTGCAGCCAGTGAAATCACATGGATTCTGTCCTAAATGAGGAAAGTGAAGAAATCAGAACCTATTCGGGAAGTGGGTGGTATTTATCTCTTGGCCCAGACCTCTCTTTCAAGTTGAAAGTGATCCTTCATAGGGCATAGACAAACTGCCATGTTCTTAAAAATACATGGCTGAACATCTTATAGCAGGAATGAACTGGAAAATGAGTAACATCTCCATCCATTGGAGAATGGCTAAACAAGGCTGTGCAGGGGAATTATTAATTAATTTAAAAGACTGTTACATTGTGCTAAGAAACTGAGATGAATGCAAAACCTGAGAAACAGAGTTCTAAGTAATTAATAATCTATTTATTTATAGGCAAGCATTGATGATCAGTGGTCTCTTGGTAAACCGAAGAGAAAACCTGGGAGGTCCCTGAATGCCTTTGGAAATGGAGGTGCCCCTGGAAGGCAGAGATCAACTCTGACTAGTCAACAGTTAATAGAGTAGGGACAGGACCAGGAGGCAGGCTGAAAGTCTTCAGTTCCTCCTGTTGAGAACTAAGATTGATCATGAGTCTCCAGTGGCTTCAGGTAACTAGTGAAAAACTTACATCTTCACCCAGGCTGCTTACATTGAACAAAGTAGGGAAGCATTTCTAATTTTTATTTATACTTTGATCAGAAGTTAACTCTCTTGGTTGGATGGGGAGATCAAGTAGAATGTTCCTCAGTTGGACTGAGGCCAATCTCATCATCAGCTCAGTCCTTCAGAGACTTCTGAGGGATCTATAAGAACTGGTCCCTGAATAAGAAACATAAAGGGGAAAACCCCCCTCCATTCTAGTTTAATACTTGGTTATTAATAGAAAGATAATAATTTCTCTCAAAATGTTTAATCAGATGTGAACAGAGAAGCATGGGAAGACTTACAGGAATTTGATACAGAGTGAAGAAAGCAGAAGCAGGAAAACAATGCACATAATCCTGACAGGAATGTTCTTGGCTACCCTTCTCTCTTCCTGGATATTTGTGACACTGCCTTCTCCTGGTTCTCCTCCTGCCTATCCCACCCTTCCTTCTCAGTTTATTCTTATTCACCATTCACATCACTAAGTCTGAGTGGCCTAGAAAGCTCTGTAAAGAGCCCTCCTCTTTTTTCTCTACACAGTTGCTTGGTGACCTCAGTAACTCCCATGGGTTCTACTACCATCCTTATGCCAATGCCTCCCACAATCTCTCCTGTGCTCCAGTTTCACATCACCAAGCATTTGCCAAATGTTGTGCACTGAATGTCTTACATGCCTCTCAAATTCAGTATGTCCAGTTGAACTCTCTGTCACTGATGTGACGAACTTGACAATTGCTGCTGAGGCATTTTCCAGGGTGTGGAACCTTGATATCATTCTCAGCTTCTCATTTTCCTTTATGTTGATTTGATTTGATCTCCCTGCCTCCAGCCTCTTCCTTCTCCATTCCATCCTGCTCTTGGCTGCCAAATGATTTTTTCTACAGCGCTGGGGTCTATGTCACCTTTATCTCCCCCTCTATCAATTCCAGTGGTTCCTCCTTATCTTAAGATCAAAGAAAAACTCCTTTGTTTGGCAATGAAATCCTTTCACAACTTGGCCCTTCAGATCTTTCCACAAATTTCAAAATCCTACTCCATGGACTTAATTGCTGCTTGCACTTACAACACTCCATCTTCTCATCTCTATGTTTTTGCACTCTGTGCCTGGAATCAATTTTTTTAGCTCCCCCTCTCAATAGGTGTAGTTTTCATCAAGACTCAGCTCAATCACTGCCTTCTAGGTGAAGTGTTTGCTGATTGCAGGCACTAAGAATGCCCTCTCCTCCTTAACTCCCTTCTATTTGCTTTTCTATATCATGTTTATAATGGTCTAGGTGTCTTTCCCTATTGGAATATAAAAACCTTCAGGACAGAGATGAGTTCACTTATGTCTTTGTATCATCATGGCTTAGCACAGTGCCTGGGGCATACTAGGTGCCTAATAAATGTTTATTGATTAACTGATTATGGAGGGAAAAATACCTGCAGTGTCACAATGGAAAATGAATGCTGGGAAATGATAATGACCAAGCTTGGGTTCAGAGAAGGAATCTGAGAAGGCACTTCCCCCTCCTTTGTAAAGAGCTGAGGGACCAAGAGTGTGGGCAGCTGCACACGGCAATGCCAGATTTAGTTAATGTATTGGCTAGTTTCGGCTCTTTGTAAGGGATGAGTATCTGGCACGAGGAGGAGGAAAAAGAGGAGCAGCAGCAGGAGGAGGAGGAGAATGAGGAGAAAAGATACATTGGGAAATCTCTAGGTGATGTATAAACAGAAGATATCAATCAAATTTTATTTTAAAATATATACCTGAGGGATCGTTCCCTGTTTGCCATGGTGTTGAAAAGTACCACATGGAAGCTATGACGTTAACATAGATCAGGTGGAACAGTGTTCAGAGCCCTGCCTTTAGAGTCAGGAAGATGTTAGTTTAAACTCATCTCAAACGCTTTCTACTTGTGTCACCCTGACCCTCTCCCTTGTTTGCCTCAGTTTCCTCATATGTAGAAAAAAATGAGCTGGAGGAGGAAATGGCAAACCAATCTAGTATCTTTGACAAGAAAACCCCAAAATGGGGTCAGAAAGAGTCGGACACAACTGAGCAAAAAAATTAACATGTATATCATTCAAAGTGAATCTTTCAAAGTTTCTATATTATTATCAAAGTGGATCTTGGAAAGTTTCTATCAGTGTGATTTTCCACAAGCCACATCAGTGACAATCGAAATGTATGATATTTGTGCCATAGGTCTAAGATCAGGACAGAAAGGAACCCAAGCTGGTCAAAGTCTCAACATGCTTTTTGGCTCCTTTAGAAAGCTATGTATCTGGCTGGGAATGGCTTTCTATTTCGTTCCTTCTTTCTTTCCCTCTCCCCTCCCCACTTTCTCACTCTCCCAATGGCAACCTGGGCATAAGAGACAAACAAGAACATTCAACTCATCGTTTTCATTCTTTCTGGGCAACTGAGAAGATTCAAGGAATTTTAGAAGAAGGGGTGGGGGGTGATTGGCTAAAATGAAACATGGATATTCTCTGTGGATTTAATTTTTAGGGCTTTCTTTGAAAAACGTATCTCCACATCTCATACTAATTTGATTCTCAATGGGACACGCAAATTGGCAGATCTTTCAGTAAATTTTAAATGAAGTTATGCAAATCCTTGGGCAGGTGGGTGCCACAGTGAATAGAGTACCAGCCCTGGAGTCAGGCAGATCTGAGTTCAAATTTGACTTCAGACCCTTGACACACTCACTAGCTCTGTGATCCTGGGCAAGTCATTTAATCCCCATTGCCTTGTCTTACCCCCTCCAAAAAAAAAAAAGAAATTGAAGAAGTTATGCCCATCTTACCTTTGTAAGAAATACTGTCTTCTTTCTTTATTTTCTTCTGAATAGCTTTGTTTACCTCATTCACGGTTATTTCTGAATTTTTGTCAAATATGTTTGTTACCACTACATCAACGCGGCCTGTGCTATTAAATGTAGAGCTGGATGTTGCAAATGTTCTGGAAACAAGTGAGGAGAAGAAATACTGAGTAGATCACAGATCATGCTTGAGGAACCTGAGGGAAAGTTACTTACTCCCCGAAATCCAAAAATCTAATTCAACTTTCTCATACAAAGTTCCTAAACTGTGCAATGCTGCCCTCTGGTGGTGGGGGGGAGCATGCCAGAATTTTGGGTCAGGGAGAGGGTTGGTAGTAGCCTGGGGGCAATTGGGGGCATTGAATAAAAATAAGGGGGTGGTGGAAGCAAAATGAAAGGAGAGAAGATAAGAAAATTTTGAAAAACCATTCATACATGTTTCATTTGTTGTGTACCAAATTTAAAGTCATAGTGATTATCTATTTTTCCATATAAACACATAAAATGCAAGTTATAACTGATCAGTGGTCAAGTTCACTTACAGGCCTTAACAAGCAAGCATTGGCAGGCCAGCATGTGGCACATTGTTGGGAAGTCCTTTGTCTATCAGCAGGAATATGTGAGTGTAATGACTTGTTTACAATACAATATTTATAGGACTCAATATTGTGTCACCAAAATTTCAATGCAGGAACAAAGAACAAATTTATAATAAATTATTAAATTTAAGATATTTCATTAACAGAACATATATATATATGTGTGTGTATATATATATATACACACACATACATTTTATATATATTTATATTATATATATATATATATATATATACACATGTATATCCAAATTTAAAAAACCAAAACAACCCTTAAAAGAAAGTTGATTTCCAGGGGCCCAGTAAGTAAATTTTCTTCAAAGGGGACAGTAGGTCAAATAATTTTGGGAACCTTTGTTCTATTCAATGAAAACTAAACCCCTTCCTTTAGCAGACATGTAATTACCCAACTCACATAGAAGGAGAGTCATCTGCCTTCCCAAAGAAATCAGAGTAAGCCAAGGATCCCTTGGGAGGCACTTTGCTGTCACAGTGGATAAAGCACTGGACCGAGAGTCTGGAAAATCTGAGTTCAAATCCAGCCTCAGAAGCAACTAGCTGTGTGATCCTGGGCAATCAGTTAACCTCTCCTCATCTGTAAAATGGAGCAAATAATAGCACCTACCTCCCAGGGTTGTTTTAAGGCCAAAATAAGATAATATTTGTACAGTACTATGCAAACCCCAAAGTACTATAAATGATCGTGAAGAAAGAAAGAAAGAAAGAGAAAGTAAGAAAGAAAGATAATGAAAGAAAGAAAGAGAAAGAGAGAAAGAGAAGGAAATAAAGTTAGAGAAAGAAAGGAAGCAAGGA
>CM053582.1:356025701-356060922 GCA_028627135.1 Pseudochirops cupreus
CTGCCATCTTGGCTCCGCCCCCCCAGATACTGATATTTCTGTACATGTGGTTCCTTTTTCTCTTTGAATTCTTCGACATCTAGGCCCCTAAATAGGAGTATTGCTGGGTCAAGAGGGCTACACGGTTTAGTTAGTTTGGGGCCATAGTTCCAGACTTGCAGCTTTACCAATAGTGCCTTCGGATTCCTCTTTTCTGCAGGGGAGGATTTTTGGTGTTTGTTAGTCCCCAGGCAGGCTCAGGGCTTCATAATATCTCACTGGCTTGTTGATCTAAGGAGTACCCATTTTCCATCGCAAATAGACAGGATCTTTCTTCTCTTAAACCCAAGTTGATGATGCCGGTGTGTTCCTTTGGCAGTGCAATAAACGAGGGGAAACCTGAGCCATTGTTGACTCTTCCCCGCTCCTTTACCCATTATTTCTAATCAGTCAATGAATCCTATTGATTCTCCCTTCAAAACATCTCTTCTCCATTATCTCTTAAAAGGATCACAATGTCTTAAGATCCTAGATTTAGAGCCAGAAGGGACCCTAAAGGCCATGTAGTCTAATATTCCCATTTTACAGATGAGGACACTGAAGCCCACTAGTAAGAGACAACAGCAAGATTTAAACTTAGATCCTCTGATTGCAAAACCACAGCCACTCCCACCATTATAGTTGTGATGTCAGGCCTGTGTCATGGCAGCAGTCTCCCAACTGTTCTCCGTGCATCTGTTTTCCTACCATCCCCATCAGTCCAATGCACTTCCACCAAATAAGTCTTCCTATACCACTGGTTTCATCGTAGACTCACAGAATGCTAGAGCTGGAAGCCAATTTATTAGAGAAAAGAATGTCATCCAACCCCTTCATTTGGCAGATTGAGAAAGTTAGTTCTGAGCTGATCTTCAGTGAACTTCTTTCTGCTGTTGTCTCCACCTCCATTCTCCCTGTGAGAGTCGGAAGTATGGGAATGACCTCTCCCTCCTCCCATTATACACACTTTGGAAGATTGCAGCCCTTTGGTCCATAGAAGAGTGGAGCCTAATTTCCAGCTTTTCCCCCCACTCCCAGTCAGCATATTAGCTAGCGGTCCACAACTGTCTCCTGTTTTTCCCCTGCCACAAAGTTCCCTTTCCCTACTCTCCCTGAATGTGAACATTCTACAAACCCCACTTTTTCCATGAACCCCATATTGACTTCCCCTTCTTTGAACTCCTCTTGTATGTAACCAGTCACTTTGGTATTTAATCATATCCCGCCTCCCGCTGTTATTTAAACAACAGCATGTATGTTTATTTTGGTGTGACTTTTTGTCTTTCTAAGATTCTTATGGTAGTAAGAGGGTTGGATATGGTAGTAGGAGATCTGGGTTCACATCCTCGCTCTCTTCCATTTCTTGACCTAAAAAACGGGGAAAGTATTGATTGTTCTACCCACCTCACAGATGTGTCCTGGAGGAAGCCTTTTGTAAACCTTTAGAGAGCAGAGGACAGGAGCTTACGACCCATAATTTTTTGTCCCTCATCCAGTATCTAGCACTGCACTGCTGCTGTTGTGTTTGTCCTTCCTTCTCAGTCTCAAATAGGACCAAGGTCAGGGAAATGATGATATGACTTGCAGTTGACTTTGATTCGAGTGAGGGAGGGCTGTGCAAGGTCACCAGTCTCCCTGTATTCTCCAGAGTGTAATGTTAATGGGATATAAGATCTTCCTTACCCATTAATAGCTTCCTGTGGGGCTCATTAAGGGAAGCATGCTTAGGGGAGGCTTACTTGTTGGAAGGCTTTTACACCTTTTGTTCATTTCTAATTTGGCACTCAGTCACAAGGGTTTCGGTGCCCTCTGGCTCTAAAATGGGTGTATATGCTCTGGCATTTTGCTTTGGGGCTTACTCATCAGAAGAGTGTTCTTGTGATTTGACCAGGTGAGACTCTCTGTGGCCATTAAGGAGCCTCCCCTCCCCCTGCCCCTTTGAAAACCCAGATGTTGGTGCTTCTCTCTCTAGTAACTATGTATTTATTGCCTTGGTCAGACAGTTGGATCTGTCTATTGATCTGTGCTAATTTCTCAGACAGTTGGAAGCCCTGTCTGTTGGTCTTTATTTCTCTGCTTGTATTTTCTCTATTTTCTTTGTTTGGATTTTCTGGCAAGTTCAGGGTGCTGATTTTTCCCCTGAACTAGTGAATGTAACTAAAAAAGATTTTTGACTCCTTAAATAGCTATCTTTCCTAGTAAATCAGATCTAAGAACCTGTGCTAGCAGTCATCCTGGGTATGCCAGTGTGGTTACCTCTACACAGAATCATCTGGATCCAGCGACCAGATATTCATCAGGATGACTGGAGATGACCCAGGATGCAATGGGAGGCCTTGGTCCTTTTAGGCTAAGGCCTTTTCACATACTCACTTAGAGTGAGGTAACATCCATTCAGTAATTCACTTCTTAAAGCACAGTGCTAGATACTCAATAAATATTTTTAAATGAATGAACTGATAGAGGGAATGGACCCTGGATTTGATTGCTATTATAGACAATGACTGGCTGAAAAAATTCTACCAATGAAAATGGCCACTTTCTCTGCAACTCAGACTCTAGAGCTTTGATAGGTTAGGTGACTTGCCTAAGGTCATACAGCCAGAATGTGTCAGAGGCAGGATTTGAAGCCAACTCTTAATCCACTATGGCACCTGTAGTATTAAATGTAAGATGGAATTATTTCATGTGTAGTCCAATGCTTGTGAGCAGAGTTTCCTTTCAGTAATCTTCTTTCTGAAGGCTCATGTTATTGACCTTCTGGAAACCAGGAAGTTCTCACTTAACTGTTTTCTTATTCTTTCAGCTGACGTGAGAAGTCACAAACCAGATAAAAGTTCTGAGCTCCAAAGAGAAAATGCCACCACCTCTTATCTGTATGACAAAAACATTTCAACTGTGGTCCTCAAAAGTCTTGAGAAGTTTCAGAATTCCAGCCACAATAGGACCACACCAGGTGCTCCAGGAAGCACCACTCTAGCCTTGGAAACATCAAAACCCAGAGGGAGTATGACCTCCTACAGTAGGATGAATGCTACTCCATCGCTTGGACATTCTTCAGAGACACCCTCTGTCCCATCCTCTCAGAAAAACCTCTCAGGTGTGCTCATGATGCTCATGCTATGTGGAAAATGGTACTTGGTGTGGGAGGGCTTGCAGAAGGGCAGGGGGAATGTTCTAGGTTTAGGGCCAGGAAGCAATGAAGTGGCCCAACCTTAGGTGGATCTGTGATCTTATTTTAGTTTTCCCTCTATCACAGCTGATTGTAATCCCTTTATTCCTTCCTCTCCTGTGTAATCCTCATTCTTATTCTCAAATTGTCAAGAGAATGGAAACTCTCCCCACTCCCTTCCCAACATATTGGGTGGATTCCCTTTGGAGAACTTAGAGAAGCGTATGAACAAGAGGGCCAGGCATGGATGGGTGGTGATCTGCACCATTGCTGGGAGCATCCCCAGTGGTGTGATCATAGAACCATTGAGCTATTTGAATCCTTCCTTCCTTATGCCCAATGTGTTAGGGTTTCGTTTGTTCTTTCGATAACTTGAGTATATCATTGCTGCGTGCAAAAAGTCTATTCTGGACACACTTTCTTTTTCTGTCATACTTATTCTTAATGATGTCCTTCATGCTGCTTCTCATGTGGCAGGCATCACAAATGATGCACTGTAAGCTGGCTTGCGGACACTGCATTTTACCCTGTCCTTTGCAGTTTTGGTGGGTTTTTGGAGCTTCTGGTGCTTCATGGTTCACAACCACAGCCCTGTAGTGACAGCAATAACCATGTTAACAACGAAATAATAATGTCTCATATTTCAGTAAGGCTGGAAAAGTCCTTTACGTACTTTATCTCATTTGATCCTTAAAATGACTCGTAAAGTAGGTGCTATTATTACCCCCATTTTACAGATAGGAAACTGAGGTTGATTGTTTCAGTGATTTACCCAGGGTCTGTTAAGTGACTGACAGAAGCAAGATTCTTTTGACAAAGAGAATGGTTTTTGTATTAGCAAGTAGCCTGGGATCATTGAAATCCTTGTGCCATTTCTGTAATGTGATCCCAAATGATCACATTCTTCTGTTCAACTTTGGACCCAACTCATTGTCTACTTGAAATATCTAAGATACGTACATGAATAGATGAACTCAATGGGCTGCATGTCCAGTTTCATGTCATGATTACAGTAATGTATATTTTTTATCCACTTTGTCTTAAAATATTAATATTTAAACTTATCTCTTTTGAGTACTCACTCAAATGGGGTAAAATCCATGACTCTGGCTTCCCTCTCTCCATGTGCTACTTAACTGAATCAGGTATTCCAAACGGAAGAATATCTCATATGTGGAGGGCCTAGGTGTTAGGGAATTGCTAGTCCACAGATAGTACATGACCCTAACCACATTGAGGCATCTTGCCACATGTCCTTTTGGTCTCAGAGGGACCAGATGGGAAAGCTTCCAAGAATGTTCATTTGATTTTTGTGTGATTGTGTTTTGTGATTTTTTTTCTCTCCTTAAAGACAGCCTAAATGTTAGCTGCTGGGAACACTGCCACAAAGATCTGTGACCTACACAGTTTGATGGATGGTGGTTTTCTAACAAAGAGTTTTGTCAAGAAAGCACTGAATGATGGGTAGGATTTGGACAGGCACAGAGGAATGGGGAAGGGGATGCATAAATAAAGGTACAGAGGTAGTAATGAGGAGTAGTTATTGTTGTTGGTCTTTCATTCTCAAAGAGGACCAATGATGAGTGAGGAAAGTGACATTTTGGTAGGAAAGTGAGGAGAGTAGCCTGATGACAAGGACACAGTTTAGAAAGGACATTCATAAGTTGGAGAGTAACCAGAAGAAGGCAATTAGGAAGGTCTTTGATTTCATGCCCTATGAGGATCAGTTGAAGGAATTGGGGGTGTTTATCCTGGAGAAAAGCTTTGAAGAAAGGAGCAAGGGGTGCTGGCATTATACCCATATTTGAAAGTCTAGTCTCTGTCTTTTTCTGTTTTGTTCTTTTTCTCTTTCCACATATATGAATATATACACATAGATATGCACACATGTGTTTTTGTATACAGACACATAGATATTTATATATACATATGTTATATACATTTATATAGAGATATGTGCATATATATGGAAAGAGGCAGAGGGAGAGACAGAGAGACAGAAGTATAGAAATAGTGGGAGAGAGGTGAAGAGAGAGAAGAAAGAGGGAGAGAGAAGAGAGACAGAGACAAAGAGAGGAGGAGAGAGAGAGAGAGGGAGAGACAGAGACATAGAGAGGAGAAGAGAGAGAAGGAGAGGGAGAGACAGAGAGAAGGGAGACAGACAGACAAAGAGATGGAGGGAGAGAGACACAGACACATTGGGAGAGAGACAGAGAGAGACAGACACAGAAAGACACAAAGAGAGAAGGAGAAAAGGAGGAGAGAGGGAGAGAGACAAGAGACAGACAGACACAGAGAGAGACAGAGACAGAGAAGGAGAGAGAATGAATTCATTTTACTTGGCCCCAGACAGAACTAGAAGCAGTGGGTAGTCATTGAAAAAGAGGCATATTTATGCTTGATGTAAGGAAACTCTTTGAAACAATGAATGTTCTCACAAAGTGCACAGGGCTGCTTTGGAATGCAGTGCATTCCTCCTCCATTGTGGTATTCAGGTGAATCCTAGATGCCCACTTTGGTAGTTGTAGTGTGACAGGAGCTGGCTGGCTGGTGATCAGCACTCCTAAGGCACATCTGCACATCACAAAAGGTTTACAGAGTAATTTTCTCACAACCTCATAGGACACGTTTGTGTCATGAATCCCTTTGTTAGTCTGGTGAAGCCTATAGACTCCTTCCCAGAATTGTTTTTAAATGTATAAAATAAAGTACTTAGGATTTAGAGATGAAAATTGAATATAGTGAAATATAGTTATCAAGATGTTAACAGTTCACAAACCCCAGGTTAAGAACCCCTGAGATACAGGATCTAGGTCAAGGATTAGGAAACAAAAATCCTGGAACCTACAATTGATTATGAGACAGTCAGTTTATTTCTACACAGAAAGAAATGCTAAACATGAAAGAATCACAGTCCACATTAATAGACTTAAGAAGAGGAACAGAATTCGGTAAAAAATTTCCACTATGCTTGCAATCATCTGGGAGGCTAATATTTGAATCTCACCAGGATATAAGGCAGTATTGCTATCCTGATGAGCTCTCCATATGTTGTGTGGGGAGCAGTGGCAGGGTCTCCAAGATGCTGGGATAGAAAAGGGCCATCCTCCTTCCCTTGCATGATATCACCTGGAGAGCTGCAGATGAAAGAGCCCAGCCAGAAACTCTCCTCCTTTTAAAAGACCCACTGAGTTGTCAGCAACTCTCCCCTCTTTTTAAAAGACCCATTGAGTCATCAGCTTTTCTGGATCAGAAGCCACTTTGGGGGATCTTTGTAATTTCAGATTTTTGAACCCTGTAGCCTTGAATCATACATGACTGGAAGCTAGTTAATGATAAAAGAAGAGAAATTAAATATATGGAAGAAAACAAAAGGAAATTCAGAAGGGATAAAAAAGGGCAATTTGTTGCTACTTTGTTAATAAATACACTTTCAAAAAATATGGAACAGAAATTTACTGTTTCATATGAAATCGTCTTTTTTTGTTCTTCTTCGTATATGTCTGTGCTTGGTGATAATTATTAAATTCATAATAAAAAATTTTCCAAAAGACACAATTATGATATTTATAGAGTTATGGGAAGCTGCTGAAATTTTAATTTTTCCTTATCTGATTTTAGCCCTGGAAAACTTCCATCAGGCATCTAACAGTTTAGAGTCAGAAGGAAGGACCGCCACCTTTATGACCATCTCAGACCTCCTGACAAGGGGAAAAGGGAGGACGTTCAGGTCTCTAACTAACTTCACTCCCTCCATGGAAACCAGAAAAGGAACTGCTCCATCCACAGAGATAGCCACTCCTTCCAGTTTGATTCATTCTTCTACTTCTGTATTGGAGACTGAAGGACCAAATAGCTTCTCCCCTGGGAGACATCACACAAAACTGCCATGGCCACATTTCTCCAGGACATCACCTTACCCATCTCCCTCAACCAAGTCTTCCTGTGAGTATTTACCATAGTCACAGAATTCATAGACTCCATTTAAAAGCCCATGAAGCCTTCTTGGACTACTCAAATCCCCAATAAGTTTAATGTGTATTATTGACAATTTTCTCCCTCCCTTTTAAAGCTAATCAATAAAACAATCAAACTGTTATTAAGAACGCTTGTTGCTATCACTAAGATTTAGCAGTTGTCTCTTGTAATCCAGTTTGTGTTGGCTTCAGCCTACTCCTAGTTGTAAAACAGTGTTCATTACAAAGCAGTAGGGTGTGCCATTTTAAGAGGGGTGGCAGGATTGTATCGGCTCTAGGTTCATATCTTCGGCACCTATGGCAATACCTTGCAACACAGTCTTTTATAGGATCTTAGAGTTAGTGATAAAGAGGATCTTGGTTGGAATAGACCTTGGGATTCATACAACCAAACTTCCTCATTATGCGAATGAGGAAACTTAGACCCAGAGAAACGAAAGACTTGCCCAAGGTCATAAAAGTTGCAAGTACAAGATCAGGTTCCAAATTTTGTGTTCTTTCCACCCACTGTTATTTTAGTCTTGAAGGTGCGGGTGGAATAGAGTCTAGAATAAAACCTATAGAAGTTGCATCTGTGTCTGCTGAATAAATGAGCCTCTATTTTGTAGAAGAGATTTAGTGACTTGCCCAAGGTCTTACAGTTAGTGTCTGGGACCCAGGGCTCCCGAGTCCAAATCCATTCTTTCTCCCCTTCTCCATTTTTGTTTTTACACAAGTTATTTTTAAAGTAGATAGTGAGCCAGGTCTGTAGTCATGAAGATCTGAGTTCAAATCTAACTTCAAACATTTAGTAGCTGTGTGATCCTGAGTAAGTCACTTTAACCACTATCTGCCTCAGTTTCCTCATCTGTAATACAGGAATAATAAGAGCACTTACCTCTCAGAGTTTGAGGAGATTTGGAAACCCTTAAAGTGATATATAAATGCTGCCAGTATTATTAATCAACTAGTAATATAGTTTATTGTGGCCATTTAATATAGCTGTTATTATTATTAACAAACATGTCCATAGGCTCTCAAAGGACAACTCAGGCAATGGGCATAAAAGAAATCTTACACACTCTCTCCTCTTTTTTCTCTTTATGTTATCTTAGTGGAAGGGGTTGTGATGTGTTTATGTTGGAAGCGTGTGTTAAGCAGCTAGACGGTGTGCTGGGTAGACTGTTGGCCCTGCAGAAGACCTGAGTTCAAATCCAGCCAAACTCAAATGCCTACTAGCCTTGTGACCCTAGTCAGCCAATTAACTACTCTTTGTCTGAATTGCTTTATCTATAGAAAGGGAATGGTAATAGCATTTAACTCCCAGGGCTGTTGGGCGGAGAGAATGAGATGATTTTTATAAAGCAAGTACCATATAAATGCTTGTGTTGGAGCTAGTAATAACATTAAAATAATGTCTTTATATTTGATTTTATATATCCTATATTTATGTATGTATCTTTAATACTTAATAGGGGCAAAAGTGGTGCAGTGGATAGAGAGCTGGGCCTGGAATCAGAAAGACTCATCTTCATGAGTTCAAATCTGGCCTCAGACACTTACTAGCTCTGTGACCCTGGGCAAGTCACTTTAACCCTGTTTGCCTCAGTTTCCTCATCTGTAAAATGAGCTGGAGAAGGAAACGGTAAACCACTGCAGTATCTTTGCCAAGAAAACTCCATATAGGGTCACAGAGTCAGAAACAGCTGGATGAAAACCACAACAATAATTAATGATAATAAGCATTTCCTAGTGGTCCTGGGAATGGAAGGGGGGAATTAGTTAGAAATATTATTGAGATGTATGGCCTGGACTGGCCTAGGTTTTGAGAAATACTTAAGGTGTCAGGGCATCTTGAACTGTGTGGGGCCTTATTAGCCCTACAACTGAACTCCCTTGTTCTATCTAACATGAATCCCAAAGATGGGGGAGTGTTTCGCTCACAATCACACTGGAATTAGGTTCAAGAGTCAGGATTCAAACCCAGGTCTGCTTTGCTCCAGTGCCCTGGCTGTAGAGTTGGTAGCTTGAGTTTATGTCACCTAAGCAGAAAGCAAGCCCTGATTTACTCAACATAATGACTTTGTTTAAGCACCTAGCTCCTCTTACATATAACCTGGCCCCAGGTTCTGCTACTTCAGCTAAAGAGACAATTCTGATACCTTCCAGTCACTCAACAAGCATTTATTAAATGCTCTTTGTCATTTAGTAGTTTCAGTCATGTCCAACTCTCTGTGACCCCATTTGGAGTTTTGTTGGCAAAGACACTAGTGTGGTGTGCCATTTCCTTCTCCAGCTCATTTGAGAAATGGAGAAAACGGATGCAAACAGAGTTAAGTGACTTGCCCAGGGTCACATAGCAAATGTCTGAGGACAAATTTGAACTCAGGAAGATGCATCTTCCTAACTTCAGGTCTGGCACTCTTATCCACTCCACCACTTAGCTCAATAAGTGCTCAATAATTAGTGCTTACTATGGGCCAAACACTGTTTTAGGAGAATGTCTTCATAAATTATTAATAAGTACCTTTTGGACTAGATGATGTCCAAGGTTCTTTCCTATGCTCTGGTTATTTTGTTTCCATAATTTAATAACCAACCTTATTATTATTAAACTCTGGAAGGGAAACGTTTGTTTATTAAGCTGTACTTGGATTCTGCTTCAGTTCACAAATCCTGGGATCATCATTTCTGCTCGCATTTAGCCCATTCGTTTGGCATGTTTTGAAATAATTTTTACTGTGTATTCAGACAAAGCTCATAACTTCACTGAATATTACTCTAGATTTCTTCTGTGACTTTTGGAATTTCTTACACACACACACACACACACACACACATACACACACACACACACACACACATACACACACGTGCGCATAATGGGAGGAGCACTAGATTTGGAGTCAGGACCCGAGTTTGAATCCTGCCACTTTATAGCATTTGAAGGTTTATAGGGCACTTTACAAATATGATCTCATTTTATTCACCTACCAACTTTGGAAGGTAAGGTCTCTTATTATCCCCATTTCGCAGATGAGAAAACTGAGGCAGATAGAGGTAAAGTGACTTACACAGGGTCACATAGCTAGTAAGTGTCTGAGGCTGGATTTGCACTCAGGTCTTTTCTGACTCCAAGTACAGCCCCTAGCTGTATATGGCATTTACTACAATAATTGATGAGTCACCTTACCTCTCTGCATTGCAGTTTCCTCATGTATACAATCATATAGATAGATCGATAGATAGATGGATAGATAGATAGATAGATGATAGATAGACAGATAGATAGATAGATAGATAGATAGATAGATAGATAGATAGATTAGGTGGCCTTTGAGCATCTCATCCAGCTCACAGTCTATAAACTGAAAACCAACTGTAAAAACTGTTGTGATCCATAGATATTTTGAGGGCTAGATCCTGAGGATGCTGTGTGGGAAAAGAGTCAAAGGAGGTTGAAACATTAAGATTGGCAATTGATTGGCTATGTGGTATGAGTGGGAATGAGGAGCTGAGGTTGATACTAAAATTTTGAAGTTCTTCTTATCTAGGAAGGTTCTATAATAGGATCACAGTTCTAGAGCAAGAAGGGATTTCAGTGCCTGAGGAGACTCTCTAAGACTAGAACATACCCATGAGCCTTCCACTTGCGTTGGAAGAGGGCATCCTCCACACTGAAGAAAGTACCAGGTGGGACCAAAAAAAAAAAGAGTAATCCAATGACTTTTAATTTTAAAATGACCCTGAAGTTTCATTACAGTTTGGGGGGAAAAAAGTCAACATTTCTACAAGTATACTTGATTTATGGTCTAGAAAGGGCATTGAGAATTTTTGATCCGCATTTTATAAGGTGATATTTAGATAAAGAAGCCAAAAGAGAAGACCGAAGTAAACAGAACTCCTTAAACTGTAGTGTATGAAGGTGAATGGAGAAAGACTTCCCAGAGGGGACTCAGAGAGAGCAGCAACACACTACCTGTGCGCACTTAAGAAATCCCTTTGTCAGGGCTAGGTGTCGCAGTGAGTAGAGCACCCGCCCTGGAGTCAGGAGGACATGAGTTCAAATGTAGCCTCAGACACTTAACACAAAAACTAGCCATGTGACCTTGGGCAAGTCACTTAAGCCCAGCTGCCCTGCCTTTCCCCCTCCAAAAAGCAAAAAAAAAAAAAAAAAATCTCTTTATCTCTCTGTGTCTGAGTTTCCTCCTCTGTAAAGTCCTCTACACTTGATGACTTCTATGTTCTCATCTTGCTCTAAATTGAGCCATGATCCAAAGTTATTATAGGTATTTTGTATGCTGAAATTCATGTATTCACATGTAAATTTACCTTGCAATAGTGTTCAATTTTGTGGTTTAAAATGAAGTTTATTACATATTATAAAAAATTATACCTGGGCACAGCCTACAACATCAGCAGATTTCTTTGCTTTAGTAAGTATCTTTTAAATATTTATGTGTATGTATATATATGTATGTATATATATATATATACATACATATATGTGTGTGTGTGTGTATAATTTTTCCAGTTATATGTAAAAACTATTTTTAACATTAGTTTTTAAAAATTTTGGCTTCCAAATTCTCTTCTTCCCCTCCTTCCTCCTCTACCCCCTCATTGAGAAGGCAAACAATTTGTTATAGGTTATACATGTGTTATGATAGTAAATGTCACATATAAAGTCCTGCAAAAGAACTTTCCCAAATCCCTTCCGACATTTATCATTTTCTTTTTCTGTCACATTAACCAAGATAGGTGTGAGGTGGTAGCTCAGAGTTGTTTTAATCTGCATTTCTCTAACCAGTAGTGATTGATAGCATTTTTTTCATATGACTTTAGTTAGCTTTGATTTCTTTATCTGAAAACTGCCTGTTCATATCCCTCGCCCATTTACCATTTGAGGAATGACTCATATTCTTATAAATTTGACTCAATTTTCTATGTATTTGAGAAAAGAGGCCTTTATCAGAGGCTGTAAATATTTTTCTCTCAGTTTTCTGCTTTCCTTATAATCTTGACTACATTGATTTTCTTTGTGCAAAACCTTTTAAACTTAATATAATCAAAATGATCCATTTCCATCCTGTAATGTTCGCTATTTCTTGTCTGGTCATAAATTCTCCCCTTATCTATAGATCTGATAGATAAATTATTGCATACTCCCCTAATCTGCTTGTAGTGATACCCTTTATGTCTAAATCAGGTACCTATTTTGGCCTTATCTTGCTGCACTTTCCAGTTTTTCCAGAAGTTTTGTCAAATAGTGAGCTCTTCTCTCAAAAGCTGAGATCTTCTCATTGATCAAACACAAAATTACTCTGGTTATCACCTCTGCAATACAGCGACAAGGAATTTGAGTGACGCAAAATCCATTTAGCATTCGACAGAGGACACTTTTGGACTTCTTGATGTTTCCAGTGGTTTAAATATTTTTGATGAGGTGGTAGTTTTTTTAAAAAATGATTTGTTTGTAGTTTTCAACATTCAATTTTGTAAGATTTTGAGTTCTAAATTTTCTCCCTCTCCCTCCACTCCCCCCTTCCTAAGACAGCATGCAGTCTGATATAGGCTGTACATGTACAATCATATTAAACATATTTCCACATTAGTCTGGTGTAGAGAAGAATGAGAACCAAAGGGAAAAATCACGAAAGACAAAAACACAAAAAAGAGAGGGAAAATAGTATGCTTTGATCTGCATTCAAACTCCATAGCTCTTTCTCTGGATCTCTCCATTATGAGCCTTTTGGAGTTGTCTTAGATCCTTGTATTGCTGAGAAGAGCTAAGTCTGTCAAAGCTGCTCATCGCACAATGGCTGTTACTGGCCACAATGTAACCAAAGAGAGAAACGTGTGAATATGTGTATGGATCTGGGGGCCTCAGGCTGAGTAATCCCCAAGATCTCCTCAGGCTTCAGCATTCTGTGATTCTACACCAGGCCCAGACCTGGAATGGAACCCGGGTCCTCTGACTCCCCAGCTAGTGCTCTTTCTTCTACCTGGCTGAGCCCATGCTTTTATTGAACCTTAAAAGCGTTTTATTGGGGCAGTTAAGGGATGCAGTGGGTAGAGTGCTGGGCCTGGGGTCAGGAAGACTCATCTTCCTGAGTTCAGATCTTGCCTCAGACCAGATTTGTGACCTTGTGACCCTGGGCAAGTCATATACCCTGTTTGCCTCAGTTTCCTCATCTGTAAAATATGCTGGAGAAAGAAATGGCAAATCACTGCAGTATCTTTGCCCAAAAAAAATTCCAAATGGGATCACAAAGAGCCACACATGACTGAACAACAACAGGTTTATAAATTATAATCTTTTGTATTATGGTCATTAATTGGATAGGTCTTGTTTTTTCCTCTTAGATTGTGTACTCTTTGAGGGCAGGCATCATATCTTCTTTGTCCATACATAGGGTCCTGGATTTATTTAAATGCTTCAAGAGATTTTTTGTTTCTTTGGTGTGGTTAGTCCCACCAATGGCACAGATATCAATCCTTCCAACTGTGTTATTAGAAAGAAGCTAGCCCCTTTAGATGATGGGCCCCTCCACATTTGGTAAAGCTAGGCTTTGGAAGAGCATTCATTGTCAGGCCCTACTCAGAGCTCTTCCATCTTGGGAAGACCTACCAGTGCTTGTTCTCTAGCCATGTCCTGTGAGAACTCAGTCTCCACACTACAATGAACTCTCAGATTATGGTTACATATAGTAAATGCTCAATAAACATTTGCTGAATGAATAAGGCAGTGAGGTGCACAGTGAGAAGAGTATTGTACTTGAAGTCAGGAAGATGTGAATTCAAATCCAGCCTCATGCTTACTGGCCAAGTCACTTAACCACCGTCTGCCTTTGTTTCCTCATCTGTAAAATGGGAATAAATAAGAGCACCTACCTCCCACGGTTGTTTTGAGTATCAAATGAGATAATATATGGAAAGTGCTTTGCAAAACTGTAGAGAATCAAACAAATGGTAGCCATTATTATTCAATGAATTTTCCTTCTTCCATTTCAGCCCCTGAAATTAGAACAGAACCAAAGAACTCAATTACTTTAAGCACTTTGGTCAATCAGACAGACAAGAAAAACATCTCTGCCACATTCATTCAAGATGCCTCAAGGACTCTTCAGTCTTCAACTAATAGAACTTGGTTGGTAAATGGAACAGAAGGCTCAACCAAGTATTCCAGAATGGCCAGCTTTTCAGCGTCAACCCATGCCTCATCTTCCTTAGAGGAGGCTAGAAAAAAAAGTACGGTGACAAGGAACCCAAGTGATGGGAAATCCATCGAGCCTTCAACAGACGACACATTTGGACATTCTTCTTCCAGGACCTCGGCTCTGTCTTTACAAAATAATTCCCCAAGTGAGTGCTCAATTCACCACACGTTGGAGAGCAAAGTCAAATCCAACCGAATTGATATTTTGGTAATAGAGCAGATGAAGTGTCTCCACAGTCCTAGAGCTGATATATATCAGAGACAGCCCTTGAACCCAGGACTTGTTGGGTCAGCTTTCTGTTTGTGTGCATGTGTGTGTACATACACATATATGTATACATATGTGTGTACACATGTATATATATGTATATACACATCCATACCTATATGTGCATAGAACACACAGATGTATGTGTATAATGTCTATATTCTATGGATTATTTTTTAGGAATTTATTTTATTTTTAATTAATGGAATAAAACAAACATTTCTACAATATAGTATGATAAAAAAGATGATTGCACATGAAACTGCAAATCTACCATGTACAGCTTTCTATTCTCTCCAAATACACAACAAAGTTATCATGTAAAATTTCTTTTTTTCCTTTTATTTTCTTCTTTACCCCCACCCCCACCCTAGAGACTGTGTGGCACAGTAAATGGAAAGCAAGCCCTGGAGACAGCAGAACATGGTTCAAGCCTTGTCTCTGACACATGCTAGCTGGGTGACCATGGACAAGTCTAACCTTTCAGTGCCCAGGCAACTAAGATCACAAATAATAATAAGTGCCATTTGTGTAACTCTTTAAGGATTACTGAGGGCTTTACAAACATTATCTCATTCCATTCTCATAACAATCCTGGGAGGTATCTGCCGTTATCAGTTTACAATTTTATGGATTAGGAAACAGAAAGTAAGTGACATGTCCAGGATCACAGAGCCAATAAGTGTCTAAAGCTGGATTTGAATTTAGGTCTTCCTGACGCCATCTGGGTCCACGAGTTATGTACTTTTCACCTTGCATCAATGAAGGGACTTGCTATACCAGGAGTTTCTCATAGTGATAAAAAAAAAATCACAGGTCCAGAGCCTCCTTTTCCCTAATGAATGGACAAACCTATTTGTCTATATGAAAGGGAGTGTTGAGTAGAGACTAGAGTCTAGACAGCTGTCCTGGAAGAAAAAAGAGCTGGGTTAGTTTTACTTCTGACAGCTACTGGTTATGTACCTTAGGGAGCTTTTGTATGAGTTTTATTGAGGATGGCAACCTGTATTGGTAGAGGGAGTTTTGTCACCTGGGAGTTCCCTATAGTAATGAAATCATAGGTCTGATCCTCATCGCTACATACATATATGTTGAGAGAGACAGAAATTTTTTTTTAATTTTTTGTTTTTGCTTTTCTGGAAGGGGGAAGGCAGGGCAATTGGAATTAAGTGACTTGCCCAAGGTCACACATCTAGTAAGTGTTAAGTGTCTGAGGCCAGATTTGAACTCAGGTCCTCCTGACTCCAAGGCCAGTGCTCTATTCACTGCACCACCTAGCCACCCCACAGAAGTTATTTCTAAGGAAACCTTAACGAGTGCTAATTTTTCACACACCCAGGTGATGCTGCTGAACAAGACCCAATGAGATGGGCTGATTTTTACATACAGTCTTTATCTGTTCTCTGTATTTTTTTGCAGCCTTTGAAGGAGACCATCAGCTGCCCTTTAGCAACACTGAGGCTGGGGATGACAATTCTAGGACTCAGACTGAAGCTGGGCTCAATTTCGAAACTTTCACCAGAGATGGGGAGGACGTGTCTCATTGGTCCATGACCGACCAAAGAGCTTTTGTGGATGCAAATGAAAACTCTACTTCATATCCTGAAATTGTGCACCCTTTAGTCCTGACCCAGCTCTCCAAGCAGTGGCCAGGAAGTCATACAGATCCAGATGATCCGCTTCTCCTTGAGCCTTCCACAGGATCTTCTTCAGCGTCTTCCTCAGAGACGTTGGATTCTTCATCACAGAGTCATCGTTTACGTGAGTTTTCATTATGTGGTTTTCCACAGCAATACACTTACAGAAGACTGAGCTTGTTTTATTCAGGATAACTCAGATCTCTGTAAACCCTAGCTCTTTCTACAAAATCAATCTAGCAAGCAATCAGCATTTACTGAGCACCTGTTGTTTGTCAGACACTGTGCTAGAAGTTAGGGATAAAAATACTGATTCAACTCCCATGTCAAACCCCAGTCTTTTCAGAAGGTCTTTCTAGGTCTTTCCAGCAGCTAGTGCCTTCTCCCTGATGTGACTTTCCATGTGTTCTATATTCATCTCATATGCACCTAATTATATACACGTTGTCTCTCCAACTAGAATGTAAGCTGCTTGAGGGCAGGAACTGCGTTCGCCTTTCTCTTTACCCTCAGTGCTTAGCAAAATACCTGGTATACACTTAATAAATGTTTGTTGGTTGATAAATTTCATGAAATGATTCCCTGCTCACAAGGAGCTTTCAGTGCTTCATCCAATTGACTGGTCATCTGAGTGTCTCTCGGTCAGTGCTTCACACCAGTATGAGACAATCCTCTAGTACATGCTTTGCTTGGTGGATCTCTAAGAAGGCTTCTCTGGTCCTCTCTACCACCCTCTCTATTTCACGTTGCCCCCAGCCCCGCTTGGCCAAGGTCTTTGTAGGCAGTGCTCCTCCTTCCCTGAGACCCCTTCTCTTTGTGACCTCAAGGCTTTAGGGCAGTGAAAAGCAACCTCACTCAACAAAAAAACTAAAGACTTCTAATCATTTCTCAGGAAACACCCTTCTGACCTTTTTTTCCTCTTCCTTTTCATTTGTATGGCAACCAAACTATGTTTTCTAACATGCTCATTGTACAAATCAGAGTATAGGGCATCATATTGAACTTGTGATTTCACTTGCATAGGGAACTCCCAGATGAGGAAAGCCTCTCTACCAGTGCAGGTTGTCCCTTCTGCACAAACTTATAAAAACAGCATAGAGCACTGAGAGGTTAGGTAACTTTCAAAAAGTCAGAGGGTTAGTAAGAGAAGCAGGATTTTAACCGAGGTCTTCCAACTTTAAAGTTAGCACCCTTTACCACGATGTGTTGAGGGATTGCTTCAACCCTAGCATCTAGCTTAGTACCTGGCACATAGTAGGTCCTTAGTAAATGCTAGCTTGTTGGCTGATGATTCACCAAAAGCAACTTTACCAGGGCTTATCAAAGCCCCTCCCCCCCCCCCCCACATCTGCTTTGCCCCCGACACGGGCTTGCTCACTCCTTGTGCCCATTCTTGCCCTTTGGGGGCAGAACTTTCAGACCCATGGCCTCTGTTTCAGGTCAAAGTTGCTGCCTCTCCAGACTCCTAAACTCAGACTGGTGGTTCTCTTGGATTCTACCCAGCACTGCAGTCAGATCTCAGCTCCCCAGGCCCTTGTTCTCTACCTGAAGAAATCTGCTGAATGGTTGTTCTCTGCTCCTAAGGCTTTTTTCACTGTCCTCTCACTGGTCAGCTAGTTGGCATTGCAGTCACCCTTCAACCTGATTCAGTCATTCTCTTTCATAGCCTTTGAGTCACTCCAAAATAGTTTTTACATGTCTTCTCTCTCTGTCTCTCTGTCTCTGTCTCTGTCTCTCTCTCTTCTCCCTCTGTGTCTCTCTCTCCTCTCTCTCCTTCCACTGTCTCTGTCTCTCTGTCAGTCTCTCTCTCCTTTTCCTTCCTTCTCCCTCTCTCTCATCCTCTTCTTCACTCCATTCCCAGCCCTCTTTCCTTGGGCTTACCTTTCATCTCTGAGGATCTGTCACATAAAGTTGCCTATCAGCTTTAATTCATCATGAAATTAGGGCAGCACTTTTGAAAGTGTGATCTGGGGCTCCCTGAGACCCTTTTAGGACATCCATGTGGTCAAAACTATTTTCATAATAATGCTGAGACATTTTAACCTCTAATAAGGTCAACATAACCCACCTGAACAAAAGCCCTTCAGGGATAAGAGTCCTTAGTAATTTTTAAGAGTGTAAAGGGGTGCTCAGACCAAAAAGTGTGAGGATGGCTGAATTAACAGATCCAAAATCTACCTTTAGAGACAGCTCAGTAGAGTAGATAAGAAGCCAGAACTGACATCAAGACTTGGCATCAAATCTCAGCCTGGGCAGCTTGGTGGATAGAGTGCTGGACCCCAAGTCAGGAAGACCTGAGTTCAAATCTTGCTTTAGACACTCGTAGCTATGGGAGTCACATAGGCCCTGGGCAGATGTGCCTCAGTTTTCCCACCCATTAAGTGAAGATAATAATCGCATACACCTGATAGAGTTATTATAAGGACCAAATGAGATAAAGCACTTTGTAAAGCCTTAAACATTGCATAAATGGTAGCTAATATCATTGGCTCTACTCCAGCCTGGCTTGTGTCCCTGGGCGAGCATTTTGTTTTACCGCTGAACAATACGATCAATCAATCAATGTGCATTCATTAACCCACTGTATGCCAGCCTCTGTGTAAGGCAATGGGAAGGAAAAGATAAAAACAAAGCTTTCCTTGCCCTCAAGAAACACGGATTCTACATAATTTGACTGGGCAGCCCTGACCCACATCAGTTGGACTACGTCTTAACATAGTGGATTTTTATTGTAATTTTAAGTAGAATGGGAACATTTGCTTATACAGAAATGTTGAAAATAAAAATCTGCATTTTTATAATAAAAATGGTATTTATTTTTTCAAAAGTGCGTGATAAACGTTGCATTTCCAACTGTTCAGTCACCAGAGCTTCCTCTTTATCGCAGCGAGTGTCTGAGGCCAGATTTGAACTCATGAAGATGAGTCTTCCTGACTCCGCTCTATCCGCTGGGAGATAGTTTGTTTGCAGCGTTCCCTGTCCTCATTCCCACACGCCTCTCAAGCCTTAGCACCTTTAGCATAACCAATCCCGCGTCAGTGCGCGTTTCCTGCTGAAGTATTCAGGCAAAGCAATAATGGCGCCCTAAGAGCCAAGCAGCCCTTATTTAGGAAGTTACCAGCCCCACCAGGAGGTGCCTCCCCTGCCTCTTCTTAGTAAATTTGTCTTCGCACTGAACCATGTTAGTATTTCTTTTAAAAAAAAACCATTTTTTCCAATTACATTAAAAAAATTTTAAATTCATTTTAAAAATTTTGAATTCCAAATTTTCTCCCTTTCTCGTCCCCCTTCTCTGAGACAGTAAGCAATTTGATATATGTTATAGATGTACAAATATATTTTGATATTAGTCATGTTATGAAGAAAACACAGAGCAAAAAAAAAAACCCAAGAAAAACAAAGTAAAAAATGGTATGATTTGGTCTGCATTAAGACTCCATCGTTTCTTTCTTTGGAGGTAGATAGCATTTTTCATCATGAGTCCCTTGGAATTATCTTGCATCATTGTAGTACTGAGAATGGTTAAGTCTTTCCCAGCTGATCACTGCACTGTATTGATGTTACTGTGCGTGATGGTCTCCTGGTTCTGCTCACCTCACTTTACATCCGTTCTTATAAGTTTTCCCAGGTTTTTCTGAAACCATCTTGCTCGTCGTTCCTTAGAGCACAATATTATTCCATCACAATCATATACTACAACTTGTTCAGCCATTCCCCAATTGATGTTACTATCTACAATGTTTTTAATTGAAAAAAAAAAGCAATTAAATATGGGGTAACTAGGTGGCATAGTGGATAGAGCATTGGGCCCGAAGTCAGGAAAACCTAAATTCAAATCTGATCTTAGATACGTAATAGCAGTATGACCCTGGGCAAGTCACTTAACTCTGCCTCAGTTTCCTCATCTGTAAAATGAGCTGGAAAGGGAAATGGCAAACCATTCCAATATCTTTGCCAAGAAAACCCCAAATTGGGTTACAAAGAGTTGGACACAATTGAAATGACTCAACAGCAACAAATTGAATAAAATAATAGGTAAGAGGAGAGGGTTAGCTAGATGACCCTATTGTCCCTTTATCATCTGCCAGCTCACAGAGATGCAGTATTGATCTTGCTCCTTAAAGCAAGAAGACTTCCTAAGACACAAATCCAGAGTGTAGGATGATAGGCCAAGAGCTGGGAGGGACCACAGAAGTCATTTAGGCCAATCCAGGATTTTAGAAATGAGGAAACTGAAATTCAGAGGTTAAGTAATTTGTTTGAGATTGCGGAGGTAGCCAGCGTCAGAGCCAGGTCAGAAGCCTGGTCCTCTGACTCCTGAGCTGGCTTTCCCTCCTGTACTGAGAGGTTGACTTCTGGAGCCCTGAGGGCCACCAGAGGACATCTATTCCCAGGGGTCTTGACATGTTTTGTACCATGGCCCCTTCTGGTGGAGCCTAATACATGTGAATTATTGCCTACATTAATAATTGAAGGAAAGACTAATTTTTTCACAATTATGTATTGAAACCATTTTTAGCATTAATTTAAAAACATTTTGAGTTCCAAATTCTTTTCCTCCCTTCTTGAGAGAATAAGCAATTTGCTGTAGATTATTCATATGCAGTTATGCAAAGCGTATGTCCATATTAGTCATATTGCAAAAGAAAACAGACAAAAAAATCCCAAGAAAAATAAAGAAAGTAAAACAAGTATGCTTTGATCTGTATTCAGACTCCATCAATTCTTTCTCTGGAGGTAGATAGCATTTTTACCATGAGTCCTTTGGAACTGTATTGGATCATTGTATTGTTGAGAATAGCAAGTCATTCATAGTTGTAAGGCATTGCTGCTACTGTGTATGATGGTCTCCTGGTTCTGATCACCTCACTTTGCATCAGTTCATGTAAGTCTTCCCAGGTTTTTCTGAAACCATTCTGTTCATCATTTCTTATAGCACAATAGTATTCCGTCACGCTTATGTACCATATGACTTTTTCAGCCATTTCCCAGTAGATGCTCATCCTCTTGATTTTCAATTCTTTGCACCATAAGAAAAGCTGCTATAAATATTTTTGTGCATATAGGTCCATTTCCTTTTATCTCTTTGGCATACAGATCTAGCAGAGCTATTGCTGAGTCAAAGGGTATGCATAGTTGTATAGCCCTTTGGGCATAGTTCAAATTGTACTTCTGAATAGTTGGATCAGTTCACAACTCCACCAACAATGCTTTAGAGTCCCAATTGGAAACACTAGTTTTGATTAGAGGTTAGTGAAAATAAGTTGTAATTTTTTTCCCCATGCAAGTTCGTGGATCCCCTGCAATCTATCCACAGATCTTTTGAGGGGCCTATGGACTCTGATTAAGAACCCCTGAACTCAAATGTTTCAAGCCTACAAACCTATTACTTTGAAGGTTTTGACTACTGATTTCTTCTTTGTAGCTGCAACATTCATTTTGGTCTTCCTCGTAGATAACTCCAGTGAAAACCCTATGTAAATACCTAGAACTCCCCACACAAAGGTGTTCATTGCCTGCTTTCAGAATTAGATACTGTTGTCTCCTGAGTCTATCTCCTCTTTGATTCTCATTCCAGACACTGAAGGGAGCCATGAGCTGGGGAGAAGGTCAGGTTCAGAAGAAAGTACTTCCAGTTTTCTTCATCCCAGTCCAGACACCTCAGCTACTTCATCTAGGAATGGAGAGAGGACATTGCGATCTCTTACCAATAGCAGCCTGCCTTCTGATGGAGGGGAGCACTCCACAATGCTTCTCCATGGCACTGAGGGCACTGTTCCTCATCTGGGAGTCACAGACACCACAGGCTCACTCTCAGCTTCCTCAGAGGCTTTGCAGACCCAAGAAGGTAAACTCTCTTCTCCAGGATCATTGCCTCCACATTTCTCTACCCTGCTTGGTCTGTCCATGGTTCTAGAATCATTAACACTTATTTAACACTGTGATGTTAGCAAAGCACTTTTGCACATGTTATTTCATTTTGATCTTTACACCAAACCTCTGAGACAGGTACTGTCATTGTCCCCATTTTACAGATGAGGAAACTGATGCACAGATCAATTAAAGGGCTTCCCTAGCATCGTACAACTAGGAAGAAGCTGAGGGTGGATTCAAACTCAGTCTTTCCTGCCTTGAGTTAGCTTTTGGATCAGAAAGGAATCTTAGAAGTTTGTGTGAATAAACTTCTCAGGGCGCGCCCCGCCCAAGGAATACGCTGTGGTGACATAGAGAATTTATACCAAGACAATAATCCCTATAGCCATTAGCGTTCATACGTGTTCACACGTGTTGTTTTTACAGCTCTGTGATCAGAATCTGCTTTCTCTCCACTCGTCACAGAGACTTCAGAGGCTGTCCGGTCCGAGCCTCTCACTTTATAGGTTAGGAAGCTGAGACTAGAGCAGTCAAGTGTCTTGCTTGGGGTCACACAGCTGAGTAAGTGTTTGCATTGGGACTGAAACCTGCTCTGTCTTCCTGGCCCCAATCCCAGTGCCTTCAAGGGTAACTGGGAAATGTTTAACAAATAAAAACACAGTAGAACATAGAAAATGGTAATAGGTGGTTTTTCTAAGTCTATATTTGGCCTGTAGGGATCCTTATGGATGGTTTCTATTTGAGTCTGACACCATTGCTTTAGATGAAGCCACCCTGGGGTGACATCTGCCAAGAATCCTACAATATTTCTTCTTTTTAAATTTATTTATTTTTATTTTTCAACATTCACTTTTATGAGATTTCGAGTTCTAAATTTCCCCCCCTTCCTCCCCTCCCCACAAGACAGCCTGCCATCTGATATAGGCTATACATGTACAATCATGTTAAACATATTTCCATATTGGTCATGTTGTGAAAAAAGAATCAGAACAAAAGGGGTAAATCAGGAGAAAGAAAAAAGAAGAAAAGAAAATTGTTGGCTTCTATCTGCATTTAGACTTCATAGTTCTCTTTCTGGATGTGGGGAGTGTTTTTCATCGTGAGTCTTTTGGAATTGTAAGAATCCTACAATCTTAAGATAGAATAGCCCACTTACTCAAGGATTGTGTCCTAGGAGAAAGAGAAAGAGAGGAGAGAGAGAGAGACAGAGAGAGACAGAGAGAGAGAGACAGAGAGAAAGAGAGACAGACAGACAGACAGACAGAGACAGAGACGGAGAGAGACAGAGACAGAAAGAGAGAGACAGAGACAGAGACAGAGAGAGACACAGATAGAGAGACAAAGAGAGACAGAGAGACAGAGAAAGACAGAGAGAGAGACAGAGAAAGAGAGAGAGAGACAGAGAGACAGAGACAGAGAGAGACAGAGAGACAAAGAGACAGAGACAGAGAGAGAGAAAGACAGAGAGAGAGAGAGAGAGAGAGAGTGTGGGTGTGGGCATGGGTGTGTGCATGTGTGGGGGTGTGTGCTTGCATGTGTGTGTGTGTGTGTGTGTGCATGTGTGGGTGGTGGGTGGGTATGTGTGCGCGTGTGTGGATGTGTTTCGAGGTTGAAGTTTCTAGCTGTTCATGTACCCTTGACCAAAAAGGAGAGGCTCCTTAGGAGAAGAATTTTGCCCTGGGCTCTTCTTTGTAAGTACCTGGCTCTGCTTAATTTTCATCACCATTTCATCTGTGGTCACCACAGTTAAGTAAAGAAGTTGGAGCTGAAAGTCTGAGGAGGGAATCAAGACGGCTAGAGTAGGGAGCAGCTAGGTGGCCAGTGGACAGAGCACCAGCCCTGAAGTTAGGAGGACCTGAGTTCAAATCTAGCCTCAGACACTTGATACTTAAGTACCCTGGGCCCGTCACTTAACCCTAACTGCCCCAGAAAAGAAGAGTAAGTAAAATAAAATGAAATAAAATTTAAAAATGGCTAGAGCAGGCCTTGTCTTGCCCTTCCCAAATGTCTCTGGTTCATTTGTGATCAATTCACTACAAAAGAAAGGTTGAGCCCCAACTGACTATTAATCATTTATCAAATATATAGATAACATTTGTTTCACAGAATCATAGATTTAGAGCTGGAAGGGACCTTAAACACCATCAACTCCTTTTTCTCCTCCCTCCTCCTCCTTCTTTCTCGGCCCAGATTAGAACCAAAATAGCCACTCACAGATATAATTCCACTGCTGATTGACCTGAAACCTTTGACTTGTTCTTTTCTGAATTGGACCATTTTGTCCCTTGTTAGGCTGCCTGTTGCCCTCGTGCTCTTAAGGGCTCAACACATGGGTACAGGACCATGTCTCAGACCAGTCTGCTTTAGCCCTGTTGGAGATCAGAGCTTCCAAGTTCAAGCCATCCACCAACCTCAGCCTACTTAGTAGCAGGGACTACAAGCATGTGTCACCAGATCTAGCACTAGCCCTTTCTTTTTACAGTTGAGGAAAGTGAGACACAGAGAGGTTAAGTAATTTGCCCAGAGTCACACAGCTAGTATCTAAGGAATGATATTAGTAGGTCTTTCCTGACTCTAAGTCCATTTTGGGGGGCACTTCACTTTTTTTTAATCTCACTTTCATTCCAAATATATCCTTCCCCTTCCTCTACTCATTGGAGCAATCCATGATAACAGAGAATTGGAAAAAACCACATAGACTCATAAGAGCAAATATGACAGTGTATGCAGTATTCTTCAATACCTATACTCTGCCCCTCCCCCATCTCTATAAAGAAAAGAGGAATATCTTCTCAACTTGGGCGGTGATATTTTAAAATTACACTCATGGCAGTTTCTGACTTGTCTGGCTGACCTAATTTCAATTCTTACCATTTTAGCCACTGGAAGTAACCCTGGACCAATGGGCAGCACAGTTATAGGAAAAAGGACATCCAGCTACCATACAGACAGCACATATATTTCATCGACCTTCACCAAAGTAAAAGACAGGACATTATTATCTATCACAAATAACAGCACATCTTCGGACACCATTAAAACCTTGACCACTTACAATAGAACCTCCAGCTCCTTGGCTTTGGAACCATCTTCTTCTGCTGCTGCTCTTCCCAAAGAAAACAGCGTCTCATCAGGCAAAGGGGAATTTGTCCTTCCTTCCACTGAAGCGTTGGCTGTGAGTTCTTCTGATTTACCAACATACACATCTGCAGCCAGTGTTCCCCCCAACACATTGCTACTTCAAGCCTCTGAATCTGTGTCCCCTGATCACTCCTCTTCATCTTCATCATTGTCACCTTTGCCATCTCCCTCAGTGTCACAGCTAAGTCAGGCATTTTCATCAACCCCACAGCCAACACTGGCTTCTTCCCCACTCTTGTTTTCCATGGCTGAATCCTCTCAGTCCATATCTTCCTCACTGCCACCTTTATCAACTCACTTGATAGAATCTACCCCATCCCCAGTAGTATTCCAACAGCCGTCTTTACCACACTCGTCTTCTACCTCCGTCCTTCCCAGTGATGAGCCTCAGCCAAGAGAGTCCTCTGTAACTTCCACCGATCCACTGACAGACTTATTCCCTACTGTGGTTCACAGTAGCCCATCAGCAGATCAGAAGAATCTGAGTGTCACCTACCAGGAGAAGACCAGCATGGGGCCTCCAAGTCTTTCACCAAGAGAATCAACAGAAGGGCTAAATAATAACCCTACAACCAAGGCCCCTTTACCTCCAGTCCCAACAGAGTCCTTCAGAGAGCCAACCCTCCCAGCCACCAGCACCAGGTCAGCTCAGCCATCAACAGTTATGAGAACCACAACTCACGCAACAGCTCAACCTTCAACAATTTCAACTGAACTCCCACCTCCAGTAATTGTTCTTACAACAGGGAGAGCAACAACTGAGAAAACCATCCTGCCCATTGGACCAGGGACTACGATGTCTCAGAGAACCCCTGAAGGTTTTGCCACCACGGAAGCTGGCAGAGTTGAGACAGAGGCCACCACCAAATCAATCTCCACCCCTATGTATGAACTGAGCTCAAGAGGAGCAAATCAAGAAGAGGGCACTCCCACTGCCCGTCTTACCATGCTATCATCTCTTTCCCCTCAAACTACAAAGGCTTCTACTCCTGCAGCCTTGACTCTTAAGCCAACCACTGTAGTCCCACTGAGCAGCATGAAACCAACTGCGACATCACGCTCACCAACAGGTAAAATTCATTCTCAGGCATTAATAACCAGTAAGGACACAGCTGGTGCACATTCTATGCTAGGTCCTAAGTACGTGAGAAATGAAGAATTGGTGGCCTCTGGTACATGGGAAATGAAAAGACTTTGTGGTATCTAAAGTCTCTGACAGTTCTAAATTCGTGAGCCCACCTGTCTGTATTTTTTACCTCTGGCCCACATAATTCTAGGGCTGTATAAAGCATTTGTTTTTTGGAAGAAGTCACTGAATTATTAATTCATTTAATGTTGGGGGTTGCTGAGCATAGCAAGTCATTCGCAGCTGTTCAATATTGCTGTTACTGTGTATGAGGGTCTCCTGGTTCTGATCACCTCACTTTGCATCAGTTCATGTAAGTCTTCCCAGGTTTTTTTGGGTGAGTGCTTGTTGGGGATCATCTGTCTTAGCAAAATAAAATGTAGAAAAAAGTTAAGAAAATAATTTTTTTGCACATATATAGAAGAATTGAGCATTAGAGTTGGAGGTCAAGAAAAGGTCACCCCAGTTATCTATTTTCTCAGGACGTCATTTCCTTCCTTTGAACTACAAAGGCATCTTCTGCTAATCATTGACTCTTCTCAGGTTACTAATTCAATTATTCCTTCCCTCCCAAATAATTGAATTCTATAGCCCCAGAATTTATAGGCCAGAAGGAAAAGGTGAGGACTGATAGGTTCATAGATTTAGAGCTGTCAAGGCCCTTAGAGACCAAATAAGTCAAACTTCCTTTTTCATAGAGTTCTTCTATTTTCCATGTTATGACCTCATCAACATATAAAATCATGTAATAAGGCCGGGAGGTGGAGGTTGTAGCTGGTTGGCTAGTGTTTGTCTTTCATTCTAGAAGGGGACCAAAGTGACATCACTGTGTTAAAGTCACGTTTCAGTGTGTCTGACTGTGGCTGATGAGACCAAGATGAGCTCATAATGCTCTACCACAGGTTGGCCACAAATAATGGTTGCTAGAAGCATATTGTAGTGATTAAAATGACCTCCTATTCATAGGACCATAGGGGTCATCGACTTGGAACTGAAAGCACCTAAGAGGTCATCTGGGCCACTCTCCTCACTTTGCATTTGAGGAAACTGAGCCCCAGAGAGGTTAAGTAACCAAAGTCACACAGCCAATAAGTGAAGAAGCCAGGATTTGAACACAGGTCTTCTGATTTCAAAATCTGGTGCTCTTTCCATTGAAGAATTTTAAAATTTTATTTTGTATTTTTTTTAATCTATCCAAGTCTTTTCTCTTTAGAAAGCATAACTATGTTTTTGTTTTTTGCTTTTTGGAGGGCAATTGGGATTAAGTGACTTGCCCAAGGTCACACAGCTAGTTTTTGTGTTAAATGTCTGAGGCCAGATTTGAACTGAGGTGCTCCTGATTCCCAGGCCAGTGCTCTATTCACTCTGCCACCTAGCCACCCCAAGCATAAGTATTTTTGCTTTAAAATTATTTTCATAATTTAAATGGATATACTTTATTTTGCTACAACAGATAATTCCCAATATTCTACCACTCCATCATCTCTCTAAAAAAAAACAATCAATGACTTGGGGTGGCTAGGTGACTCAGGGAATAATAGAGCACCAGCCTTGGAGTTAGGAGGACCTGAGTTCAAATCTGGCCTCAGACACTTAACACTTACTAGCTGTGTGATCTTGGGCAAGTGGCTTAACCTCAACTGCCCTGCCTTCCCCCTGAAAAATAAAAATAAAAATAAATCATTGGCCTCCATAAATACACGCCTGGCAACGTGATCCCTAGATCAGAATGGGCGTTTTAGTTGTTTTATTTGCACACTTCCAAATGGATTTCCACGGTGGTTGTAACAATCCACATCGCTACCAGCAGTGCATTAGTGCGTGGTCTGCTAAATGAAGACACAAGAAGCCCAGCCTCCTTCTGAAGCGGTCCCGTCACTAACTGAACAATTAATTATCAGCAGGAAGGAAAAAGGAGTCGCTCCCCTTTTACCATATCCTACTAACGTTGATGATGCAGCTGCCCTGAGTTTTGTGTGCCCTGTCATTCTTATTAGTGGGAGCTCTTTGTATTCAAAGTGAGAACTGGGACAGGGATTTATCAAAAGACAACGACTCAGCCGCATCCTTGGTCACATTACTCTTGGCGTTAGCAACGTCGTACTCTTTCATCGCTTAACTCTTCTCATAAGCTATATCCTGTGTCCCTGTCTCCATTCCATCCTCCTGCCTTCCAGCTTCCATGAGCCAATCCTTGCCACCGTTCTGATCCATTAGAACAAGTTTATTAGCCAATTTTGACCCATCATAAAACTAGCTTCTCTGTGTTGTAACCTGTTTCCTAGAGTGAGAATTATACAGTCTGGAGGCAAAAGGTGCAGACAGACAGGCTCCCAGATTTAGAGTGGAGACTTTAGAGACCATCAAGACCAACACACTATTTTACAGATGAGGAAACTAAGACAAAGAGGAAGTTAAGTGATATGGTCAGTGTCACACACCAAATTGGAATTCGAACTCAGATCCTTTTTGACTCCAAGTCCAGAGCCCTATCTACCATCCTGTGTGGCTTCTCCAATAAGAGTTTTTATTTTGTAGGCTACTGATATTAATAATATTTATTAATAACAATAATATTAATGGGCAGCTAGGTGGTACAGTGAATAGAGGGCTGGACCTGAATTCAAGAAGACTCATCTTCCTGCATTCAAATCTGGTCTCAGACCCTTCCTAGCTGTGTGACCCTGGGCATGTCACTTAACCCTGCTTGCCTCAGTTTCTTCTTTTATAAAATGAGTCAGAGAAGGAAATGGCAAGCTATTCCAGTATTTTTCCCAAGAAAACCCCAAAAGGGGTCACGAAGAGTTGGACAAGACTGAAATGACTGAACAACAACAATATGATTAATTATTAGTTGTTCAGTGTTAACAACCATGTCCTACTCTTTGTGACCCCTTTTGAGATTTTCTTGGCAAAGGTAGTGGGGGTAGGTCTGCCATTTCCTTCTCCAGCTCATTTTACAGATGAGGAAACTGAGGCAAACAGGGTTAAGGGACCTGCCCAGAGTCACACAGCTAGGAAATGTCTAAGGCTGAATCTGAACTCAGAAGATGAGTCTTCTGATTCCAGGCCCTGTGCCAGATCTACTGCTCTACCTAAGAGGAGGCAATTTTACTCATTTTGAGGATTCCTGTCTTTAATCACGCCACTGCTCCCTCGCTCTGCTATGTGGCTCCCACACTGTTGTATATGCCTTAGACGATGGATTCATTCCTGTGATGCCTAGCCCTCTGAGAGTGAACCTCCCTGAACTCACCCAGGGGCCTCCTGGGGTGGAATCCTCGTCTGTAAAATAAATGGGTTGAACTCCATGATCACTGAGGTCCCTTCTAGTCCTAAGTCCCTAAGTGCCTTGCAGGGAACTTCCCTCCTCCTGGGCTGGCGCTGCAGTTAGAAGCTGGATAAAGCCAATGGTGTTATTTTTATTGAGAAAAGGGGTGGGGCAAGAGAAAGATTTTGGCACTACTTCTGAGAAGTGCCTTGACTTGGTTTACCAAACTGTCCTCAGTAAAGGACACATGTTCAAAGAAAATGATTAAAATGGCATTTGGGATCAGTAGGGAGGAGGGAGACTTTGCAATGACTAGATTAAGGAGTTGAAATGCTCTTTTTATGCGGGAGCTGTCCTGGCAGCTGATGGTGCTTGATGGGTCAATCATCTTGAAGCCTGACTTACTCTATAGGGGGTTTGCAGCTGCTTCCAAACCCCGTTAATCATAGGCATTTTCAGCAAAGAGTAGGACATGTCACCCCACTCTGTGGCCTTCCCTCCAACCCCCACCCCAGATGGTGATTTTCTATTCTTCAGTGAAATGAAAAGCAAATCTCCTGAAAGATTTAGAGACCTATGCTTTAGGACCAATACAATTCACTTTCCCAGTCATTAGCAGCTAGCATTTATATAATACTTTAAGATTTGTGTCTATTATCTCATTTTATTTTCAGAATAATCCTGGGACATAGGTGCCGTTATTTCCCCCCATTTTACGGATGAGGAAACTGAGACATAGAGGAGTTAAGTGACTTGGCCAGGGTCACACATTTAGTCAGTGTCTGAAGCTGGCTTTGAACTGAGCTCATCCTAATTCTAGGTCTGGCGTTCTAACCACTGTACCGCCTAGCTACACCAAAGCCAAGGGAATTTGTTTTTTATATTAAAACAAAAATGGGATTCACAAGCCTAGTCCAAGACCAATGGATCATAAATTTAGAGCCATAAAGAACCTTAGAGATCTCTTATCCAGCTCTTTCCTTAGATTAGTAAACAGGCCTGTTGCAGTTACTTAGTTTGCCCAAAGTCAGGATTCGAATCCCTATCCTTCCCATTTTGCATCTGAAGTGGATCATTTCACTACAGACAGTAAAGTCAAGCTAGGCATTTCCATTCTCCTGATCATTTGCCGAACACCTTTCTTTGTTAAGCAGCCTCCTGGGCTCAGAGCTATGCCCAGTGCCCTCCAGAGAACAACAGACTGTGAACGCTGGGGATGGGTTACAGTCATGTACACGTATATGCTGAAGAACTATATGACGCGTGGAAAAAAAATTTTTTTAAACTCTGATAACCCTGGTATTTACATGACCTCAATCGTTAGTACAAGGGGGTATAGGGAATTCTAGCTCATTTTCATAACTGTCTTCCCAGAGTTGAGAAATCACTAATTTCTGGAAACATTTGTGAGTGAAAGGCACTATGGGTATTGATAAGGGCCCCAGTAAAGGGAATGCACAGTGACAGAAAAAGATGGCCGATTGCAGGTTATAATTCTTTTTCCTCCTCCAGATTTCCCTATTTCTGTTGAGGATGCCAACATCTTTTTTTTTATTTACTCAAGTTCAAAACCCCAGAGCCATCCTCAACACTTCCTTCTCCTTCTCCCGCTCTCCCCATATCTCACTGTTTTCGAAGCCCTTTTGCTTTCACTTCCAAATATTTTGCATCCATCCTTTTCACTTCACTCACATGACCGCCACACAAGTTCAGGTCTTCATCAGCTGAACTGTTGCAATTGCCTCCGAATTGGTCTCTCTGCCTTGGCCTCTCTTTTCTCCAGTCTGATCTATATAGCTATGAAAATAATCTTTCTAAGACATGTCACTCCTCTTCTCAAAGGCCTTATGTAGCTGGCTGTTACCACTAGGATAAAATACATACTCCTCAACTTCATATTTAAGGCTCCTCACAATCAGGTTTCAGCATACCTTTCTAGTTTTATTTCACATTATTCTCTTTTATGTGCTCTAGACTACAACCAAATTGGACCACTGGCTCATCTGTGAATTCAGCATTTCATTTCCCACCTGTGGGCATTTTCATGAGTGATCTTCCCCCATCCCCACCTCCCACCCCCAAATCTGGAGTGTCCTCCCTTCTCACCTCTCTCTCAAAATTCATCTTCCCCCAAGGCTCAGCTTAGATGTTACCTCCATCGTGGAGTGTCCATCAGGGACTGTCTCCTTGTGTTCCCAATGATTAGCACATTGGAAGTATTGAATAAATATGTCTTGAATCAAATCTAATATATTCAGTTTTGCACATTTTGTGTTTTCCCAGTTGAACATAAACTCTCTGAGACCCAGCATAGTGCCTTATACAAAATAAGCTCTTATTAAGTGTTTGTTGAATTAAATAAAATTATAATTCTGAGAAGTAGGGTCTGTGGTATATTTTAGTTAATTTATTTTTAAAAGAATGCTTTTATTTTATTTTTCTCAATTACATGGAAAAACAACATTCATTTTTATTAATTTTGAATTCCCATGCAACTGGGAAATAAGACATACAGGCAATGGTGTCTAGAAATATATCTTGCCCTATAGGAAAATAGAAAGGAAGGAGATAAAAAAAGGGGGGATGATAGAAGGGAGGGCAAATTGGGAGAAAGTATAATCAGAATGCATGCCATCTTGGGGTGAGGGTAGGGGAGAGATGGGTAGAAAATCTGGAACTCAAAATCTTGTGGAAATGAATATTAAAAACTAAAAATTAATTAATTAATAAAAAAAGAAAAAATAATTTTGAGTCCCAAATTCCCTCCCGCCACTTTGAGAAGGTGAAAACTTTGATATAAATTATTCATGTACAACCATGCAAAACATAGTTCCATATTAGCCATGTTGCAAAAGAAAAAACAGACCAAAAAGAAAAGAACAAAACCAAGAAAAATAAAGAAAGTGAAAAGTACTATGCTTTGATCTATATTCAGACTCCATCAGTTCTTTCTCTATTAGTAGATAGCATTTTGTTCTTAAGTCCTTTGGACTTGTCTTGAATCATTGTATTTCCGAGAATAGTTAAGACATTCACAGTTGTTCATAATGTTCTCCTGGTTCTCCTCACTTCACTTTGCATCAGTTCATGTAAGTCTTCCTAGGTTTTTCTGAAAGCTTCCTGTTTTTTATTTCTTATAGCACAATAATATTCCATTACAATCTTTTACCATAACTTGCTCAGCCATTCCCCAATTGATGGATATCCCTTCAATTTCCAATTTTTGCCACTACAAAAAAGCTGCTATAAATATTCTTGTACATATTGAACCTTTTCTTTTTTCTTTGATCTCTTTGGGATACAGACCTAGTAGTGATATTGCTGTGTCAAAAGGTATACAATGCTTTATAGTCCTTTGGGCATAGTTCCAAATTGCTCTCCAAAATGATTGGATCAATTCATAACTCTACCAACAGTGTATTAGTGTCTCAATTTTTTTCCCTCTGTGGTATATTAAAAAAAATTATGCTTTTATTTTTCATCACTTGACGTATGTTATTAATCCACACTGATCCTAACAGGATTCTCCAGGTATTATAAAGGCATCTCATTAACCTCAGCCTGAATATAATTGTCATCACCAAGCCTTAGCTGAAAGATCTTGAAGTGGATAGTAGGTGGTGTAGAAATATTTATTCTCCCATCCTCACCATCCACAGAGGCCCCACCTCTAGTTTTGCTTGTAACTCTTGGGAGCCCACTCCATCCTAGTGTGCTCCTTAATGAGTAAGGGAACAGAGGTGGGTACCACTGCTTGGGAGAATTTAATATTTCTTTTAGCACACATCTAAATTGTTCCTCCTTATTGATTCTCAAAACTTGGTTTTAGTCAACAGATGCACTGCAAACCCTTGTCTTCATGATGGGAAGTGCTTTGTGGATTCCTCTTCTAGTGGATATCGGTGTGTCTGCACCCCTTCCTGGCAAGGCGATGACTGCAGTGTGGGTAAGAGCCACAGTGGGGTCCTTCCTTCCTTCGTTCCTTCCTTCCTTCCTTCCTTCCTTCCTTCCTTCCTTCCTTCCCTCCTTCCTTCCTCCCTCCCTCCCTCCTTCCTTTCCTCTCTCCCTTCCTTCCTTCCTTCCCTCCTTCCTTCCTTCCTTCCTTCCTTCCTTCCTTCCTTCCTTCCTTTGTTCTCTCCTTCCTTCTTTTCTTCCTCCCTCTCTTTATATCTTGGTCTCTCTTTCCCTCTCTCTTCTCTCTCTGCCCTCCCTCTCTGTCTCTGTCTCTTTATATCTTTCTGCTTCTGCTGCCTGTCTGTTTTTCTTTCACATGACCCTTCCCCCACAACAAACCCTGGAAGAATGTCAGGAGGCTGGGATAATAGGACATAAAGTCCTCCCTTTGACACATGCCACCTGTGTGACCCAGGACAAATCACTTGATGTCTCAGCACCCTGGGCAGTTCTCTACGATTATTATTACATAACAGTTGTTGATCTGTATGGGTAGAGGGAGTTTTCTTACTGGGAAGCTTTCTGTGAGAGGACCAATGAAATCACGTGTGTGTGTGTGTGTGTGTGTGTGTGTTTGTGCACATGCATGCTCATGAATCACAAGCGTACACGTGCACACACACAGACATGATTAGAAATAGAGAAACTGGCTCAAATATCGAGGCTTTTTTGGTGTTTTTTGTTGTTGTTGTTTGATAGAGTGGCAGGATTGAAGCCGTTGCTTTTGAACATTGTCCTTAGGTTCTTGGATGAAAACAAGGCCTGACCTTGATGAGGCAGCCTACACCAGCACTGCAACTTATCCTCTCATTTTACGTCCCACCCTTTGGCTAATGTGTTGTTCCTGTCTTTTGTCTTCAGATGTGAACGAATGCCTATCGAACCCCTGCCCACCTCTGGCCATATGCAACAACACCCAGGGATCTTTTGTCTGCAGATGTCCTGTCGGGCACCAGTTAGAAAAAGGCATCTGTAACTTAGGTAAGAGAGTTAGCAGCACTTGTTCACAGCTTTACCCTGATTTGTTCTCTGGGATGATGAGGTGGTAGAGTGAGTAGAGCACTAGAGTTTGAGCCAGGAAAACCCAAGTTCAAATCCTGCCTCAGATACTTCCCAGCAGTGTGACCCTAAGCAAGTCATTTACCCTCCTGGTGCTCTTTTAGGCCACTCTTGTAAGACTATAAATTTAAAAGAATGGACAGACCTGCATTGGTGTAAGGAATTTCTGTACCTTCTGTGTTCCATATTAATGAAACTACAGGTCTAGTTCCTGTTGGTATTCCCTATAGGAAAAAGAAATTAACTTTTGAAATAAGAAAAAGAGTCAGATACTTTTAAAACCAAATTGAGCTTTTATAATTGTAAGCGTAGGGGCAGTAGGTGGCACAGTGAATGGAATACCAGGCCGTGAGTCAGGAATACTCATTTTCCTGAGTTCCAATCTGGCCTCAGACACTTACTAGGTGTGTAACCCTGAGCAAGTCACTTAACCATGTTTGCCTCAGTTTCCCCACCTGTAAAATGAACTAGAGAAGGAAATGGCAAACTGTTCAAGTACCTCTGCCAAAGAAACCCCAAATGGAGT
>CM053582.1:356061422-356132734 GCA_028627135.1 Pseudochirops cupreus
GAAGGAAGGAAGGAAGGAAGGAAGGAAGGAAGGAAGGAAGGAAGGAAGGAAGGAAAGGAATCAGAGAACATGGATTTCATTTTACAGTTAAGAAAAGTGAGACTCATAGAAGTTAAGTAACTTGCCTAAGGTCACACAGCTAGTAAGTGTCTGAGGAAATATTCAAACTCAGATCTTTATGATTCCAGTTCCTATTTGCATCCAGAGAAAGAATTGATAAAACAGAAGTATGTCTAGAATAATCTTGTGTGTCTAGAATAATATATATTTGTGTGCGTGTGTGTGTGTGTGTGTGTGTGTGTGTGTGTGTGATATATATAAACCTATTTTGTGTCCAATGGTGGTGGACCATGGGGGGGGGGGGGGTGGAAACGGGAGAAAAAAAAATCTTCATGATAATTTTGTTGTATATTTGAAAGGAATAGCAAGTTGTGGATGGTGGGTGTGCAGTTTCATAGCAATCATGGAAATGCTTCTTTTATTCCATAAATCAAAACTAATTTTTTTAACAGAAAGTTTACTGGGCCCTTATCTTTGCTGGCTCGGGCTTGTCCTGGCCCCTGAGTTCACACCTGCTGAGGTCCCTGGAGGTGGGGAGTAATACAAGCAAATTCCCCGGTGGGGGTGGGGGGTGGGGGTGAGGGGTGGGGGTGAGGGGCCTGCCACGTAAGAAGATGAAGTTGAAGAGCAAGCCGCCAGGCGATCTCTCCTGCCGCTTTCTAAAAGAGGCAAAGATGCCGGCAGTTCTTTCTTTAACCTGGAAGAAAGCACTCACTGGACCCTTCAACCCCAGGAACTGTCAGGGGGCGGGAGGCAGGGAGTGGTCCTCCCACTATCGCCTGTGTTGTCATCTCAACTGGAGCTCACGTCCCAGAGAGAGGAAGCTGGCTGGCAGCAGTCCACCAGAGGAGACCCACTAGCTTCATGGAATGATAAAAAGGCAAGAAAAAAACATCCTGCTTCTGAGAAGGAAGAGGAGGAGAGAGCAGAGAGGGGGGAGAGAAGGGGAGGGGGACAGAAAGAAAGATCAGGCCAGCTGCGGGCTGAACTTGGTGAATTGTGGCCCTGGGCTTTAAACATCTGAACAGCTCTGGCAGCAGACTTTTATAAACTCTGAAGCTAATTTATTCCACAGACCTCTTCATAGTGGCCCAGTCACTGTAAGGAAATAATAGAAACACAGTTTGTCTAGAAAGTTTATGGTTGTCAAAAACGAACATAAAGGAATAGAGGTGCAGCTTACAAGCTTCAGGGTCTACTGGTTGAAAAAAAATGGGAGGGACAGCTAGGTGGCACAGAGAAGAGAGCACCGGCCCTGGAATGAGGAGGACCTGAGTTCAAATGTGGCCTTAGACACTTAACGCTTACCAGCTGTGTGACCTTGGGCAAGTCACTTAACCCTGATCGATCATCCTGCCTTCCCCCCTCCAAAAGAAAAAAAACAAGGAGCAAAGATTCTTAGGTCTGCCACTAATTTGCTACTAGGGAAAGACTAGCAACAGTATCTGATCTACAAGGAAAATGAATGTAAGACAAGGTTTTTTTTATTTTTTATTTTTCCTGTGTGTCACAGACTGCCCCCTCCCCAACTTTGGCTATCTGCTCAAGATTATGGACACCCTTTCAGAATAATGATTTTAATGCATAAGATGAAATACAAAGGAAACCCATTATATTATCTCTTCAGACTAGCTAGAAATTCTATGATATTTAATACAGGTAACTCAGTTCCTGGTTTTGATATTCTCCATGTGTTCTGCCAAGCTTTAGCCTGTGGTCATCCATCCACCTATTCATCTATCCATCCATCCATCCATCCATGCTTTCATCCATCTATCCATCCATCTATCCATCCATCCATACATCCATCCATCCATACATACATACATACATACATACAAACATTAACTGAACACCTTTTATGTGTAAGTCACATTCTAAGATACTCATACTCTATGATTTCTTTCAAGACTAAGTTCAAGCACCATCTTCTGCAGTAGACCTTTCTTCCTAAGCCACTAATTCCTTTCCCTCTAAGGCAACTTTGTATCCACTTCATATATGTCTTGAATAGACCTATATACGTATATGTTATCTCCTTCATTAGAATGCAAGCTCCTTGAGGGCAGGGACTATTGTCACTTTTTCTTTGTTTCCTCAACACTTAGCACGGTGCCCGGTACCCAATAAGTACCTAATAAATGCTTGTTAACTGACCTCACAAGATTTTTGTGAAGATCAGATTAAATACTCTATGTAAAGTCTCTTAAAATAGGGCCTTAAAGCCCTATTTAATGCATTGACTACTGTGACTGGATTTTTCTCTGGAGATTTCTGGGATGAATGTTCAGTAGGACTGAAGAGTATTTCTTTCATATTAGTCACAGTACTAGGCATATAACAGGTGGTCATTAAGCATTGTTTATTGCTATGGAAAGTTCCTAACATTATTTTACTTTTAAAAATTATTTTTTTCATTTCAATTAATTTTTTCAATGAATAAGTATTGTGTCAGATCAAGATAATTCTAGGAAGACTTGTATGAACTGATTAAGAGTGAAGTGCACAGAACTATATATAGGAAAAGTGTTGTGGTATTTGACAAATGGATTTTGAAAAAGAAACAGAATGAAGGATGCCATTAGAGAAATATACTGGAAAGAGATAGAGACAGGCAAAAAAGAGAGAAACGGGCAGAGAGAGAAAAGGGAGAGGAAGGAGATGAGGGGGGAGAGAGAAAAAAATAGAGAAGAAGGAGAGAAAAAAGAAAGAGCAGGCTGGGGGGGAGACAGAGACAAAGAGAAGGGGGTAGGGATAAAGGGGGGGGGAGCTTACTGTTCCCCTGATATTCCTGTCTTGTTGGGGGAAAGAGAATCAATGGGAGAACATGGATAAAAGCATCAAAGAATGCACAGAAATGCATGGTCTATCATCTGTGTCATTGGAAGGAATGTCCAAATCCATGAAGTTGCAGAACAATTTGTACATTTAGAATTGATAGAGCACTCTCTATTGATAGTCCCCCCATCTCCATGGAGCCTTCTCCAACAATTCTGGCCCATGTTCTATCTCCACCTCTTGGCCACTCAAAGACATTTTACCTCTGTTATAGAGTTACTTATAAACCTTAAACATTGTATAAAAGTGAGCCACTTAATGATTATTCTTATTAATATTATATTACTAGAAGGCAGAGGCAAGATGCCAAATTAGTAGAAAGCAGCCTGCTGCTTAGCAGTCCCTCCCTACCCCCCAAAAAAATCCTCTACAAAGATGGAGCCATGAGCAGGAAATCCAAGACAAAAATCAAAGTATCATTTTTTTTTTCAGTCCACATGAGCATACTGAGGTGAGGCTATTGAAACAGACAGTGAGGTCTTCCAGTAGCAGAGATGGAGTCTGCTGGGGAGCATCCAGGGACTAAAAGAAGACAATGCTATACACCAGGGCAAAGCAAGGTCCCACAACCACACTCGGGCACCCAGACCTCGTGCAGGATGTGAGGAAAGTGCCAACTAGCAAGCAACTTTGTCACTTCTCAATTTTTGGTCACAGTTCCAGGGCAGCCTGAGTAGGGTACCTGTCCCTAGGAGTAGAGCATGGTCTCAGTTCAATCTGAAGCCTACAGTGGAATATCAGATCATCAATATTCTGTCACTCTGAAGCTGCAGAGCTTCCCACCTGGCTGATAGGATTTGGGTCCAGAAACAGTCTGCTGGTACTTCCTCCATTCAGGGAGAAGCCTACAAGAGTGTTCATCAGAACCAAATGCATGTCAGGGGCTTGCTGAGTTCAGACCAAGTAAGCAGTGATTAGACTTTACCTTAGATCACAACACTTGGGGAGCACTGAAAGCTTATAGGTCCCCAGACTAAGCTGTCCCTGAGATGCTGGCAATACCCCACAAGAAAGAAGACAAAAACTCATTTCACATATTACCCCCAGAAATGTGCTGAGCAGAGCTCTAACATAAAGTTCAAAGTCAAGAAGTAGGCTGGAAGATTGAGCAAATAAGAAAATAATAATGAAGAGCTATTAGGGTGATAGAGATTCCCAATATTTAAACCCAGAAGAAAAGAATGTCTCTAAAGAACACAAACAAAGCCTCAAATAATGTATGACTAGTATTAATGTTGGAGAGATAGGTAGGAGAGGGGAGAGAGTGCTGAGCCTGGTGTTAAGAAGACTCATATTCTCAAGTCCAAATCTGGCCTCAGACATTTAATAGGTGTGTGACCCAGAACAAGTCATATAACCCTTTTGCCTCAGTTTCCTCATTTGTAAAATGAGCTGGAGAAGGAAATGGCAAACCCCTCCAGGATCTTTGACAAGAAAACCCCAAATGGGGCAAGGAAGATTCTGAAATGACTGAACAACAAGTATTAATGTTAAATTATGGCATCATTTGACAAGTCTTTACATTGTTTTATTACTGGATCATAGATTTAGGGCTAGAAGGGACTCCAGAGGCAAGCTAATCCAAGGCTCTCATTTTACACAAGAGGAACTGAGGGCCTGGGAGTCTAAGTGATTTACTCAAGGTCATGCAAGTACTAAGTGGCAAAGGCAGGATTTAACCTGTCCTTTTATCCAAATCCATCAATCTTTCCCCTATACCACAAACCCTCTACGTTTCAGGCGAGGGAAAATCCTCTCTCTAGAGATACTCATTCTAAAGGTAGGGGAGATACCATGGATTTTTTTTTTCATCTCCTGCAGCACCTGGCACATATTTCTGGGCACAAAGAATCTTAAATACAGAACTAAAAGAGACCTACAGGTCATCTTCAACTACCTTCCATCTACTCTGGACATATCTTATATGTATGCACCTAGTTGTTTTCATGTCTCCCCCGTTAGAATGTGAGCTCCCTGAGGGAAGGGATTGTTTTTATCTATTTTTATATCCCAATTGTTTAGCCTGCCACATAGAAAGTATTCATAGATGCTTAGTGACTGACTCGGAGTTAAGTGATCTTTCCACTGATACCCAGTGGTTCCCCCCAGCACTGTGCTGCTGGTCATGGCAGATACTCAATCTAGACTAAAGCAAACTGAATTGAAGCAAAGGTCTGGCTAATGCATATCCTTAATAACCTCAGAATTAATGAGCTGTCTCTTTTGATCCAATTCTGACATTAGATTGTAAGCTTCTAGAGGGCAGAAACTATCTTTTTCATATGTCCGAAGCATTTAGCACAGCGCCTGGCACATAATAGATTCTTTTTCTTTTTGGAGGGGGAAAGGTAGGGCATTTGGGGTTAAGTGACTTGCCCAAGGTCACACAGGTAGTAAGTGTTAAGTGTCTGAGGTCCAATTTGAACTCAGGTACTCCTGACTCCATGGTGCTCTATTCACTGCACCACCTAACTGCGCCCACATAATAGATTCTTAAGAAACATTTATTGACTGACCACTACTAGGTCTCTTCCTTTTTTCCTTCCTATTTCTTTTCTCAGAAATCTCTCAGTCACTTGTTACAGACACTTCATTTATCTGGCACGGTCAGCTGGTTAAGAGAATTTTCCAAATAACAAAAATGTTCTATTCCAAGTGCCAAAACTTTTCGTTTTAACCATTTAGGGTGAACATCTTTCTCACACATGAGGTGGGCAATACAAACAGTTTACAGATAAGGACGCTGAGATGCATAGAGATTAAGTGAATTATGTAAGATCACAAAGGTATCAAGTAGAAGAGTCAGACTGAATCCAGGTCCTCTGACTACAATCTCAGTGGTCCTTCCATAACACTGCACTAATTCTGACGTCAGAAGTTGCCTCAATTACTCCATCTGCAAAGTAAAGGGGGCTGTACTAGCTAGCTTTGAAGGTTCTGTTTGCTCCAGATTTATAACCCTTGGGGAAGAAAACAAAGGGGGAAAAGTTTGGATAATTCACCTCAGAAGAGAATTAAAAACTCATATTAAGCTCTGGAACGTGATTTTTTTTTATTTCAAATTAAATATGGCTCTGATGAAGGGAAGGAATAGGAGACGAGGCTGGAATGGTGGGAGTTGGGTCTTTGAATACTAGCTCCGACCCTTGTCCTTTCTAATGACAGACCTGGGGAAGCACCCGGATCCAGAGTAATCTGAGCCGGCATTAGGTGTGGTGGCAGCACAGGCGGTCCCCTCCCCCCATATCCTGGTAAAGGATGAAGATGAACACGTTGCCATTTCCTCAACAAAACCTCACCATCCGTCCGTCAGCAGCACACGCCGCTGGAAGCCCTGCAGGGGGGAGGCTGGGCAGTCCCTCTTCCCTGAGCTAAAGCACTGAAGTCTCCATCCCCTCCTGTCCAAAGGGGAAAGGAAAACAGCCTAATAATATCCTGACCAAGTGAGTGACTTTCTTCAGTATCAGCCTAACATGAGATAATCGCTAAGCCACAGGCGTACACAGACAACAGCCTCCCCGCCAGATCCCCCCGCCCCCAGCCAGCTCCCTCCCTTCTGGGTTCCTTACGCCTCCTTTCAGCTCGCCCCTTTCTCCCTGTCTCTGGCTCCTGGCTTCCTTCAAGTCCCAGCTAACACTCCTGTTTCTAGGAGAAGTCCCTTCATTCTAATTTCTCCCCTGTTGATTCTTCCCAATTTATCCCGTACGGAGCTTGTTTGTACATAGTTGCTCGCACATTTTCTCCCCCATGGGATGGTAAGCTCGTCGAGGGCAGGAACTATCTTTTGGAACTAACTCTTAGCACAGTACCTGGCACACTAAGTGCTTAATACATGTTTACTGACTGCTTTCTGCTTCTTACAATCCAAAGACAGCTAGAGATGCTGTTGAAATAAATCATATTATCTTTTACCCTACCCACATTTCTCCCCAGAATTTATTTCTTATCCCATCAGATGAGTCCCACTGGGCAGGGTCCCTAGCCCACCAAGGGGAGCTAGGTAATAGTGGCTAGAGTACCAGCCTTGAAGATGGGAAGATTCAAATTCAGATCTGGCCTCAGATACCTTCCCCTTCTGTAAAAGAGGGATAATAAAAGCACCTCCCTTATAGGATTGTCATGCTTATAAAATGAGATAACATATGTAAAGCATTGCATAAGTGCTAGTTGTCATTACTGTTACTCACCAAGGCTATGGCTGTGTTTCTACAGTGACCATGCAGTTCTTTACCCAAGCCTAGAAAGATGAGGGTCTCTGTTTAAGCAGAATACTGCCATGGTGTTTAGGTATGACTAGAACTAAATTTAAAGCAAGCAAAATGTATTGGGTTGTTTCTTTTTTCTCTTTTTGTAATGGACTTTCCAGACCCTAAGTGGAGGAATGGGGCCAGAGATGGGGAAGTGGGATGGAGGGGGAGGGGAATGAGTGGAGCATGGTCTGCTAGCTGGAACCACAAGGAGGTAACAGGCTGACAAGTATATCTTTGCAGTCGGTGCCACCACCATATTCTGGCACACCAAATCACCTACCACTGTCCTCTCCTTCCTGCAACTCCCCTTGTTTCTTACAGCTACTAGAGTGGAAAAAGCTTTGGAGTCAGAGGACTTGAGTTCAAATCCTGCCTCTGATACTCACCACTATACCTGCAAGTCATGTAACCTCCTTGGGCCTCAGTTTCCTCATGTGTAATATGAAAGGGTTAGATTGGACGATCTCCAAAATCCTCTTCAGCTATGAACTCTCAGCTACGAATAATCGTTTGTATAACATTTCAAGTGTTAGCTCAGCCAAAGTCAGTTGTTTCAGTTGTGCCTAACTCTTGGTGACCCCATTTGGGGCTTTCTTGGCAGAGCTACTGGAGTGGTTTGCCATTTCCTTCTCCAGTTCGTTTCACAGATGAGGAAACAGAGGCAAACAGGGTAAAGTGACTTGCCCAGGGTCACACAGCTAGTAAGTATCTGAGGCCAGATTTGAACCCAGGAAGATCAGTCTTCCTGACTCCAGACCCAGCACTCTATTCACTGCACCACCTAGCTGCACCTTCATTTTTCAGGTGAGGAAACTGAGTCTCAGAGGTTAAATGCCTTGCCCAAAGTCACATGCTGAAGCCAGGGCTGAAACCCAAGTCCTTTGAGTCCAAAACAATCCTCTTTCCACTGTAACAGTTTGTCTTCCCAGGATCACCTTGTCATCACCATCACCACGGTGCTCTCCAGTAAATTCACATGTAGATTGTAAAGAGCACACCTTACTTTGGGGCTACAGTTTGCTGAATTGAGTTTGATTGTGTTCATACACCCACACTGGCTCCTGGCTCCATTCTGAGAATGACTGGCCTCCAATAGTCCCACCTTGGTCTCTGAGCAGTACCTTTATTTGCTGAGTGACTAATGGTACATCTCATCCTGACCCAGATAACGAGGCAAATGGTCTTTGGGCACAGGGCGAGATTAATTGTTACCATTACTACCAACAACCACAATAATGGAAGAAGTGATACTGGGTGGCATTTTGTGGCATTCAGCGGCTCAAATCCAACCAGAGCACTACAAGGACCAGAAACAATGCAAGGGATACTATTTTTGCCTTTATTTTTGGAAACAAGGTGTTTTTGTTTTTGTTTTGCTTTACAAGCGTCAAGAGATTCTCCACAATGGCTTTATCAACTGCATTTACTTGCAATTTGGCCTTACAAATCTAAAATAGCAATCCGATATTGCCACAAAAAGAAGGGAGGAACAGTGCACTGCTCAGGACCTCCCATCAAAGAGCTACAGTTTGGGGCAGCTAGGTGGCACAGTGGATAGAGTACCACGCCTGAAGTCAGGAGGACCTGAGTTCAAATCCAGCCTCAGACACTTGACACGTAGTAGCTGTGTGACCCTGAGCAAGTCTCTTAACCCATGACTGCTTAGTTTAAGAAAAAAAAGAAAAGGCTAAAAAAAAAAAAAAAAGGTAATAGCCCCATGGGGCAGCTAGGTGGCACAGGCACCAGGCCTGAAGTCAGACTCATCTTTCTGAGTCCAAACTGACCTCAGACACTTACCAGCTGTGTGACCCTGATCAAGTCACTTAACCCTGTTTGCCTCAGTTTCCCCAACTGTAAAATGAGCTGGAGAAGAAAATGGTAAACCACTCGAGTATCTTTGCCTAGGAAAGCCTAAATGGGGTCATGAAGAGTTGGACACGGCTGAAAAACAACTGAATTACAGACAGCAGCTTCACATCTGAGCAAAACGTTGCATCTTGGTTCTTCCCAGCACATTTTGTGTTTCCTCCCTTTTTTGCAAGTTTGCTAATATGCTGTGTGCCCCTGTGGCCTCTGATGTACCTGCTGCCATCTAAGCAAGACAGGATGAATGACTGATTACGATCTTGCTTGGTGCTGGTGGTGGGGAGGACTGCTTTCTCTGCCTGCAGCCAGAATCTGCCAGGTTTCTTAGCTTACATAATGCTCTGCAGAATCACCTCATAGTACCTCTTCCACTATGAATGATTATCATGCTTATGATGGCATTCCTAATTGCTTCCTGCCAATCTTCCAACACGGAAGATTAATTTGATCATAGGATTTAGAAGTGAAAGGAGCCTAGAGCTCATCCAATTCCTTCCTTTTACAAAAGGAGAAACTAAGGAAACCAGGTAGGAAAAAGGACTTAGCCAAAGACACATAGATAAGAAGTAGTACGGCCAGGGTTCAAGGTCAACAGTCTTCTGATTCCAAATCTAGTGTTCTTTGTATTATACCACTGGCAATCTCTAATGATAAACATTACCATAAACAAATTTGAAAACTAACAATAACAGCTCCTATTTGTACAGCACTTAACGCACAAAGTGAATTGTTTGCAGAGCTCTTCTTAGCTTACAAAGCTCTCTTTAGCCGGCCTTATGGAGACAAAGGATGGTCCGGTGGAAGGGGACTTGGAGTCAAGAAGATTTGAGTTCAGATCCTACCTCCAGAATGTACTGCTTGTGTGATGCCAGGTGAGGGGTGTAATCTCTATGTGCTTTGGTTTATACATTGATATACTGAGAAGGGGGGACGTGATAGCTCTAAGTTTCCTTCTGGCCCTAAATCCACAATTCATAATCCTTTCATGTAATGTAGTACATTCTAGTTCTTAGATTTCTGCCCCCTCTGGTTGCTCTTCATCTTCCTCTCACTCCACTCCACGTCTGCTGCCTTGCCTGGTTTCCACTCTGTGGAACAAAATACCTCCATGCCAGACATTTCTCTTTCCTGACTCTTTTCATGCACTGTCTCTCCCATTAGAGCATAAGCTTCTTGAGGGCAGGGACTTTCTTTTTACTAAATATATCTCTGATGCTCAGCACAGTGCCTAGCACATAGTAGTAATAAATATTCATTGGATTGGATTCCTCCCATGCCCTAAATGCGGGCATTCCCTTGGCACTTCTCTTTTTGTATTCTCACTTTGGGATAATTTTATCTATTCCTATGGCTTCAATTATAACCTCCACGTAGATGACTCCTAAATTTTATCATTAGCCCAAAGCTCTGCTCTAAGGTCAGTTCTCTTATTTTTATATCACACACTAAACATTTCCCATCCCCTTAAATGTGTGCATGGTTCTTCCTTGACAATATGCTGCAGTAGATTTATGCCCATCCAGTGCCCCTCCATGGCCCCCTTGGCAGCCCTAATTCTCCAGAGGCTGTGGGGCTCCAATATTCCCAGTTACAGAACATCCCTAGAAGAACACCGATATTAAAAATATAGGTCTTTGTTTCAAGGAGAAGCTTGGGGTCATTAAAAGCAATGCCCCACATGTCATCTAAGCCATCTTCCTCTTCTTCGGTCATGCGTCCCATTCACTGGCCATCCGATGTGTCTGCCCATAGTAGTCATACTTAGGGATCAAGTCTACGGGCTATCTATCTAATGCAGAGCATAGTCTAGATGGCAGATATTCTTCATTCACTTGGCTACAAACTCATTTGTAAAATCTTATCAAGAGTATGATGGAAAGTTGTGAGTAGTATCATCCTTCTAAAGCAAAAATCAATAGAGAGAAAAAGAAATTTACCCTTCCAAAAAACCCCAACTTAGTGAGAGATGCTATTCAGCCAAGTCATCCGAGGGACATTTAAGGAAGAAACCAGAAGGAGGACAAGTAGATGAAAAATGGAAAAGATCTGTCAAAAATTTTAATGACAAATTTGCCTCCATCAATGAAAGTGGAGCTACCACATTTGAACTCCCACATTGTAGTCTTTAATGTGCTTCATGAGGAAGAGGAAGTCCCCTCAAAATGAAAATGCTCAACTCATCTCTTTTTTCCCCTAAAACTACCTCTACTTATGACTTGCCTTTCAGCAATACTGTCAGTTTCTGGTTCTCCGAAAATTACACAGGGTCCACGATGTTAGGAACACTGATTTCACCCAATACCAGATAGCAAAACTAGAGACCAAAGGGGTCAAGTGCCTTGCCTAGATCAACCCAGCAAAGTCATAATCAAACAATCTCTGCTCTCCCAGCCTTTTTTTTTAGCTTGGCCAGTCAAGTACTTGCACCTTTTTTGAAGTGATTAATCACGTGCTGCTCTGGATTGCTGTCTTAAATTATTATTTATTTCTTAAATGCCTCTTTGTAATGGGGGGAGGGTTGGTCCTTGGTTCTTGAAGGCCAGGCAGACTCAGCACAGGTCAAAGCAATCTGGAAAGACTTGGAATCCTGGCCCAGGGATGGATCTGGCTATACCTACTGCCTGAGAACCAGGCTGGCTAACTGAGGAGAAGGCTCATCACCAAAGAGTTGGCCACCAGTTGTTGAATTTTGGAGTTTCAGTGACTTATGAAACCTTCTACACAAAAATCGGGAAGGATTTCAGTCTGGGCTGTGGGAAGCTGTGCACACGTAGCAGAAAAAAGCATCTATCTCCTTCGGCACTAAATTAGTGTGATTTGACATTTAATAGGTGAGGCACTGTCCTCCTAGGAAAGTCTACCTGGAAGTCAAGTGGACTTGGCCTCAAGTCCTTCTTTAGACACATACTGACAGGGTGACCCTGGGCAAGTCACTTTACTTCTTAGTATGTCTCACTGCCTCTACCCCATCCCTTATTCCCAACTCTCTAAGACTATAATTTGTGAAGAAGGTGCCAATCGGGGCAGCTAGGTGGTGTAGTGAATAGAGCACTGACCCTGGAGTCTGGAGAACCTGAGTTCAAATCTGGCCTCAAACACTTAGCATTTACTAGTGATATGACCTTGGGCAAGTCACTTAACCCCAATTGCCCCGCCCCCCCCTCCAAAAACACAAAAAAATAAAAATAAAGAAAGTGCCAATCTGCATTTGTAAAGAGAGGTTTTTTTGGTTTTTTTTTTTAGTAAAGGGAGTTTCTTAACTGGGAGTTCCCTATATAATGAATTCATAAATCTCCTCCAAAAACATTTCCCCCCTATGTATTTATATCTCATTTATTCTTGTCCTCCTTTTTAAGCCACACAACTTGGAATATCCTCCATTCATTGGATCCTAGATTTAGAGCGGGAAAAGACCTTAGAGTGAATTATGGCCAAGCTCTTCATCTTACAGACAAGTAAACTGAGGCAGAGTGGGGTTAAATGACATGTCCAGGGATATACATCCACTAAGTATCTGAGGTAGGACTTGAATCCATATCTCATTGATTCCAAGGCCAGTAACCCACATCTTATGCAATGATGAATTCCTACCAACTGCAAGGACAGTGATAAGTTTGAGAATGTACAGGGTGGGGAAGGGCCTGGAATTACATGGGGAACCAGCAATGTTCACAAGGGAGAAGACTCAAAACTCCTCCCAAAACCTCCCCTGAAGGAGGGCACCCCAGCCAACTATCTCTTCAGTACCTATGAGGCAACACACGGGTCGTCTTCATATTCTATCACACCTCCTCTTCCTCCTCCCCATCCACAAACCCCTTTTTAGCTTCCTTGTGCATGTTGTTTTTTCCCCTATTAGAGTGTAGGCTCCTTGAGGGCAGGGACTGTCTTTTTTTTTTTCTTATTTGTAACCCCAGCACTTAGCATGGTGCCAGGCTAAAGTAGGTACTTACTAACTGTTTATTAATAGCCTGACTGATTGACTCAGGGTGGGGGACAAGATGGTAGTCTTCAAGGATTTAAATGACCCTTTTTAGAAGAGGGATTAGGCTTGTTTTGTTTGGCCTTAGAGGACTGGACTAGGAGAAAGGGTAAAAGTTAAAAAGAGGCACATTTATGATTGACGTCAGCAAAAATTTCCTGACAGAGCTATTTAAAATAGACCTGGGATGCTTCAGGAGGTATTGTGATTGGTTGTCCCCAACTAAACGTCTTGGAACAAAGCTCGGATTGACCATTTGGAGGGGATCTGGTAAAGGAGACTCTTTGGGGATTTTGTCTTAATTACTGAAGTCACTTCCAACTCTGAAATTCTTCAGTCCTGTGCTTGCATTTCATACCAATCTCTCAGTGCTGGATGAAATGGAAATGGTGCCCTGCACTCCATTTCTGTGACTACTATTGGTCTATGGAAACATCTATATTTCCACAAGCTTACAAGATCCAGAAATGGGGTGCACAACTCTACCTTCTCCTCTATGTCAGTAGTTTTCATAGAAAACAGTGTGTCCTTCCTACTAGTGATCTAGAATTTGTTTCGTTTCATCTTTAGCTCAAAGTTAGGATTTTAAATCCACCACCCATGTTAGGATGAAGCTTGGCCAGACTTACAGCCTAATGGAAAATTAGGAACATTTTACTAACCTTGTCTTGTGTCTTCTGAAATCTTTCCAAGCAGTTAGAAACAGCTGAATCTCTATTTATTTTTAGGACCAATGGGGATTGGTGGAGGGGTAGTTATCAAGAGGCCCAGTTCAACTCAATATGAGAAATTTCCAAACTATTAGTGGCATCCCAGCAATGGTATGGGCTACCATGTAAGGTATAAGTAGGCGGAATGGCCTGACACTTTCAGGGGTCCTTGAATTTGTTTTGTTTTGAACATCTTAATAAATAACTGCATTCCAAGATAATTGGTTTCCTTTGTAATACTATCGATTTTATTTTGTAAAATAAATTTTCTTTTATTTAAATCTAGATTGGCTTAAATTTACAAAATAAGCAAAATCCTATGGAAACCCTTCCCAGAAGAATATTCTTAACTTAAAAAAAAAAAGCATTATTTTGGAAAAGGAGTCAGTCCATAAGCTTCGCTAAACTGCCAGAAGAATTCACAACAACAACAAAAAGGTTAAGAAACTGCGCTGAATTTGGAGTAAGAAAACCTGGGTTCAAATCCCAACCTCTTTAGGTTCTAAACCTGTCACCTCCTTGAAGACCGGGATTATGACTTGTAGCTATACAGTGCCCACAAAATACCTTCATGCAAGGCTGTGCTGGAGCAGCTCAAATTGGTTCATATGAGTCAGTTGTTAAATTTTCAGTGTGAGCGATTAAACCCGAGAAATCAGGGAAAAAAGCTACAAATCCAGGGTTGATTTACTGTTTTGTGAAATGTCTGTAGAAAATATTTTAATAATGTAGATTAAACTTAAAAGTATGTCCAGCATATCTCCACCTCCTTTCTCCCCCTCCCCATCTCCACCTTGCCTCTACAGAGAACTGGTTGTTAAGCATTTACCAGCACACCCCTGCCTGCAAAACAGAGACATACTTGATATATATTTGTTCATTGACTGTTGACTGATTGATAAACCAATCATAGACTCATCCGGTCTAAGGCTGGAGTGAAGGTTAGGGATGATTGACTTTAATTCCCACATTATATAGATGCAGAAACTGAGACCAAGAGAGAGGAAGGGACTTGACCAAATGGTAGTTAGTAGCTGAATGAGAGCAAAACCAGTCTTTTGACTCCAAATCCAGTAAAATGGTCTAGAGACAGAGGTAAGGCTAATGAAAGCAAGGGAAGGAAAACATGACAGCTGAGTTAGAATGAGTCCAGTCCGGGAAGCTAAAAATAAAGCAATTTGACCAAAATTGAGCAAGGACACCATGGAATCTCTCTTCCCACTGAGAAAGTATTCATAACAAACCAACGCTCCTTGTTGAGGGGGAGGGGGAAAGGCAGAGGAGGAGTGGCTGAGGAAACACTAAAGTATCTGTCCTACTATTTTCATCTTGGTTAATAATAATACAGCTGAGGGGAAGTGTGCCATAGTGAAGCGATCACCGAACTTGGAGAGCCTGAGTTTGAATCCTGCCTGAGCTATGTGACTATGGGCAAGTCACTTAACTGCTTTCTGAGCCTCAGTTTCCTCATCTGTAAAGTGGGTATTGTGATAGCCCCCACGCCACTCCTATCTTACTGAGTTGTTCAATGAACCAAATTAGAAAAAGGATGATTTAAATGTTAATGGGTTAAAGCTTAAACTGAAGACCTCTAAACTTTAAAAGCCTTAAAAGCTCACAACTACACTAAGACTTTTGGGACACCCCATAGATGTGAAAAGTTCTGCAAACCCTAAAGCACAATGTAAATGAAAGCTGCTCTCTTTGGGCTCTTGGCTAGGGTCATATCCAGGAGAGAAAAAGAGATGAAAAGCCCCAAATAGTTCAGTACATGATAAGCATGTAACTTATAATTTATGTACGTATTATACCATAATCTGCATGTGAGCATATACAGGTTAACATGTGCCAGTCTTATTAATACTTTCTTCTAAAGCAACTTCCAGGTTAAAAGAGTTACAAGCTTCTACCCTCCAGCCCTCCAATAAATTCCTTTCTAACACTAATTTCTAACCAGGAATGAAAAGCAAATCAGAGACATACATAATGAACCAAGGAAAGGTCAGGGTGAAGAATGGATGAGACCACTAGAAATCCAAAGTTGGGACCTCCTCCAATGTTCCTCACTTTCAGGTTAGAGACTGTGTGACAGGCTTTGGAGGGAGAGGGACTCAGTTAGAGTCTCAGCTTTGCTCCCTTTTGTTGGTGTTGTTCAGTCATTTCAACTGCGACTGACTCTCCATGACCCCATTTTGGGGTTTCCTCGGCAAAGATATTGAAGCGATTTGCCATTTCCTTCTCCAGCTCATTTTACAGATGAGAAAACCCAGGCAAACAGAGCAAAGTGACTTGCCCAGGGTCACACAGCTAATATATGTCTGAGGCCAGATTTGAACTCAAGAAGATGAGCCTTTCTGATTCCAAGCTTTTCCATTTACTAACTGTATAATAAGGAGACTAGGTGGTACAGTATATAGAGCAACTGGGTCTAAAGTCAGAAGGATCTGAGTTCAAATCTAGCCTCAGATGCTTAATAGTTGTGTGACTTTGCACAAGTCACTTAATCTCAGTTCCCTCAACTGTAACTGGGAAAGATAATAATAGTTAATAATAATATGTACATTAATTATTATACTGATATTATTTTAATGAACTATATTATGATATACACACATATGCACGTATATGTGTGCGTGCATGCACACACACACTAAAAACCACTGATTTCTTCTTGGTTCCTCTCTTCCTTTCTTCTTTCCAACTCCAGGTTTTGTGCTGAGGCTACTGGGAGACAGAGCAGGAAGGACAAAGCAGTAGAGTAGAGAGAATTTTGATATTTTACCCATCTGCTGTACAGTCTGAGTTGAAAAGCCCTGCCCTAGACCATATTCTTTTCTTATTGCTGTCTCTGCCCCCATCCCACACACTGCCGTCTCTGAGTTTTCCCTTTAACTCCATTGACCACTCCATCCAAAACTCACATACTCACTAATTAGAAAAATACCAAGAGTCTTTAATCACCCTTCTTCCCATGTTTTCTGAGAACTTGTCTTTAAGTGGCTGAGGTCATCTGCACCCTTCTTTCCCTTCCCTTCATCCACCCCCAGACTCTGCAGAGACTCAGAGCTCGTTATTGTTCCTTTCCAGAAATGCAAGGAGCCCAGAAGGAACACCAAAGGAACCGCTTCATTATTCCCTTGCTAAAGTATGCCGTGTTTATCTGCTTAATCACGCAGTGCCACCTTGAATGCCCCACAAAATGATTTACTTCAGCCTATTTCTCGAGACCTGTGTCAGCACAGTGGAGCCTAATGTACAGCCTGCAGTTGGGCAAGCTAAATTTCCACCTCAAATGACCTCATTTTGCCCCCGTGGGGAACAGGTCACTGCAGATACATGGCTTAGTCTGGAAGAAGATCCAACATGGTAGGGGTGCTTCTAAAAGGTGCCCTCCTCATCCATTCCTGGGCTCCACTCTTAAACTTGTAGGATCTTAGAACTTTAAAGCTGAAAGCAAACCTAGAGGTGATTTCTTCTTCTTCTTCTTCTTCTTCTTCTTCTTCTTCTTCTTCTTCTTCTTCTTCTTCTTCTTCTTCTTCTTCTTCTTCTTCTCCTCCTCCTCCTCCTCCTCCTCCTCCTCCTCCTCCTCCTCCTCCTCCTCCTCCTCCTTCTTCTTCTTCTTCTTCTCCTCCTCCTCCTCCTTCTCCTTCTTCTTCTTCTCCTCCTCCTCCTCCTTCTTCATCATCATCATCATCATTATCGTTAACATTTATATGTCACTTTAAAGTTTGCACAGGGTTTTACATATATTATCCCATTTGAGCCTTGTAACAATAGTGGGAGGCAGGTATATCTGCATTTTACAGATGAGGAAACTAAGGTTCATTCACAGAGGTGCCTGGGCTCACATGGCTAATAAATGTGTGAGGCAGAATTTGAACTGGGTCCTCCTCACTCAAAGCTCAGCACTTGAGTATCCTCTAGCTGCCTCCAGCACCCCTTCCCTCCCTTATTTTATAGATGAAGAAAGGGAGTTGCATCGAAATGGGATGATTCACTCGAGGTTACAGTGGGGGTTAGCATGTGGCAGCCAGTACTAGAAACTCAATTGCCTTTTTTCTGCTCTTTCCACCACACCCTGCTGCTGAGAGAACGCTACCTACTCACCTTCCACGTCTTTTACACTTGCCTCACCATTAGTAGGTTGGCTGCTCTCAGACTGGAAATTCCCAAAGAGCAGGGCATATGCTGCAGGACATTCCATCTCCCTGATTCTAAGTCTTTGTTTAGGTGACCCCTCATCCCTGGGAAGCAGACCCTCTCAGTCCTGCCTCCCAGAATCCCTAGCTTCCTTCAATGCCCAACACACAGTAGCACCACTTCCTGCATTAGACTTACTGATCTGGCCCCCAGAGGCCTTTCCACTTCCAAATGTTTCTGTATAAACTTTGTGCATAATTTATATATATAAAATTTATCTGCATATAAATTGTTTTCCTCCAAGTAGAACCTCTTGTGAGTGTAGATACTGCTTCCCTTTTAGCTTTGTACGGCCAGTGCCCAGCACTGAGCCTTTCTCATTGGAGGCACTTATAAAATCTTGCTGAAATGAATATGGAGATAACGTGCCACATGTAGAAATGGTCTTTAATTCTGCATCACTGGACGTCGTGGAGTTCAAATCTCACCTCTGCTGCCAATTACTGACTAGAACCAACGGTGTAACCCTGAACAAGTCACTTAACCTCTCAGCTTCAGTTTCCTCCTCTGTCAAATCACAGTGTGATTTTGAGGCTCAAATGGGGTAACCTCTGCAAACCTTCGAACACTATAAATCTTCGTATTTTTCCAATGGGGATTTTAAATTAAATGATCTCTAAGGAACGTCGGAGCTCTACGATCCTACCGGACTAAACTGGCACACAATCTGTGAGATTCTCAGACAGGTGCAGAAAACTTTAGGATAAATCCATAAAGACGGAGGAGGAAATTGTTTCTGGGTGCTGGGGACGGACACTTGGGGCCTCGTGGGTAACTTTTCGGAGTCTGAATGCCATCTATCCCTCGTTTCTCCTTCGGGAGTAACCACAAGCTTGGCCCTAGGGGCAGCCTTTCCCAGCCAGCCCTGCCCAGCTGTTAGAAAGGAGAACAAAGTGCTTGTGGCAAGGGATCACTGCGAGGGCAAACACCCATACCACTCTCCAGGATATGAAAAAATAGTTATTACCTAGTCTGGGCACCGAACCCATTCAGCTTTCCTTCTCCCCGCCCCGCCCCTCTCTCGTTAAGCCCCCCCCTCGCCCCTCCCTCCCAACCTTAAACCCACCCCCACCCCACCCCCACCCCGGCCTTCGGGCACTCGATGCTGAAAATATCAATTCAGCATTTGTGCAGTACATGCTGAGGGAAGCAATAAAAGTCCTTAAAGTTAAAAGGATGTGGCTTTCCAAAGAGAAGAACCCATCACGGTTTAGCTCTTTTCACCACGCCCCTCTTCCAATTTAGGGGCTCCCATCCCCATCCAAGCCAAGAAGGCATTCAGCAGTCTTCTCTCCCCTGCCTGAGGGACGGGCTGGGGTAGGGGGAGCGATCAGGACACTCTTAGGGTGAAGGGCCGCTCCCCTTCTCTACGCCCTTGGCGGGGGACAGCTTCTCTCCCAGTTCAAGCCTTCCCGGCCTCGTGTAATTGCCCTGGCAGGCACTCCGAATGACTGGAAATTGGCCCAGAGAGCGGCAGCAATTCAGGCGACAGCGATTTCACAGTAAGGGGCCTGGGGCTGGCCTGGCTTCTTTTCCTCCAGGGAGCCGCATTTTTCTAAGATTATTATTCCTTGGGCTGGCTGTTCAGCTACACGGCGTCATTTCCCTTTTGGGTGGGAAAGTTTTTCCTTTTACACTAGACTCTTATTATGATTTTAGCCTCCTTTGGGGGGAGGAGGAGCATCTCCCAAACAAGAGAGGCTAGGGTCAGCCAAGATCAAAGGTCAAAGATGAGAGAAGTCCAGCATGAGTATCTCATTTATGTTTGCTGCAGGCAGGGTCCAACAGTAAAGGGGGCGGGCGGATCATTAAGCAGCATCTCCGAGCATCAGCAACTCCAGCCCATATTAATGAAACATCAACTAAGTGTCCAGCACTGTGCCCTGGGAAAAGTACAATGGATAGAAAACATTACAAAATGTTTGTTCCATTGAATTGGATTGAACAGGGTGCCTGCCCTAAAGGGACTTGCAACCTCATGGAGGTGGAGGAAAGGGGAACAATAACACAGAACATTTTTACTTATCAGCAACGAAGATCTTGAACTTTACCAACAGCAGGAAAAGGGTACAAGAATATAGAGAAAAAAATACAGTGCCTCAGAGGCTTCTCATGCCTTTGCTGGAGATCCTGATACAAATCTTATTTCTATGAAATGGACATTTTAAAGAAACCTCCTGGACCAGATTGGTACTGAATCTCAAAATAGAGAACGAAAATTTGCAATCCTAATTCAATTCAATTCAGTTGAGCTCAATTCGACAAGCATTTATTAGAACGTACAATGTGGCAAGCATTGTACTTGGGGGAGGAGAGGGGGAGAGAGGGTATAAAGACAAAAGCAAATCAGCCCCCACATTCAAAAAGTGTTTACTCTTGAAAAAAGAAATACTTTATTGACACCTTTCGTTTTTAATGGCATTAATTTAAAAAATAATAAACCTTTTCTCCCCTCCCACCATACCCAATGCAGCATTCCTTGAAACAAAGATTAAACAACAAAGAATTTACCAAAAGCAAGCAACGGAACGACCATGTTTGACAGTAGATGTGACCGCACATGCCGATGCTCCCCCACATCTGCAAGTAGGGAAAGAAGAGCATTTTCTCAGCTCTTTATGGAGCTTGCCTTCTACAAGGAGAGTAGACAATGCATTACACATGAAAGACACTCAGTAAATACTGACTGACTTGGTGACCCAATCCAGAAAACCCAAACATTTCATTTGAACTAGTAGTTTCAACTCATTCTGCACCCAATATCTAACCTGACAATCCTGTGCTTGTAGTTTCCAGTGTTCCTAAATGACATCCTCCCCACCCCCACTCATTCCTACCTCCTGCTTATGCTTCGATCTCAGTCCTAATTAGCACATGGGCTACATAGGATGTGTGTGTGTGGGTGGGTGGGTGTGGGTGTGGGTGGTGGGGGGGTGTGGGGGTGTGGGGGTGTGGGTGTGGGTATTGTGTTAAATGATGCAGTAGGTAGAGCATTGGGCTTAAGAGTCAGGAAGACCTGAGTTTGAATCTTGTCTCAAGCACTAACTAGCTGTGTGACCCTAGGTAAGTTATTTAGCCTCCCCTGACCTCCTTTTTCTCATCTGTAAAATGTAAGGGACCATATAACAGCTAAGGTCCCTTCTAACACTAAGTCTATTATCTATGCAGAAGTTTCCACCTGCAAGACACCTCAGAGTGATATCACATACTCCAATCCCTTCATTATACAATAGAGAGAATGTAGCAGAAGGGACTGCAAACACCACCTGATCCAGGCTACCTTTGACTTACTCCATGCTTAAACCATCTTCAGAGACAAAGCCTTGAAGGCCTAAAAATTAGCATCCGACACTGCACGCACTGAAGACAAAATTGACAATCAGTGGATCAAGCCTTTATTAAGCACTTACTGTATGAACAGACCTAAAAAGCTAGCATCCTCTGCTGCATAGACTTTGGACAATATTGACAATCAGACAATCAAGTAAGTCTTTATTAGCACCTGCAGTGTGACAGGCACTGTCTGACAGGCACCACCTCCTAGTTCCTAGGCCATCAAAGTAAAAGGCATTATTACAAGACCCAGCTATAAGAGTCTTTTTCCAGCAAATCTCTTAGCCACAGCAGGACAGATCAACTGCAAAATGGCAAGATTGCATGAACAATTCTAACACATGCAAGTGGTCATCCACAAGAGATGCTGTCAAAGGGGCTTCTGAGTAGGTTTGGGGGTTAAATTGAAGACCTCATAGGGCGCCTTCATAAAGCCCCCCTTCCAGTGACCCAGGTGGATCCAGGTAAAAAGAGCCCCTGCCTGCAAAGAAAGTCTCCAGCAGTTCCCTAGTTTATCCAAGAGGACTGAAATCGTTCAAGACAGATTAAAAATGGCACTGATTGACCCTACCTCCAGACTTTCTGAAAACACGCACAAGCTCTACATTCTTTGCCAGACTCACCCATAACTTTCTAGCAGTGTTCAGTTGGTCAGCAAGCATTTATGAAGCACCTGCTGCATACCAGGCACTGAGCTAAGCACTGAGGATACAAAGAAAGGCAAAAGTCCAGTTCCTGTCTTCAAAGAGCTCATGTCCCAGTGAGGGAGATAAATATACAGCTCTATATGGGATGGGTATAACAATAGGACTAATATTTCTATACTGCCTATGATGTTCCTGGAGTTAGGCTAGGTGCTTTACAAACATCATTATCACATGGGATCCTCATGGCCAACCTGGGAGGTAGGTGCTATTGCTATGAGGAAACAGAACGTAGCGGTTAAGTGACTTGTCCAGGCGCACACAGTTATTATCTGAGATCAGCTTTTAACTGTGCCACCTAGCTGGCTCTAGAAGGGACCTTAGGTGAATCTCTTTATTTTACAGATAAGGAAAATTAGAACCAGAGAAGTAGGGACTTGTTTATAGTCACCCAGATGGAAACTGGAGGCAGGACTTGAACCCAGGTTTTCTGCTTCCAGAGTCCATGCATTTTCCACTCCTCGACTTCCTGGATTCACCTTTCTGACCATGCACCTCTTAAGTTTTAGCCTCCCGTTACAAGAACAGCGGGTTTTGTTTGGACACCACAAAAGCAAATTGTCCAGATTAGATGACAGGGTTTGGTCTCTCTCCCCAATCTCATCCCTGATTTCTCTTGCCAAAAAGGGGCATTCATTTCTCTTCAACCATGACACTTCAACTTGAAACTCCCAAACCATAATCTCCAATGCTTCAGACTAGGGAACAGTGTTTGGTCAAAGCAAATCATCTGCCACACAACACATCTCATTACCTACATGCAGAAAACAAGATCTCCCTTAAGCCATAGGTCCCCACCTAGAGGCAGCTCTCTAAATCCTACCTTCATTCAATAAACATTCATTTAGCACCAACTGTATATAAAACACTGTGCCTAACCACTGAGGAGTTACAAAGTTTAGATAATACAAGGTCCCTACCTTCATGGAGTTTATATTCTACTAAGGAGAGAAGATACAAATGCAGATGACCATAATACATGATATTAAATGGTAAGTGAATCCGAGAGGTTCAAAACAAAAGTAATGTGAGGGCCAAGGGAAGGACGTTACTGACTGGTGGGGGAACAAAAGAATCCTAATAGAGTGGTTACCTTGGTAACTATGTGAAGAGTGGACTGCAAGGAGCCTAGAAATATGGAGACCAGTTGGAAGGTTCTTAAAACAATCATAAGATCACAAAATCAAAGATTTAGAGCCGATAGGAAACCTTCAAGTCATCTAGTCCAACACCCTCATTTTTATAAAGAAACTGAGGCACAGAGAAGTTAAGTGACTTGGCCAAGGTCATACAGATAGTCTATATGGAACCTAACCTAGGGTGGTACCATTGTGAATAGAAAGGAGGGGAGAGAGAGGAGAAATATTTCTGAGACAGAATAGACAAGATTTGGCAACTGAGTAGATATGAGGGGTTTAAGGGAAAGGAAAGAATCAAACATGGCTCCAAGGTTTTGAGCCTGAATGACTGAGTGAGTAATGATATCACTAAAATAAAAATTGAAAAGTTGGACCAAGGAGCAGAGTTGAGGGAGAAGATAATGAGTTTAATTTTGGATCTATGAAGCTTGAGATGTTGCAAGGAAATCTGGGTAAAGTTATCCAGCAGGCAGATGGAAATGCAGGAGTCTGGAGGGCTCAGGGGCCAGGCGTCTAGATTTGAGAAGGCTATCCTTTCAAACTATCAAGGAAAACTGAAGCCACTGGAGCTGCTGAGATTAACAAGGAAGGCACTAAGCAGAGAAGCAGCCGGATGTTTCATGGGGGCTTACTCAGTGGACCTCCCTTTCCTCCCTGCCCATTCTGTGTTTATCTAGGTAGACATAATAATAGTCTTTTAGAATTTGAAGGGCTATTCCTTATCCTAGAGGATGGATTTATACTTGTTCTGGTAAAACCAGGAAGTAATGGATGTAAGTTGCAAAGAGCTAACTTTAGGCTTGGTATAAGAGAAACATTCCTGACAATCAGCTGTTGAAAAGTGAGCAGCCTCAGGAGGTGGAAGACTCTTTTTCATTGGAGGAAAAGTTGGGTGACCACTTGTCAGGTGTGCTGTAGAGGGAGCTCAAAAACGATGTGTTGGACTACATGGTTAAGATCTCTTCCATCTGAAATTCTGGGATTCTGTGACTTGCATGAGGTCATGAATGCAAGGAAAATGAATGCTGGAGGCAAGCCTCAAACTCTGGTCTTCTAAATACAAGTCTAGTGCTCTCCTCACCATACTATGCTATTTCTCATATAACAGGATGTGTTGCTGTGACTAGGGTAGAGAGTTTCTCAAAGAGGAGAGTTCTTGCCGAGCATCCAGTCATTATAAAAGAAATACTACTGTTTATTATTTAATTCAAGGCAGGATCTATATAGCCTTGGTCAGATAAACCCCAAAAGTTTATGTTGAGGGTGCAATGAGCTTTCAGTGAGACAAACTAAATTTATTCCACCTCTAAAAGGGTTACACTGTTACAGTGAGTCTTCCAATCATTCACGAAATGCTACATAAAAATAAGAGATGTGTCACTCACAGGAAGGATACACTTAGGCAGGTCAGGAAAGTTGAGTAAGCTCAGGTAGCTATCCCCTTGCATCCTTTTTAAAGCACCCCTCACCCACTTTTATCTCCATTTTACCTACATAGCAGTCCTTTGTGGGCAAGGAAGGCAAGGCATATTATTTCACAGATGGAGAAACCAAAATTAACTGGGGAGGGGAGTGGAAGGGAAATGACAGTCTCAAAGGATAGGTCATCACCAAGAATCATGGCTGTCAGATTTTTACACCAGACAGGAAGGAAGTAGATAAATAGTAGAAAGTAGGAAGAAGGGAAAGTCCATCATGTATGCTTTAGCAGAAATTCTAGTCCAGGTGAGGACTGAACTAGAGGACCTCAGGTTCCTTCCAACTCGATTCTGTGAGTGATAAGCAATCTCTAAGACATAGTGAGTTTGGAAAGGATAGATGGTTAATGGGAGAGGCTCCAAGGAGATATAATCCCCCTATGACGACACGGTTATTTTGATCAACCTCAACCTTTCAACCCTTTCTTAATTCCTCTAATCTCCTAGTTAGCCAGTAAGAAAAATATATGTATATACACATTATATATATGTATGTATGTATGTATGTAGGTATGTATACACACATTTCTTTTTTAAGCGGGAGGATGTTGGATGAGTGATTTTCAAAATGTACCCTTTTAAAACAAAACAAGTTCAGTGCTCAAACTCCAATAACCTCATCTATTAAAACTTGGAAGTAGTAACATGTCAGCCACATAGAACATTTGAATTCAAAACTACCTAGAGAGACCAGTTCAGAAGGGTCAGTTGTGAACTGTATCTGGCCAGAAAAAGTCTGTGGGTTAAGGACAGTGGCCTTGGAGGTGAGATTGGAACAGCGGGTGTCAAATAGGTCATGTAAAGAATAAGAGAACAAGCCTCCTCCCAGCTTTTTCTCTGCTTCTGGGAGCAAGAGGTGGCACCCACCGTGGACAGATTAATTTTATCTAGCCACCTCTGTCCAAGAGCAGAGTCTGAGAAGGTAGAGCTCACGAGGGTCCACTGTCCCAAAGAACTCCAGAGCAAATAGGAAGGTGGGGGGCACAGAGTAGGGAACGATTCCTTAGCGTCCACTTCCCGAGCCTGGGACACACCGGACCAGCCCTGACACAACTGTCATGAACTCTGCTTGCGTGACCTTGGACTCTCCAACCCAGGATGCAACCTGCTGCACGCAGAGTTAAGTGAGCCGAGGGCTCAGAGATGTGAGGGGACGCCCCCAGCCAACCTCCTGCTCCCCCCTCCCGAAACCGCACCATTAGTAGAGAAGCAGAAGCCCGGAGCCCGCGGACCAGCGCTCCCTTACTCACCCGTGATCGCCCTCTGACCCCCGGAGGCGCGGCGGAATGCTGCCCACGGCGTCGTAACCCCCAGTTGGGGAGGAGGGTCGACGGGGCCAGGGGACGCTGGGGCCTGGGTGCTATTCCCTCGCTCCCAGGACACAGGCAGCAGAGGCGGCGGAAGCCCGAAAGGGGGCCCTGGCTCCGGCTCCGGCTCCGCGGCCGGGAGGGGAGCTCCACTTAGCTGGCCCCGGGGTGAGGCGGTGGGCACCGGCAAGGGCGGCGAGCCCCGGGTCTGGGAGACCCCGAGCAGCAGCAGCAGGAGCGGCAGCACCAGCAGCAGCGGTGGCTGGAGCGGAGGCAGCCGCGGCCAGAGCGGAGCGCAAGGCGTGGCCATGATCCCGGCGCCTAAGCCTCACATGCCCAGGCGAACCGGCCTGGGGCTGGGGCTGGGGCTGGGGCAGGGGCGTGTGTACGCGTGTATGTGTGTGTGTGCGTGTGCGAGCGTAGTGTGTGTGTGTGGGTGTGGGTGTCCGGGTGTGTGTGTGTCCGGGTGTGTGTGTGTCCGGGAGAGGGAGAGAATGGGAGAAAGATGCCGGGAAGCGAGAGCGGGGTGGTGCGGTCCCGGGCAAGAGGGAAGAGCTGCAGCGGGGAACGAGCGACCGTTCCCGCTTCAAAAGTTAGCCCGGACCGCAGCAGGACAAGCGAGGGGCCGAGGAGAGGCGAGCAGCCGAGCTGAGGAAAAGCGGCCCCGGGCTCAGCTACATGCTAATTAGCAGGAGCCCTCCAGGGCCCCGGCCCAGCTCCTCCTAGAGGTTGACATCACTCGGGCGGTGGGGCGGGCAGCTTCGGCCCCAGCTCCCCCCTGCCGGACCTAGACACAGAGGGGGCGGGGAAAGGGCTGGGGAAGAGCCCAGCCCTGGCTAGGGGGGTGGGGTCGGGAGGGGGGGGGTGTGGAGGCAGTCTGGCTGGCCTCTCCTCCATCCCCTACTCCGCCCGGGGACTCCCTAAGCACACCACCAGGCTTTGGGATGATGCTGATGATGTAAATAAACGAAGCTTTTAAACAACGTAACTTTCACTGACACCAGAATCCCCCGGACAATTTGGAACCGGACGTGTGTTAGAGACTGCCGGGGAGGGAGACCCTCCTAGGCGAGAGTCCTGAAATTCAAAGCTCTCTACGAGCAGAGGAGTGAGCACGAAATGGAGGCAGGGGCTTTGTGTGGTTATAGGAATAGAAATGACACAAGACTTGTGATTTTATTGGTCTAAGGAAATTCCTAGATGTGGAAAGGCTCCCCGGTAACTTCTCTGCAACTTGGCGTCTGCCTCAAGACAAGCACTGAAAGTTTAAATCGCTTACCTAGGGTCCCACAGTATGCCAGCAGGGAACAAGAGCTGGGAGCTTCAGCATAGGTATTTGTGGTTTCCAGGCCAGCCCTCTATCTATTAGGTCATGCTGGCGTTCTTTGTGTTAGTATATTATTTATAGTGACGCTTTGACGGGAGAGAACGTTTTTTCTGTATCTAGAACTGGAAGGAACCGCAGAGAACATCTAGACTAACCGACTTCAGCCTGTTCCTCATTTTAGAGATGAGGAAACTGGGTACCAGAGAGATTAAAAGGCTTTAGGGTGTCCGAGGTGGGCTTTGACCCCTAGGTACTCTGACTCCAGAACCATGTTCTTTCCATTGTACCGGGCTATCGCCTATCCTTGGATTCCCCTCCCCTTGGGTGACTGTGGAAAGAACACTGATTGGCCTACCTGTCCGTACTTGGGTGCCAGTGCTGGCGCCAGTTCTGTAAGAAGCTGTGTATAACCTTGGGTGAATCCCTCACCTCTTCAGGTCTAAGTATCTTTCTTTTGAAAAAGGAGTCAGGGGCAGTTCTAAGGTTCCTTTTTGCTCCGGCATTCCACAAAACCAGGCAGATTCACAGCATCTTCGAATTGGAAAAGACCTGAGGGGTTCAATCTAAGCCAAGACAAAAATCCCTTCTACCAGGTAACAGACAAAAGTGCTCCAAGAGCCTATGCTTGGAGACCTCTGGTGAAGGGAAACACTCAGGCTTCTGAGGGAGCCCATTCCACTTTTGAATAGCTCTCATTGTTCCCGTTTCCTTTCTCTGAAACTTCCACCCATTGCTCCTTGTTCTGGCCTCCTAAGGACAAGCAGGACAAATTTAATTTTTCCCCAACTGTTTTTTAAATATTTAAAGACAGCTGTCATGCATTGCCTCCCCCCCTCAAAAAAAAAAAACTCCAATTTTTCCAGGATGAATAGCCCCAATTCTTTCAGCTGATCTATCAATTGGTCTATAATCTTCATCATTCTGGTTGTATTTCTCCAAGTCCTCTTCAGTTTATCCAAGGTCCTTCCTAAAATATGTTGCCCAGATCTGAACACAATGCTCCAGACAGGAGTGGAGGAGGACAACCAAAACCCAGGCGGTGCAGAAAGTAGGAGAGCACATAAAAATGGGAGGAAAGATAGGAAAAGGGAAGCAGGAGTAACCTAGAGGAATGGCTGGGATGAGGAGGGAAAGGAAAGGTGGAGATTTGTGCTAATTAGGCTGTTAGATCTCAGAATCCTTGAGGGAAAAGAATTGGGGCCCCCGGGTTTTTAGTCCAGAGATCTCTAACTAGCTAAATTCCACAAATATTTCTTGGGTGCCCACAATGTACAAAGCATGTACAAAGCAGCCCTTACTCTCAAGGAGCTTACGTTGCCTTTACTGCAGGAAACAGTGATAAACTATATATAAGAGCAAATACAGATTTCAGGAGATAGAGAGCTCTAGAACAATCAGAACGATGAACTCTAGATCTGGAGACTGGGACCTAGAATCATTGCTCAGACGGCATACTTTCCTGAGTGCTGTGCATAGTCCTTACAGACTGGCTTCAGGGAAACAGGAAGAATTAGACGGAAAATAGGCATCAACGGCAGCCCCAGTGATGCAGGAACTAGGGATTGTCCTTCCCTCTCCCCCTCAGGTTCTCATCCAAGCCAGGTGCTAGGGTATGGAGTGACTTCCGTAAATCACAGCGTCCTTTCATGAGTCGCCATAGGGAAAGAAAAAAATTATCATCTCGCAGCCAGACTCCTGGTGATGAGCCCTTCACACTATTCCAGCTTAAATGATTCAAAATTAATAATCATTCACAGAATCTGGGTCAAAACTGAAACTGAAATTCATTTGGGAGAAATATGGTTCTGAACCTTATTTTACCTATTCATTGATTCAAAAAATATTGATCACATGCTAGTTATATGCAAAGCATATTATGGGGCCCAGGGGAGATATAAGGAAGAATAAGATAGCTCTCTCACCCTCAGTGGAGAAGGAGATGGCAAACCACTCCAGTATCTTTGCCAAGAAAATCCCATTGACAGTACGGTCCATGGAATCACAAGGAGTCTGACAGGACTGACTGAGTGAACAACCCCCCTGCAAGGTGCTTACAACAGTAAAGGTTCAGGAACAGAAATCACTGCGGGAGATGATTCTGTTTTCCTGACTTCTTCGGCAAGTGTCGATTTCTATTGCTTTAACTCAACTTTTGCTGATGCCTTCTGTTAGCACCGCAGTCACTTCTGCCCCCGTTAGTCCTTCCTGTAACAAAGAAAGGACGTGGGCAAGATCCAGGGACAAAGAGAGCCCAGCTGTCAGTGGCTTGTCACACCCCACACCGTTAATCCTTCGCCTCTTTACCGATCAGGAGTGTGACTCGTCGTTTGTTCTCCGGAACCAAGACTGGTCATTCCGGCTCACTGGAGCACAGATGAATTTTACTGCTGTTTTTTGTTTCGTTTTATTAATGAAGTTACTGGTATCATGGTATTGTTTTCTTGATTCTGCTCACTTTACTCAGTAGCAGTTGCTAAAAGTTTTTCCAAGTTTCTCTGAATTCTTCATATTCATTGTTTCTTACCACACAATAATATTCCATCACAGTCACATGCCACAATTTCTTCCGCCCTTCCCTAATCAGTACCCATTTTGTTTCTAAATCTTCACTACCACAAAGCATGCCGCTATAAATATTTTGGCATATATAGGCCCTTTCTTTTTGTCTTTGACCTCCTTGGGGTATATGCTAACAGTTGAGATCATTAGGTCAAAGGGTACGAACAGTTTTGTTATTATTCTTGCATAATTCCAAACTATTTTCCAGAACCGTTGGACCAATTCACAGCTCCACCATCTTTCTCTTTCTCTGTGTCATTCTTTCTGTCTGCAGATATTCCAGGACCCACCACTGGCAGAAGGGTCTTAGCGTGCCTGAATAAACAGGACAGGGGTACAGGAAAGCTTTAGATCAATTTACAACCCTGCTCAGGCTATGACTTTTGGTGCTGCCATATGAATTAAAACAGAAGATAAAGGGTGTTCTGCACAGGAAATCTTAATAAAGAAAGAAACATGGGGTAGGATGACTGGTAGGGAAGGAGACAAGAGCAAAAAGAGACAAGCAGACAGAGAAAAAATACAGGGGGAAGGAGGAAGGGAAGAAAAAGGAAAGGGAAGAAAGATAACTAAGAGATTTTTTTTAAAAAACTGACCCCAAACTGTCCAGTGCCCTGACAGGAAATCATCAGGTAACAAAGCAGTGTCCTATACAATCCATTCTTTCCTTCATTCAACAGACATTCCTTGAACAATGGAACAACACTACTGTGTGTGCAAATCACTATCCTCAGTGTGGGCACATCTGATACCAACATCATTGCAAGTTAGTTAGAAGTAAAACTCAGGGTTTTCTCTGTCCTCTTCCCTCATCTTATCTTCATTGGAGGCTTGCCAAGTTGAGACCCAAGGTGTTAAGTCCCTAAGCACTCTGTCCAAGGGTTCAGGCCACTGCTTCTCCCTCCTTCAAAACAGAAAAGTATAAAAAAATTTCATTTTATTTCTACTGGTTCCTGGGATGTATCCTGTTGTTTTCATGGATAGCATAACATACTTACAAGTTGCTGGGTTTGGATATACACTCAGAAATCCCTCCAGAAGTAAAATGTCTCTAATCCCCAGGGTACAAGAAATTGTTATCTGAAACTGCCTGGGACTGCCATCTGCCCCCTCTCTTCATTAAGCATTAAAAAGGCTTATGTTTCTCCAATCCTCTTTCTGCTATCTGAGGTAAAGGACAGCAGATACAAAGGATAACAGTCCTGTCTATAGTTAATCCTAGGGCTTTGGTGGCCCTGTGAATAGTTAATCCTAGCGTTTGAGTGTGGGGAGATGCAGAAAAAAATCCATGAAGATTTATCAGTCAGGACAGAAGCCAACTCTTCTCCATCTCTACTGAGAAAATAATAAGAGAAACCATGCTCAAACATCATCCATAGAGAAGCAGCATCGTATAGTGGGAAGGGTCCAGGAGGGAGGACACCATAAGTGTGTACTCCAAAAGGGTCAAAGGGAGAGAGGCAAATCTCCTGTAGACGAAAGTATTTATAAAAGCCCCTTTTCTGATAGCAAAAAAACTAAAAGGAAAATGAGTTCCCGTCATTTGAGGAATGGTCTAATTGTGGCATCTGAGTGGAATATTATTTCACCATAAGAAATGACAAATATGAATTCAAAGAAACTTGGGAAAACTCATATGACCAGATGTAGAGCAAAGTAAGGAGAACCAGGAGACCAATTTATAAGATGATCAGAATACTGTGAAGAAAAACTACAATGATGCAATTCAGAACTCTGGCCAATTCAGTAAGCAAGCTTGACTTCAGAGGGGTGATGATGGTGAAACATGCCTCCAATCTCTTGACAGAGAAATGGTGGAATATGGATGTAGAATAAGGCATACACTTTCAGATGTGGATAATGTATTGATTTGTTTTGTTCAATTGCACTTTTTTGTAACAAAGAAGGGTCCTATTAGGGGTAAGAGGAGTCATTGGGAAGAGACAATGATAAAACAAAAAAGAGCATCAATAAAACTTTTTTTTTAAGGGCACTGAACTAGAAATCAGGAGAGTTGAATATTATTACTGGCCCCTTTTTCTATCTCTGGGCCTCAGTTTCCTTATCTGTAAAATGAGTGGGACTGGGCTCCTTGAGTGCTGAGTCCCAAATATACTCTAAGGAGAATGTCTGGGCAGGGAAGGATTGTGATAAGGAAATAGATATTTACCCTAGCAGAGTTCCTTTCTTGGAGCTATAAACAGACAAGATTCTCATTCGTGTCAGAAGGTTGAGATTAAGGGCCACCTGCCTCGTCAAGGGATAAATGGAATGACCTCTCAGTCTCCATTCCAGACTTGAGGTTCCACAATTCAAGCTTAGAGAAACGAGAGAGTTACTAGCTTAGATAAAAACGGATTGTGTCCCTGCTGCAGTCCGCCATCTCTACATCCTCCCAGGGGCACAGGCAGGACAAGTCACTTGTGAGTCATTAGCAAGGTTGGAAAATTGTAGCCCCGTGTGGTCCCCACATGACTTGCCCTCAAATAAATGTGTGCTATGGAGGGCAAAATTTTCTAGCACTGAAAACATAAGCATTTATATAAAGTATGTTTTAAAAGTGCCCCTTGCTGTTCCTATGTTTTCAGAATTCTAGAAAGCAGCAGTCTATCTTGCCTCACCCTGGTACCAATTCTGTACAGAAGGGTGTATATAGATGCACCAAAGTGGTAGAAGATGAAATGCCAAGCAGAGACCACAGAACTGGAAATCCTGATGGAATTTTTTACCACCCAACTGGAAATTAGAATGAAAAAAAGGGAAGGATGTGGGGAGAAAGATAAAGGATGAAATGTTCTTCTATCAACAAAGTAAATAAACCATCCAGGCTATTTCTGCCTGCTCAGTTCAGCTGATTGTGTACCCTCCTCTGCTCACTGCTCTAGCTAGTATGAAGAGTTCTGGGTTCTAGCCCAGCAGGTTATTATGTGACCTCGGCTAAGTCACTTAATTTCTGTGCTACCTATAAAATGAGAGAAATAAACATAGAGTCGATCATAGATTCAGAGCAGGAAAGGAGCTTAGAGGTGATCTAATCCAACCAGTTTGTCTTACAGAAAAGGAAACAGAGGTTAAGTGACTCATCCAAGGACACCTGGATATTACATAGAAAAGCTGGAATTGGAACACAGATCTTCAGATTCATGACTTTTTGCATTCTTTATTCTTTTCCCCTCCCTTGGTTTACTGAGATATGAAACAGATCTCTGTGGAGAAAACTTTGTGGAGAAACCCCCACAAAAGGCAACATAAACATATTTACTACATAAAAGCCTGTAAAAACGCAGTATGTTGCATTGACTGAACTTGTCAAGTTTCCTAAATCCGTACCTCCTGGGAGTTAAAGACCTACCATCAGACCATCAGCAATATCCTTTTGACTTGCTAAAATCCTATGCAGCTTTCAAGGTCAAGGTCAGATTCTCCTTCCTCCTTGAAGCATTTGGCATTGGAAGATGACCCTTCCCTTTTTTGAGCTTTCCCAATATCTTCTCCATAATTTTCAAGCACTCGCCTTGTTTTATTCTGAACCACACTCCTGTGCATGTCTCAGCCCCTCTCCTGGGCTGCAGCCCCTTGCGGACAGCCACTGTGGCTTATTTATTGTTGTACGTATCTCACGGTACTTGGAATAGAGAAGGCATTTCAATTTTTTTTTGAACGGATGAATAAATAACCTTTGCCATCTAGTATCAGCTCAGATGATTAGGGCCACACCTTAGAGTCAATTTAATTGCAAAAGCATTGAGCTTGGGAATAATAAGTAATAACTAGGATTTACTAACAATTAATAATTATTAGTCCTTGAATTATTAATGTTATCCAGCATTTAAGGCTTGCAAAGGAGCTTACAAAGAGTGTCTCATTTGACCCTCACAACAAGGGAGAGGTGGGTGTTATTATTATACCTCTTTTGCAAGTGAAGAAACTGAGGCAGAGGCTAAGTGACTTGTCCAGGACCATACATCTAGGAAGTGTCTGAAGTTGGATCTGTTTGCCCTGATTCCAGGTCCAGCGCTCTATCTGCTGTACTGCCCAGCTACCTGCTACTGGGTGATAGAGACACTGGAGTTCAAGTTCTAGCTCCAGCTCTCCCTTCCTTGTTTCGTGGCCACTTAATCTCCCTGAGAAGTGCTTCCTCACCATGGTGACAATGCCTGCATTACCTAAAGAAAGAGCTTTGTAAATTTAAAAGAGCTAGATCAAATCAGGCAACAAGGATTTTTTAAACATATACTGTGTGCCAAGAACAATTCTAGACACTGAATATGAAAATCTAAGCTATTCTGATTATAAGAGGAATATAAGGTTATAAGATTATAAAGTGGCAGAGTGATAGAATACTGGGCTTGGAGTCAGGAAGACCTGAGTGCAGTTCTGGTCTCAGATGCTTACTCTCTGTGTGACCCTGGGCAAGTCACTTACCCCTGTTTGCCTCAGTTTCCTCAATAATAATAGCATCTACCTCCCAGGGTGGTTTTGAGGACCAAATGAGACAATATCTGCAAAGGGATCAGCACAGAGCCTGGCAAATAGTAGGAGCTGTATGCTAGCTAGTTACTGTGGTTGTTTGAATCACTGTGGGGATATCAGTGATGTCTTTAACTCCATGACTTGAGGAACCCTGGATGATGATTTCCTGGTGTCAGACTACAAAATCAGGATTTCCTGTCACAGATGGGCATCTTAAGAAAATAATTGTAATAGGGAAACAAGGAACAAAAGCTTGGGAAGACAGAAGGCAGACAAACCAAGTAAAAATGAAACTGGTGCAAAATCTGTACCATGTGCCAAGGGGATGTGTGATGATTAGAACTGCGTGGAGTCAATTAAGGAGGGGAGGTTTTCTGAAAGAGGTGTGGAGCACATCCACCAACATTCCCCTGTTATCTTGGAATGTCCAGGTCCAGTCCAAACAACAGGATTCCCTCAGATCGTCCTCTGAATCGTAGAGAGGACCCTGATCCACTCCAGAAGTTTGGAGACAAATCCTCCCCATGACACGAATATATGGGGAAAGAAACCCCCAGGGACTGGGAAGAATCTTCTGGTGGTTCACTTGTAATACTTTTTATCTTTAGCTTCAGGAAGGAAAATACCTTTGTATTTTTTTAACCTGTAATTCACTTTTTGAAAAAAAAGTAAAGACTATTAAATTTAAAATTTAGTAAACTATTTTTTTTAACTATTAAATTAAAAATTAAAGACTACTAAAGGCAGGATCATAGAGCAACTAGGGAGTGTAGCTGGAGAATACTAGGCCTAGGAGGACCTTCTTCAAATCCAGCCTCAAATGCATCTTTGCTGTGTGACCCTGGGCAAGTCACTTCACTCTGTTTGCCTCAGTTTCCTCATCTGTAAAATAATAATAACAGCACTTACCTGCTGGAGTTATTGCAAGGATCAAATGAGATGATTGTAAAGTATATGAAAGTCTACTACTATTTATTATTATTATTATTATTATTATTATTATTATTATTATTATTATTGATCTGTAAAGAACCTAGAAGACCATGGAGTCCAACCCATACCTTACCAATTGATTTTCACTTCTTAAAACTCCTGGTTTCTTTCAAGGTTCAGCTCAAGCACCAGCTTCTACACGAAGCCTTCCCTGATTCCTGTCCCAGCTGCTGGTGTCTTGCCCCTAAAAATTACCTTGTATTTATTAATTTTGTATATATTTTGCACAGAATATACATACAAGAGGACAACTAGGTGTCACAGTGGATAGAATGCCAGGTAAGGAGTCAGAAGACTCATCTTCATGAGTTCAAATCCAGCTTCTGATACTTACTAGCTGTGTGACCCTGGGCAAGTCACTTAACCCTGTTTGCCTCAGTTTCCTCATATGTAAAATGAGCTGGAGAAGGAAATGGCAAACCACTCCAGTATCTTTACCAAGAAAACCCCAAATGGGGTCATGAAGAGTTGGACACGACTAAACAACAATGATCCAGCAATACATATAAAACATGTGATTTCTTTCCTTTAGAGTGAGAATTCTTGCATTTTTGTCTTTGGATCTCCCATGACTGAACTTAGTAGGCATTCAATACATGGAATCCTATCTACAACATCCCCAGTTTATAATCATTCAGCCTTTGTTTGGAGACCCCTGGTAAAGGGGAACTCAGGACATGCCAAGTACCTTTGGATTTCATCAAAAGAACTGAAGAAATAAGCCAGCCTTTCTCTTTTCTGCTCTATCAAGAACAAACACAGGATTTCTTTTAGGACCCCAGGTGAGCGTCATCTCAGGCACAGTTGGACCTGCTCTCTCCTAGCCTTAGATCAAAACTCTATTTTCCCCTCCTTGGCTCTTACTATTGGTTTTCCTGGAGGACCAAGTGAGAGTTTAAATACCACAAACCCTCTTGAACAGTCACAGGGCTGAGCTAGGATCCCCTCCAGGGAGGAAGAATTGTTCACAGTTTGGCTATGGGCCTGCTGGTCACATATAGCAATCCTGAGCTCCAACTGGCATTGTTTAGAGGAGGTCCTGGGGTGACCTTCCTCTCCTCTTGTCTGCCCATCTTTGAGGACCATTCCAAACAACATTCTTCTGATAAAAATCTGTTACACGCAGTAAACACCAATGAGTCAAGATCATTTTCCAGGTTGGACAGGAGCCTGATTAAGTAAGTCTATTTTGCCAAGACTTCCCAGAGTGGAACACCCTCTCCCTAGTAGGCCAGGCAAATTCCTAGCATGCCAGACCACTAGGCAAAATGTACTAGGGCTTAGTGCCAAGAAGGCAGGTTGCCCCTCCTCTACACCCACCCCCATTGCCCCTGGGGATCATCAAGCCCTGGCCTACTCTTACAATAGAGTGAAAAGGAACAACCTGTAGGGTCCCAATGGAGATACAATTCTAGAACTAAAGTTTTCAGGTAGAGGCCCTTCAACAGAAAAGCCTGTGGACATTAGTTTATATACAGATAGGAAAATATGTCTTTTGTGTACTTGTCTTAGGGAACTAGGTGGTGCAGTAGAGAGAGTGCCTACCTGGAGTCAGGAAGACCTGGGTTCAAATCCAACCTCAGACACTTACTAGCTGTGTGACCCTGAGCCAGTCACTTAACCCCAACTGCTTGAAAAAAAAAGATTTGGGGGGGGGAAGATGAGGAAACTGAGGCTCCCCAGCACCTCACTTTCCTCAGAGAAGAGAAGTGACTAACATGAGGTCACACAGCTAGGAAGGGGCAGAATCAGGGCTCTAATCCAGGTCTTTTGATTTCAGATCAGGGCTCTTTCTACTTCATTGTGACAGATCTGGTCCTCTGTCCTCTCCTCATCAGCCACAGAGTATATCCACGTTTGTTTGGTTCTTGGGGCAAAAAGCATAAAATGCCATTGTTTATGACTCTAACCATTCACTAACCTAGCCCCGTCTGCCACAGCCATGAGGCCCCTGTCCAAATTCCCGAGGGGCGGGTGCCCCCTTGGCTCTGGGGACAGGCAGATAAGAACGTTTCACCAACATTATCTAGCCCACGAGATAAACCAGGTTCCTCCAGAACCATCCCTTTTTTATTCCCTTCTTTGTCCCCTCAAACAACTTCAATACTAAAAAAGCAAAACAAAACAGGGATCCAAGGCAAACACTTTATGACCCCAGCAACTAAAATGCTGAAGACTCCAAGGTTAGAGGGATAAAAAAAAACTGATGAGGAAACAACGTTGTACAACAGTGATGGGATTTTTTCCTGTATTTAAGGTAAAAACGGAGAAGTCACTTTAGTCACTTTACTGCTGTTAGCCTATGAATTAGGCCCACGTGTTGGGCTTTGTTGGGTCTAAGTCAACATTTAGTGCAGAAGTTTATAACTGGGGAAACCAAAATAAGCGATTTTGTTTGTAATCCTTTGGATTTTATACTCTGCCTTTTAGAACATTATTCTGGGAAGGGGTCCATAGACTTCATCTCTTTGGAACAGAAGGAGATGTATAAGGTGATTGCCAAAGGGGTCCATGACACAGAAAAGATTCAGAACCCCTTGATTTAGTGTTGACATAGAACTTTGTAACACCCCAGAACAGAAAGGAAAACCTCTTCCGCAGGGAAGCCCTGGGAGAAATGGTCGTCATGTTCTTAGCCTCACTATGCACAGCCTAGTCATCCGTCACTCCAAATGCCTTTCAATCCATTTGCCTCTAGATAAATGTTTGTGCATAGACTGTGCTTTCAGTTCTCTGGCAACCGTAATTGGGAGCATTTGCTACTCGACAGTAAAGAACAGACGAGACCGCTCAATTCTCCTCTTGAATAAAAGACCTGGTAGAATGATGCCACTATACACGATACATTGGAGACACCTGTCCGAGGGGACCTCGAGACAGTCCTAACACGATAAGACTATGGTCCCAACATTAAGAAATTAAGACATTAGTGATATTTTTGTTTAAATTCAAATTTTTTTTAAGTCGAGACTAGGTTTTCCCTGTGTCACCCAGGCTCAAAGTTCAGTGGCCACTGAAGCCTTTAAATTGCTCTATTTTTCTCACCTGGGCTAGTGTTTCCCGCTCCAGGCAACCTGGCAGACCTCTGCTTCCAAGGGCTCAGCAAACTGATGCTGTTTCAGTCAGTGATTCTGCTTGAGCTCAGAACTCACAAATTCAAGTGACCCTTGAACCTCAGCCTCCCCAGAAGCAGAGACTACAAGTATTCACCACCACAGCGGGAGGTCACCTTTTAAATTAAACAAAAAACCTAAGCAGGTTCAAGAGGAATTTAAAAAAATATATAAGAGATACAGAATTCACTCAGAAATAAAATCTTAGGCTGAATTCAACTTTTGTGTTGTTGTTTCTACTTATTAGCCTCAGTTACAAAATAAATAAATTGAATTTGATTTGATAAATAAAGGATCCTATGGGGTGGCTAGGTGGCATAGTGAATAGAGCACAGACCCTGGAGTCAGGAGGACCTGAGTTCAAATATGACCTCAGACACTTAACACTGTGTGACCTTGGGCAAGTCACTTAACCCCAATTGCCCTGCCTTCCCCACTCCAAAAAGTAATAAATAAATAAATAAAGGATCCTAAGTACTGATTTCAAGATTTGACTACCAAGTACTCTGGAATGACACAGTCCTCACCTCTCAAAGAACAAGAATGTGACCATTAGACAGTTTCTGCATGACACAGGGGCTTTCAGGCATAGCTAGGAAATTATCCCAACAGCTCTAAGCTTCAAAAGCAAATTTCTAAAACCCAACTCATTCTTTTACACACTCATGGAAGACCTTTAGAATATCACGAAAAAATAAACATTTATTTCAAAAATAAACATTGAAAATTTTAAAATAAAAGCAGAAAACTGATTTCCATGAGAGGAAAAGTCTGTTTTAAATCTCGGAAGACCTCAACTGAATTTCAAAGGAAGGTAGCAACAGGCAGTGATAGATAACTTAGTAAGGCCCACAGTCCAGACAAAGAACAGGATGTGACAGGAACACATCACCAGGCCTGGGGACTCTCCCAGTCCTTCCCCCAGTGGCTCTTCATGTCTCTGTATATGTCTTCATCTCATGGTTTCTGTCTTTTTTTTTGAGTCACTTTTGTCTCGTCTACAATTCAATTTTTCTTTCATCTGTGTATCTTTTTCTTGCATATCTGTGCTTCTCTGTGTATATGTGTACACACATATATGACTTGCATGTGTACACACACACACACCTGCAGAGAGCTGTAGGTAGAGAGAGGGCCTTCCCCTTCTTCATTCTCTTTTTCAGTCTCTGCTCTGTCCCTCTGTCAGAGGAAGCTCTGTCCTCATTTCTTTACCTGTTTCCTCCATCCCATATACTTCCTTCTCTCTTAAGGAAACAAGATTACTTGCCAATCCCTATCAGTGCCACTTCTGTGTTTGCTAGAAAGTCAGCTTCTCGTTGTCTGTTGAGTATTCTTCCTCTTGTCCTCAGTTCTTCATTTTGGATAGATTTCTGGGTCTGGAGTCAGGAAGACTCATCTTCCTGAGTTCAGATTTGAACTCAGATACTTACTAGCTATGTGACCCTGGGTAAGTCACTTAACCCTCAGTTTGCTCATCTGTAAAATGAGCTGGAAATGGAAATGGGAAACCACTTCAGTATTTTTGCCAAGAAAACTCCAAATGGGGACATGAAGAATTGGACACTATTGAAAAATGACTAAACAATAACAAAAATTCTTATTGTACTTCCCTAAGGTTTCGAGTTGCCCCCAAAATGAAATATTTCACATGTGGTGGCTTAAAGAGTCAGCTCATTCTCATTAGACCTGTTCAGTTGCACAACCCACAGCACAGGTGTGCTCTTCCACATCAAAACTCAGGCCCATGCTGTTCCTCTAGACCCAAGGCCTCTTGGGGGAGAGCTGTGCATATTCCGGAGATCCTGGACCCAGCTTTCTGCAGAGAAGAGGAACAAATACATGGCCTTGGGTCTAGAGGAACAGCAGGGGCCTGAGTTTTGATGTGGAGGAGCACACCTTGTTTCCCCTTGTTTTGGTCCTGAGAACATCTGGTGCTGAAAAGAGAGGATCTGACCGGAGGGCACAGGGGTGCAGGGCAGCACATCTGACAATGCTGAGAACAGGGCTCGAATCCTTTGGGTTCCACACTCTAACCAGCATGCTGTTTGTTGCTTTATGGGAAACCTTAACCATTCACTATGCCGAGATGGGCTGGGCACCAGAAATGGCTCCCACCCATGTTCTTCCTTCTCCCAAAGCCAAAACAAACTCGTGCTGTTTTGATGGTGTTATCCCAAAGGATGCGTGTCCTCCCGCTACACTTGAGAGGGTTTCCAAAAAGGAAAAACCTTAATCAACTCACCAATTCACTTAGAACCAGTGTGACCTTGGGCAAGTCACTTCACTCTCCTCCCTGGGCCTCAGTTTACTCATCTGTAAAATGGAGGGGTTGGGCTAAATCACCTCCAACATCCCTTCTAGCTTTCTAAATCTATAATTCCATTGAGCCGTCCTTATTGAATACGTTTTATTTGCCCGGCATCGTAAATAGGAACAAAAGAGAAGGAAGAATTTTTTTTTTAAGTCGCTTTTCCTCTCTAGGCATTACTTCCTTCATCTCCACAGTGAAGGGACAGAGTGAGGCTGATATCCTTTCAGCTCTGATATCTCATGATTCTATGATTCACCAGTTGTTTTATGACCATGTCCTGGTTCACTCGTTCTTATTTTGATTTCTGATACAAAAAATTCAATCATTGGTTTAGAGCTGGCAGGGATCCTCAAGGTCATCAAGTTCAACACTCTCACTTTTAACAGATGAGGAAATGGAGACCTAAAGTAAAGTGACCTGAGCAAGGTCACACTGCTGATAAGAGTCTGAGGATGAATTTGAACCCAGGATTTCCTGACTTTCCAGCAACATTGCCCCACACTGCTTGCCATATGATTTCATTGTCAAATCTCCTAAGTATTTAAGAGGATCCAAAAAAGATAGATATAGATTTTTCACATACTGTTGGGCAGCTATCTGCATGACACAGAGGGAATACTGTAGAACAAGAAAATAAACCATGTGTCATTAGAAAGATACTACTTATGTAGCATCAGAAGCTGGGTGTTCATGCAACTAAACTGATGGTCTTCCTCTTGATTGGTCCTTAGCCAAGCATTTCTGGATGGCCATTCTGGACTCCAGTTTGCTCATCTCTGGAATCACCATCAGCTTTGGCTCAGCTGGTATTCAGTGTCAGTCATCTCACAGGCTAGTGCCAATGGCTCAACTGATTCTCAAGGCTGCTGATGGATTGGATTCTTCTAGTCCTCCTGGAGGCTGTAGCAATGCCCACCTGCTCCTTGGTTAGCCATTTGGTCAAAGAGTCCATGCCATGCTATCCTTATTAAGCTGGAGAGGCACCTGGAATTCTTTCTTGGTGGTCAATCTTCAGCAGTGGAGCAGGAGCTGGAGAATAAATTCTTTTAGAGTATATGACATAGTGCTTGTCCTCAAGAAGCTTGCAATCTAGTTGGGGAAAAACACTACCACACATTAAACAATTACAAAGTAACATAAACACATGAGATGTAATTACACCCAAATGAGATGGATTTTCTTGTCTTTTTTGTTTTTTGGAGGGGGGAAGTCGGGCAATTAGGGTTAAGTGACTTGCCCAAGGTCACACAGCTAGTAAGCAGTAAGTGTCTGAGGCTGGATTTGAATTCAGGTCCTCCTGACTCCAGGCCCAGTGCTCTATTCACTGCACCACTTAGCTGCCCCTGAGATGGATTTTCTTAAGAAAACACATCAATATTCATACAAATGAAAGAGCTTTCCCCCTCAAAGTAGTCACCCTGGGAGGTTATAATTTCATTAAATCTGCTATTGCTCAAGGCACTTTTTTTTTTTTAAGAAATAGTCTTGCCATCTGCTTTGCCTTCCCCTTTCAGAGAACTGTGATGTAGAGGACAGAGCACTGGGTTGAGTCACAAAGACATGAGCTTAAAGGCTGACTCAGATACTTACTGATTGTGTGATCCTAGACAAATCACTTACCTTCTCTGGGACCCAGTTTCCTCATCTGTAAAATGAAAGGGCTAGACTCAATAATATCCAAGGCTCCTTCTAGCTCTAAATCTGTGCTCTTATGATCTATAATCCTATGAAGAATGTCTCTCTTTAGAAAAGTATGCTTATAACAGTCAAGAGCTAACGCTTACATCTTTCTAGCCCCAGTCATCGAAAAGACATTGATTTTTTCTCCTGAATTTTTGTTTCTTTCTTCTCGTGGGAGACAGGAAGGGGCAACTTTTCCTCCCAGCCTTTTTATGATGGGCTCGCCTACACAAAGTAACCACATTTTGGAGGACACATCCATCTCCACAATATTAAGCCAGTGGGCAGAGTATCCAGAGGGCATTAATTATTGCTGTTTCCATTTCCCCTTAGAAAATACTAACTGTGCTGGTTATCCCCTAGGTCCTTAATGCCCTCTGAGGAAATTCCTGTCTGATCCTCTCTCCTAGCCACCTGCATGCAGAATTGAACCTCAGGGAAAGAGATACATGAAGAATTTGGTTCTTTTAAGCAAAAATATACATTGTTATTCGAAAGTAACTGGAGGGTAGAGTAAATGAATTGGTTTTTAAAGGAAAAACTCCTAATGCTTAAAGAAAGGTAGAGAGATATCTGTGGGAAGAAAGCATTTTTAGGCCAAAGGCCCAACAAGATCAATAAAGAAAAACAGTTGAGGTCACAGCCTGGTTATATCAGACAGGGTCAGGAAGACCTGGCTTAGACATTGTCTGGGCGATTCTAGTTCACTCTTAACTTCTCCCTAAGTTCTTAAATTTTAAAAATAGTGACATTACCCATTTTGTTATTTTTGGGTCATTTCCATCATGTCCAACTTTCCATGACCCCATTTGGGGTTTTCTTGGCAAAGATACTGGAGCGGTTTGCCATTTCTTTGTCTAGCTCCTTTTACAGATGAGGAAACTGAGGCAAATGGGAGTGACGTGCCCAACTAGTAAGTGATGAGGTTGAATTTGAATTCAGGTCTTCATGACTCCAGGCCTGACACTCTCTACTTCATCACCTAACTCCTGATATTATCTGTAAAGAGTCACTACAGAATATGGTGAATAGAGAACTGGCTTCAGAGTCAAGGAAACTGGTTCAAGTCCTGCCTCTGACACGAACTGACTTTGTGACCCTAATCATATTTAATCTCTCGATGCTATAAACTCTAAGTTAGCTGCTGAAGTAGTCACTGATCTGCACTGAGAGAAAGTCCCTGCACCTGGGCATTCCCCGCACTAATATAATCACAGGTTCAATCTCTGTACCTAATATCCACAGCACTGAAGTCACAGGGCAGTTAGAGGGCTCAAATGTGTCCATAAAGCACTTTGCAGGGTAGGAGATTGCCAGCTGTTATTATCCAAATGGCTGCTCTCTCTGACCTTGGCAATGCCACACATTTCTTGATAATGGGTGATAGTTTTCATCTCTACCTATGGCAGATATGGGATGATCTGCTAAAGATCTTTGCTCTTTTAATACCCATAACAAAGGACATTTGAATGGGAGAGGGAGATAGAAGGAAAGGGGGGGAAAGAAAATTGCCCTATCTCCCTGCTCTAGGATGTACAAACACAGGGGAGGGAGGGATCTAAGGTTGCAAGGGATCTCAGAGGCTATCTAGTCAGTCCTCTCATTTTATAGCTGAAGAAACTAAGGCCCATGGAAGTTGAATGACTTGTCCAATGTCACACAATGTTCATCAGCTAGGATTTGAACCGAGGTCCTTTGACTTTTGGCAAAGTCAATGCTCTTTCCATTATACTATACTGTATCAAAATGTTGTTGAGTGGTAGAGATGATAAAATAATATACATGAAAATTCTTTGTTAACTATAAAGCGTTATGTAAAGGTAAGTATTAATTATTATCACTGTAGAATTTATGTCAGAATACAACATTACGTCTGAAATGGGAACATAATTAATTAATACTGTGTCAGGAGCCATATTGGACCTGTGGAAGCCACGGTCATAGCTCATCCCCCCTTCCTTCCTTCATCCCTCCATCCTCATCCCTAACGCTGGAATACTGGTCTACCTTCAGTAAGCCGATTACATTCCCAAACTCTCAGCAGAATTCAACCTGATCCTGGCTCCTTCATTCACTTCACAAAACATCTGCCAAGATCCTGAAGGCCAGAGACACAAATGTTTTCAAGATTGTAGAAGCCATAAAATAATTCCCAGTCTTTAAGCTCTTTAATTTAAAAGGCATTCATTTAAAAAACCCCAGAAACCAGAAGAATGGCTACAGCCTCTGGATATACCATCTTCTTAGAGCTGGGGTCATGTCTATTGGTTCCTCTTGGCTGGCAGCTCTCCAGAATCCAGATTTCTTCTGTTGTTCCTCCAGTCGTCTCTGTTCTTATCAATGGGGAAGCTGGGGAGTATTTTCACATTGAATGGGGACAGTCCCACCATAGTTTTAGGGTGTAGGTCCACTACTCCCATTGGGTAGCTTCCTGGAAATGATGGTTTCTGTCCCTAGCAGTTCCTAGAACTGATTTATCAGCTCTTCCCTGCTCACAAGTGAGGAATGGTGATACCGGTCCCGAGAGGCAAAGTCGGCATTCTCCTTGGTGAGCTGAGTCATCTCCATGTCAACCCTGGCCAGGGATGGTGTCAAAATGATCTGCTCCTGAGGGGATTGCAGTCTCCTTCAGTGAGAGAACCACAGAAGCACACAATCAGTCAGTAAAAATAGCAAAGAAATACTGGCCAGACTCAGTCACCTAAAGACACAGGTGCTGTTTCTATGCTGGGAGGCTTGCCAAAACCGCCAAGGGAGAAAGCAGTTTCCGTACTGGCTGGGGGAGTCATTTACCAAAAAAACTTCCAGCTGTCACAAAACCTTGTTTTAAAAACTTTGTTTCAAATGTTCTGGTATGCTCATAGATTTGGGCTGTTTCTGAGATCATAGCTGGGAACTCTGTATCTAAAACCGCCTGTCATCTCCAGGTATTCCTAGCACAATATTAAAAGGGGTGCTACTGTATGGGAAAATCAGGTTCTGCCCATCTGGCAGCTCCCGGCAGGAAAGAACAGAAAGTAGAGCTATTTGCCTTTTGCTCAAAAGAAAAAAGAAGGAAAACTGCATCCTTTTGATTAGAGAGAACCCAGACAGAGGCCTTTACATCATCATTTCTTTCTTTGTCCTTTGACATATGTAAGAAAAGAAGAACAGAGGCCAGAAAAATCCGTGCTTGCCCTTTGATTAGTATAAAACATTCAGAATTTCTAATGTCTCATAGAGGACCATTTTAGCTCAAGTCTGCAGACTTATCTATAGATGAGGGTTAGGATAAAGTGATAGAGTTAAAGAATTAGTTAGAAAGATATTGGATCATGGGTGGGAAACCTGTGGCCTCAAGGCCACCTGTGGCCCTCTAGGTCCTCAAGTGCAGCCCTGTGACTGAATTCAAGCTTCACAGAACAAATCCCCTTAATAAAAGGATTTGTTCTGTAAATCTTGGACTTGGTCAAAAGGCTGTACCCAAGGACCTAGAAGGCCACATGTTGACTCAAGGTTGGAGGTTGCCCACGCTTGTATTAGATTATACCTTAGGCCTGTGCGGCCAGTAGATGGTGCTGAGTCTGGAGTCAGCAAGACTTGAATTCAAATCCAGCCTTAGTAGCTCTGTGATTGACCCTGTGTAAATCAATTAACCTCTGTCTGCCTCAGTTTCCTCAACTGTAAAATGGGAAGAATAATAGCGCTTAGTCCCTTACCGCCCTCCCCCCAAGGGTTGTTGTGAGGATCAAATGAGATAATATTTCTAAAGCTCTTAGCACAGTGCTTGGTACTTTGTTGGTGTTGCTCAGTCATTTCTGACTCTTTGTGATCCATAGCAGACCATAGCACCCCAGTATCGGCCATGGGGTTTTCTTGGCAAGGATATAGAGTGGTTTGCCATTTCCTTCACCAGTGGATTAAGGCAAACAGAGGATAAGTGACTTGCCCAGGGTCACACAGCTAGTAAGTGTCTGAGGTTGGATTTGACTCCACACCCAGTGCTCTATCCACTGAGCAACCTAGCTGCGTCTAGAAGGCACATAATAAATAAATGCTCGTTTCCTTCCTTCCTTCCAAAGCTTGTTCTATGAGAATTCTCCACTTCACTGTTCCAACAAATAGTTATGTATCTGATGAAACCATATAGCAAGTATGTGGTTCTAGATCCATGGCACTTGAAAAGAAACCATCAAATGACTCTCAGACAAATGTAGGCCCCTTGTAGTTCTATGTGTCTGAAGCAACATCACTACCCATTGAGAATCTATCTAAACTGCAGGGGCAAGGAACCTTGAGGATGAATAATCCTCTTTCTTCCAAGTATTGGATCTGCGCAAGTAAATTTATAAATGATAACAAAGGCCAACCCTTATATACAGAGTTTATACACAGTAATATAAAAATAGGTTAAGAAATCTCATCTGCACAGCTCTTAAGAACACAAGATAGCTTTCCTTGCCTTTGGAGGGAGGGTCTATGACTCTGGGGGTTGCTTTGCTCGGAGGAAGTCTGAAAGCTACCAGTGCCTTAGTTGAACTAGAGAACACAGATGTGTGATCATCAAAGCTGTAGCAGATCTCCTTTTTGCCCTCCATCCTCCCTGTATACACACACACACACACACACACATACACACACACACACACACATACACACACACACGCACACACAGCAGTTCTAGGGTAGTTGCTGAAAAGCTAGAAGATTGGTGTGGACATAGTTAGGGTCATCATTTGAGAATACAGCTGGGATGGAAGGTCCTTGGTCTTGATGCTGAGTCCTATTTCAACCACAGGTAGTGGTCATTTCTAAGAATAATCTCAAAATTGTGCTTTTCTGGGTCATTACAAGGGAGATGTTAGATAAGAAAGCTAGAATGAAATGGAGAGAAGTTAAGCCTTAGTTTTGTAATTACAAGTGACTAAAATGATCCCAGGAAATCAGATAAAGGCAGATACTCTCCCCACCCCAGCCTCACACCACCCCCATTTCTGGCTTTGGAACTTAAAGATATCATCTACCCACAATACTCTGGTATTGCAGCCAATGCAATCTCCCTCAGAACTAGCTAAGACATGGAAAATGGTCTGTGTGAGTCATTTTATGTTGGAATCCCATGTTCTGCAGACCCTAACACTGTGTTTTAGATGGGAAGAAACCCTAAATTCTCCTACTTTTAAACAGGCAAAATGGCTATTTCTTGTCATACAACTGTCCCTCTTTTCTCCCCCTCCCCAATTCTAGCCCTCTCTTCACACTACCCGGAGCCTCTCTTACTTTCTCTTTACCATCCTAGCTTCTAAGTTATAGGGCTGGGCAATCCCAGTTTGACCAAACCTGCAAAAACACCCGGTCAGGCTCTGCTTAGGTGTGCCTCAGCCTGCAACCTTGGCTTCCCACTGATGACAAGGAAAGGGAGCAGGAATCGTTGGTTGGAGCTCCAATGTTACGAAAAGGGGACTGTGGTACCTTGCCTTCTGAAGAGTAAGGAAGGATGAAAAGAATATAGAATTCTCCTGAAAGCTTACCTCCCCATGAGCCTTCCTGAATGAGTCAGAAAGATGTTGGCTCCTTCTTGTCCAATCTAGTCAGGCAATGGACACTGCTCCCCCCCACCCTGCGGTTAATGTGAGATTATCACTTCAATCCTGTACTTACCGGCTGCCACCACCCCGGGTGCACCTTTGACAGTATGTTGTGGTTGTTGTTCAGCCAATCAGTCACGTCTGACTCTTTGTGACCCCATGGACAGTGGGGTTTTCTTGGCAAAGATACTAGAGTGGGTTTGCCATTTTCTTCTCCAACTCAAAACTGAGGCAAACAGGGATACACGACTTGCCCAGGGCTACCCAGCTAGTAAGTTTCTGGAGTCAAATTTGAACTCAGACCCTCCGGACTCCAGGCCCAGCTCTCTGCAGCCTTTCTGTCCTCTGAGCCCCCTTGCTGCCTCTAAGCAGTAATTTGATCACTACTGTAGACTTACTGACACCAGCACCCCTCTCTCTATATTTCAGTTCCCTGCTTTGTTTGTGGCGGCTGGGTTTCCTGTCCAGTTGGACCAGTAGATCTTCACCTCTTCTTTGTGGCAGACCTCACTGGCAATGGGTTAAAGTGTCTGGACTTTTACTTGGAATAATGTTTTCAAATGCATAAAATACATAGTGTTAAAAAGAAAAGAACATCTAAGTGCCGTAGTACCCAGGATGCTGGACCTAGAGTCACACAGCCTCATCTTCCTGAGTTCAAATCCAGCTTCAGGCACTTACTACCTGTGTGACCCTGGGCAAGTCACTTCACCCTGTTTGCCTCAGTGTCCTCATCTGTCAAACGATCAGGAGAAGGAAATGGCAAACCACTCCAGTATCTCTGCCAAGAAAACACTGAATGGGATCACGAAGAATCAGAAACAACTGAAAAACAACTGAACAATTACAAAGAAAATCAGTTATATTTTATTATGGGTATCAATTTTTTTTTAAGTTTACAAACCCTAGGTTAAGAACTGTAAGCTCCTTGAGGGCAGGATGGCTTTTTTTTTTTTGCTGTATGTCTCCAGAACTTAGTATAGTGTTTAGAATATAGTAAGTGCTTGGTAAATACTTATTGATTGGTTGATTGGCTACCCGAGTGAGTCCATGTTAGTACATTCTGGACTGCAAATATTCAGAGGGCAGAGTCCTTATCTGAGTCACTCTTTATAGATCAGTTAGCATAGACCCACATGCAACTGGACTGAGTTCAATAATGTTTGTTAAACCCCTACCATATGCCATGCATGTATATAATAAAAACTGTTTTCTTGACAACTGAAAAGAACCATGTGACTGTGGGCTAGCCTGCTCACCACTCTAGGACTTGGTTTCCTCCTCTATAAAAATGAAGGAAGGTGGGCATAGAGGAACAGGCTTGTAATCACTGTTCCTAGAGGTTACACCTGAGGCTGGTCAATCAATTGAATTTGAGAGTTCTGAACTATATAGTAGGGTTAAAGACAAGCTGTTGTCTACATTGATTCTAGCACCAACACAGTGAGCATGGTGGTGGTGGTGGAGGTGATGGAGGTGGTGATGGAGGTGGTGATGGTGGTGGTGGAGGTGGTGATGGTGGTGATGGTGGTGGTGGTAGACTAGTTGACCTACAAGGTTTTTTAGACTCTGACATTCTATGAGTGTCAGTTTGGCAGTCCCAAGAAGAGAGACTGTCCCTGTTCCTGGACTGGGAACCTCTAGGTATACTGCAGTATATTAGGTTTGCCAAGGCAAAAATAAAAAAATAAAAATGGAAGAAGGAAGGGTAGAGGAAGTGGAACGAGAAACAATCCTGACTCTGTCAATTGGCTGTCAAAGGTCAGACTCCCTTTTCCTGATTCACATCCAAGCTAGGATTGACTGGAGGCAGTCTCACCGCATCCCAGAACCCAGGAATGTCCTCTACCCATGGTAGAGACACTAAAATTTTGCACCAACCTGAACGGAGGTGTCAGAAGGGATTTCATCCATCTGAAAAGACTAAAGCTGGCAGCAGCTCCTGTGGGATCAGACAGATGCAAACATAGCATTGACAAGTTTTCCCTGGTCCTGTTAACTCCCCAATTTAGCAAAACAACCCATATCATTTTAATCTTTATTACAAGCTGGCCACCTGGTATCGATTAAGCACCTACTATGCGTCAAAAGTAGATTACAGGATTTAATAAGTTAAGAATTTCTGAAAATTTTCCTGTAAGCCTCAGTAGGGTGATGACCCCAAATTAAGGGAAGTTTATCACAGACCTGCTTTGGAAAATAAAAATGGTGTGGGGGTGGGGTGAATGTGTGGTAGGGGGAGAAGTAAAAAGCCTGGGAAAGTACAAATGACAATTTTCCTAAGTCCTTCACAAAACAATCTTTTGGGGGTTACAGTGGGAGAATTTGTACACACATTATACGATTTCTCTTTGTATATACATTACTCACCCTTTCCCCCTTCTACTGTGGGCACAGTAATAAAATCAACACTGCTATTGCTTCTAGAAAGGGGGCATCAACCTACTTCCATATGGATCAAATCACCATCCCTATGGCTCTCCAGATTACAATTCTGTTCCTGGAAATCACCAGCAAGTGCATCTCCCTTTTATATTTGCATTCTCCCAGCTTTGTACAGTGCCTGGATTATAAACACTTTCATTCATTCATTCCCATGTTAAAGCTGAAGTCTAAAATGTGGCTGACATTAACATTAATTATTTGGATATTCTCGCCATTATCTATATTAACCAACTAATGTCCAAGGAATGTTCAGGAAGTTAGCAGGCACTGACTATCATTCAGAAAGCTAGGGGCCACCTCCAAATGATGTTAACTGTTTGGTAAAATATGATGACAGCCTGTCTTTTATTGGTATCATTTTTGGTCTCTATCAAGTGGTTTTGCTTAAAGTGGACATTAATCCATTTCAGAATTTAGCAATAACATACATAACTGTAAAGACCCTTATTTGTGTGTTAAGGTCTTTAGAGTAAACCTGTAGGATAAATCCAAGATACAGTAAACTTTGAACTACCTTTTAAAAAATAGGATTCTCTAGGTTAATACTAACAAACATAAAGATTATTGGGGAAGACTTTGAGGGTGGACCAGGATGTTTAAAGTGCTTGAGGAAAACACTGCTTCTTGGAACACTAGAAGCACCACTGACATTCTAATAATTGTTATGCTAATTATAAACCACTCTCTATGCTAAGGAAGGCTCTCTAAGGACTCCGAGGTAGAATGCCTTGAGTGACACTGAATTATTGCTCACAATTAAAAGTTTATGTCCATTAAAAAGGACTCTGTAATCAGAGGACTCACCATTTCTCATTCGCTTCCCCCCACAAACCCTCTGAGTCAATGAGGTTTTATTGTATTATTTAACTAATGCCATCACTACTTCATTTAAAATAATTATAATGTATCATCATGATTCTGATCCCAAAGATCTAGTACTTTGCCCCATTAACTTCATTTTGAATTTTGGAATCAGTATTTTGATGAAAAGGGCTTTCTTAATGTCTTTCTTCTGGTAAATGTTTCCTTAGGTACTGTGCTAATGAGGACAACATAGCAGGTGACTTTAATTGGCCAGTTAGCTTTGGGGAAGATAATATTGATCTCATGGTCAAAGACGTGCTGCTTCTCTCAGAGGGTTCTGGATAATAGTTCAATCTAAAGCCAGTCCTATTATTTACAAGACAACTTCTAGAGCATGCCTTGCATTGTATCCCAACAGCCCTATTCCCAGATTCCCTCACCAGACCTCAAGACTGTAGGTGAGTGAGGAGACCTCTATCAATTCTAGAACGAGCTAGTTATATTCTGGCTCCCACATCCTCTACTCAAGCCTATGACTTGCCAGTCCAGCCTCCGCAGTACCAGAGAAAGTCCTACTACTTCTCAGAGTTGAGAACACCCTACACAATATATTCTTTATAACAGTCTATCATCAGCAGTGGTGAGTGAGAACTGTAAGATGTAGCTTGGGGTCAAGGTGAGCTCAGCATAGCCAATGCTAGTGAAACTCAAGTTGGGACAGGTTCAGCTAGTAGGTTTTACCCTCTGCGTGATGAGGAAGAAGCTATTGCCAGTTTTGGAGAACGTCTCCAGGTGGGGAAGCGGCAGGTAGATAGCTGGAGCTGGTATGTTATACTCAAGGGCTCTCCACAAGTGGGGGTTGCCAAAAGTAATGTAAATATACTAAAAATATAAAGCAAAAAATGCAGGGAATCCAGAAAAGCAGCATTTTGTCCAAATTCAAGCTGGTACCTGGAAACAAGTCCTTTTTGTTTCTAAAAAGACCAGCAGCTTCGCCCACAACTTCAGGTGGACTCTGCTGACTCAGCCACCTGTAGACAGGGACACATGACCAACAACGTGCATCTAATGTGCATGTGGTGGGTGTTAACGAGGCCACTTTAATTTGAAGAACTTTTTTTTTGGCATGAAACCAAGTGACTTCGCCTCTACAGACTCAGCTGAAACCTGGGCTGTTGGCCTCTTGCAGGAGCCAGTCTGCTTTTCACACCCCCTCACCATCTCTTCACTCCCGACTCCTCCTGTAGCAGAACTAACACTTCTGTTTGGCAAACCTCAGGGTAGCCAAGACTGGGCGCTGGTTCCTGCCTCTGCAGGAAGCCTGTGAAAGCTCCTGAATGCAGGGAGACAAAGCAGTTCCGAATTAGGCTCCTTTCTGGTGGTGGCCACCCATGCGTTGCCTAGATTTCTCCCTACGGTTCCTACTTCCTGTGGTCAAGGCTGCTTCTTAATCACCCTCCCTGCTTTTTTCTTATATTATTCCTATTATTCTTGCAGGTTTTATGGTTTGTGATCCTTTATCTGGTTTCTGGAAACTTCTGCCCACTCTGCCTTGCATTGTACCTGTCCACTCAGGGCATGGATTCCTAGGGAATCCAACCTGCTACTTTCTGCCCTCTTAACCTGGTGACCTCTTCTGTATCGATATCCTAGCTAAATGAACTGAGGAGTGTGGGGTCTACTGATTATTCACAAATCCTTTTTAATGGAGGCCTTCTAAATTAGAACAGAACTGCTAACCTTTTCTGTGTCAAAGCCCCCAGTGGCAGTCTGGGGAAACCTGTAGGCTGTTTACCAGAACAGTGGTTTTAAATGCATACAATAAAACACAGAGGATTACAAAGGAAACCGAATATATGGAAATATTTATCAAATGTTTTTTAAAAACTGAGTTTCATGAATACCAGATTAAGAACCCCTGATCTATAGTAAGATGCCCTGATAGAAGAGGAGTGGCAAAAGGGTGCCTACACTTACCAGGGTGAAGGCCCGGGCTGACTTGGCCTATGTAGAAATAGAGGATGACAGCAAACCCTATGTCAACCAAGGTGTAGATCCACTGAATCACAAACATGATGGCGAGGGACCCAATGGCCTGTTGGTAAGCAACACATGGGAGTGTGAACAGATAGAGAATCCTCTGGCTTCCTACCTGACAAGGAAGCCCTAGTCCTGTGGTCTGAAGTAACGGCCCATTCTCTAAAGCTCTTTGGATAGTGCTGGTGGAGGTGAAAGTCTGTAGAATGAAATATCCTCTTAACGCAAACTGGGCTAATAATTTCAATTCAGTCCAACTAACCACAAATAAACCAACGTTATTGAGTGTCTATTATACAAAAGACACTGAACCACTTATCAAAGCAACTCTCTACTTCCTTCCTGTAGAAATCCCAGACATCTCTAACAGCCCAGTTCATGAACCACCTCTTCTTTTTCTAACAAATGAGGCCCATTGAAGTTGAGTCCCTTGCCCTAGGTCACACAAGTGGCGAGCATCAGAGATGAGATTTGAACCTAGGTTGTCCGACTCCCCAGCCCTCCCTCACCCTCTCTTCTATGCCTTAATGGACCCCTCTCAGCCAGAAGCCATAGCTTCCTTCTCTCAGAGTTCCTAAGGGCTGCATGTAGGAATGCTGTCCTGAGAAGGTGCCAGAAATAACAAGGTTTACCGGGTGTTTTAGGTGTGCTATCTCATTTGAGCTTCACAACAAGCCTGGGAAGTAGGTGCTATTATCATCATCCCCACGTTATAGATGAGAAAACTGAAGCAAACAGAGGTTAAGTGACTTGTCCAGGATCACACAGCTAGGATCTGAGGTTGAATTTGAACTCAGGTCTTCAGTCCAGGCCTCAGTGCTCAATCCACTCCACCACCTAGTGTCCTAATTATGGGACATAAAAATACATAACAGCCAAGAACATGTGCCAACCTCAAATGTCTAATAATCAATGAGGTGGTTTTTTTGGCCTAACCCTATTATTTCAATTAGTGTGGGAGCTCCCAGTGAACCAACACCCAAGGTCTGAGAGAGCGTCTTGGGGCTCTAAGAAAGTTAAATGCCAGTGCCCAGGGTCATAGAACTGTAATGTCAGGGGGAGGACTGGAACCCAAAGTTGTTATTTTGCCACTGGCTAGCTCGATGCTGAAAGCGTAGGCAGCGTCAGTAACCGTCACCTCCCGGGCAGCAGGAGCAGCGGCCCGAGGATGCACCATCCCGATGGCTGCTGGGGAAGCCTCAGAGAGAGCAGACAGACTAACAGCAGGCACTCCTGTATGCTCCAGGGGAGTCCCTGCCCTGTTCCTACAGCACACTTGGGATTAAATAGGTCTGCGTGCATCATAATTCCACTAACTGGCAGCGAGGTCTTTGTGGACAGAGTCCAGGCCTTCTTCATTTTTGTATGAACTGTGGATCCTCTGGGAGCAGGAGCAACGACTACTAAGGTGGCCAAACTGGGAGTTGGGAAGATCTGGGTTTGAATCCTGCCTCAGACACTCAGACTTGGTGACCCTGTGCAAAGTCGCTTATCATCTCTCAGCCTCAGTTTCCTCATCTGAAAAAGTAGGGTAATCATCCCACCTACCTCATAGGGTTGTTGTGAGGATCGAACGAGTGAACACATATAAAACATTTTGCTTTAATATATATAATACTTTAAAGTGTTACATAAATGTTGGATATTGCTACTACTACTACTACTACTATCACCACCACCACCACTACTACTACCACTACTACTACTACTACTACTACCACTGCTACTACTACTGCTGCCACTACTACAACTACCACTACAACTACCACTGCTACTACCACTATGACTACTACGACTACTACTACTACTACTATTACTACTACAACTACTACTACTACTATTACTACTACTACTACTACTACTACTACTACTACTACTACCACTATGACTACTACCACTACTACTACTACTGCTATTACTACTACTACAACTATTACTACTACTACTACCACTATGACTACTACTCCTTGTTGTTGGTCATTTCAGTCATATCCAATTCTTCTTGACCCCATTTGGGGCTTTCTTGGCAAAGACACTGAAATGGTTTGCTCTTTCTTTCTCCAGCTCATTTTACAGATGAGGAACTGGGGCAAACAGGGTTAAGTGACTTGCCCAGGGTCACACAGCTAGTACGAGTCTGAGGCTGAATTTGAACTCTTGAAGAGGAGTCCTCCTGACTCCCAGCCAAGTGCTCTATCCACTGCACCACCCTCTCCTAATGACAACAACAAAGATAATGATAATCCGCTTGAAACCGATGGCAGGTAGCCACTGTTGTGTAGCTAAGAAGTCATTATATGTGACATAAGAAAACTGGAAAGTCACCACCACAGAAATTAGCTTTTCCCTAATGAAACGATCCTCAATACTTTATTAGTATGTCAAATATTGATTAAGTATGTGTTAGGCACTGTGCTAAGATCTCAGGATACAGCAAAAGGAAAAAAAGAGCCCCTGCCCTCAAGGAGCTTACAGTCTAATAGGGGAGACTACATACAAGTAACCATGTACGAAAACAGCTGTATACAATATAAATTGGAAATAATCAACAAAGGAAAGGCCCCAGAATCGTGGGAGATTGAGAAAGATTTCTTATGGAAGATGAGATTCTAGCTGGGACTTGAAGCCATGAGGTAGAGATGAAGAAGGAGAGACTCCCAGGGATGAGGCACAGCTTGTGAACATGCCTGGAGTCTGGGGATGAGTGTCTTGTCTGTCTGAGGAACAGTAAGGAGACCAGTGTCCCAGAGTGGGAGCGTCAGATGTAAGAAGAATGCCAAGGTAGGAAGTTGGCAGGTTATGAAAGGTGTTGAATGCCAAGCAGAGAAGACTAAGGCTTGAATCATTCATGCAGCTTCTTGGTTCCCCAAAGTATAAAAGTCCAATGCACAAGTAGTCAGAACTCCCCAGTTCTGATGGACTTCCCACTGCCATGGAAGTTGATCCATCCTACCATGGATCATTACAATGAATGTGGAGGTGAGGGGAGATGCCTCTAGGTGAACCAAAGCTGAACTTTGTAGGACTTTGCTTCCATCTGCTGTTAAGCAAACTCCCTTGTATTAAACCTTCTATAATCTATGATTGTCTTATTCCATTTCCAATCCTGAATCCCCCAGACTGTACTGGCAGGCCCAACTCAATAAAAGATGCCTACTAGGACCTTAAATGTAGCCTTTTTTGGAGATTTGCTCTTGGCTTATGATTTTATTGATGTAAGGAACTCTCAGTATGAAAACTCCCTCAAGTTACAGATCAGATGAAACTTAGTTTTAAGGAATTCCCTGGGACTGAATGGTTAAGTGACTTACTTGCTCACAACTACGACTTATGTATCAGAGACAGGACTTGAACCCAGATCTCTGACTCTAAGGTGGGCTCTCTAAACACTACATAATACTGGATTTTTAAAAACTAATTCTTCCCGGCCCCGCCCCCCCGAAATGTTGACTAAGTTGGTTTCATAACTTATTGCACATCCACCCACGCAAATTAAATCTGGGGAACTTATGCATGTAGGAGAATTCTGCATGCTTCTGGGAACAAATACTCATTTAGAAAGTAAAATTTCAATTAAAATGACATATCATTAAAATTGCAACATGGCCCTGCTGAAGCTCATCTAAATTACAATATGACAGTCTGACAAATTGTATTCCTGGGGTCCAATAATAACAAGAATGATGAGAAGAAAGGGGGAGAGGCTCCCCTGCCTTTCTTCCAGGCCTGGATCCCAGGGAACTCCACTCACCCTTACATCCTGATCTGGACCCCAGAGCCAACTGAGGTCAAGGTACGGTTACTCACCCCACACAGGGAGACCCATGGGTTGCACAAATGAGTGTAGAAGGAAATCGGTCTCCTCTCGACATCCTGTTCCTGGGAATTGAGCTTTGGGAAAGAATCTGCAGAGAGGACAAACCCAACCCTGAGTTCAATTGTGTTATGTTACCAAGCCCTCTTCTATTTTTACAAGTAAGTTCTTCCACCTTCCGCCAGGTTCAGTACAAACTGCCAACCCCACCTCCTCCTCTCACCAGACAATGTTGCACGCTAAGTTTCTCTCCCTTTTCCAGTCCTTATTAGATCTCTTTGAAGGCTTAGGATAGGTGTTAAGTAAGGCTACTTTAGAACTCTCAGTCAAAAATCACTCAGTAATCCCATGGTAGCTACTGCTCTGTGCTAAAAGCTTTGTAACACTTCTTTCCAAAAGCAACACCATTCTAATCTAGGGTGCTTAGCAGAAGAGTGCCGATGTGTAAGTCCCCTTTCCCCTCCTCGAGCTAAGAAATGATCCTTTACATGAATGGGGCCATGAAAATTACGTCCTTGCCACTGACAAATACACAAGAATAGTATGACATAGTGGGAAAATACCTGGAATGACAGGCCTAGGTTCTTGCGACAGCTGTATCACTTAGTTATGCGACTTTTGTGGTGGAGAGACCTGTGAGTTCATCTGTGTAGGGAGCTGCCAATGTGGAAGTTCCCTCCTCCAATATAGATTGCTGTTCTATAGTGGATAATCTTAGAGGCTTATCCAGGCTACAAGAGATTAAGTGACTGGCCCATGGTCACAGAAGTAGTGTCAGAGTTAGAGCTTTGTATCAGCAAGCACCCCGGCATACCCAGGGTGGCTGCTAGCACAGGTTCTTAGATCTGCTTTTCTAAAGGAAAGCAACTCAAAATGGGTTAACAATCTTACTTTAATCAATCAAATGTATATCATTTACCTAGTTCAGGGGAAAAAGTCAACACCCTGAACTTCAGAGAATGCAAACAGAATGCAAACAGAAGTTACAAGCAGACAAAGAAACAGACCAGCAGACTGGGCTTCCAGCCGTCTGAAACATTACATCCATACCTAGTCCGTTACCAGAGAGAGAAGCACCAACATCTGGGTTTTTCAAAGCCAGGGGGCTCAACGACTTCCCAGAGTCTCATCTGGCCAAATCACACAACTCTTCTTAAAGTGAACCCCAAAGCAAAACCTCACATCAGGGTATATATAGCCTTCTCCTGAATCAGAGAACATCACAGCCCTCTTGACCCACTGCCCAATCACAAAGTAATAAGGTGTGGGCATTCCTGCAGAACAAGCCTCCCACCACAGGCTCCATGTGACCACATTCAGCCTATTAGGGGGCAGAGTATACTTTCAAATCAGAGAAGGTTCTCAGAGTCACTTAAGCCACTTCAGCAGAGGGCCTGGGGCCGGGAAGATCTTCAGATTCCCATAACAAGCTTGAACCTGAAGGTCAGGACTATATCCACTGGGCACACTGTCTGTCATGACCTTGTTATGGGAAAAGAATGAGAAAAGCATAGACCAGCTCTTATTCATCCATGCGTTCATTCAACATTAATTTATCTAGTCATAAGTTTTCTCCTCTGTTAGATGAAGGAGTTTGATCAAGATCTAAAGTCCCTCTTAGATCACAATACTATGATCCTATTCATGTCAGAATCCTTACAATCATTTGGAGATGTTCAAAGTCAGTGGAAAGTTCACAGCACACCCTATGACTGCTGCCTGGCTGCTCCCCATATCCATGCTCTCATTTATTATTCTAGAATGTTCTACTCTCATCAATTTATGGTCTTCAAGGCAGGGGGAGCCTGGTTAACGGAAAGCCACAAATCTTATTTAAGCAAGTTGTTTCATTCCTTAGCCCTCAACCTCAACAAGTCAGTCAATAAAGTGACAGATACATCTGTAGCACTGATGCTTTTCAAAGTACACTGGTATGCACTCTAGTTCTCATGTAACTAATGAAGAGATTCTCTCTCTCTCTCTCTCTCTCTCTCTCTCTCTCTCTCTCTCACACACACACACACACACACACACACACACACACCAAAGACACATGACACAGAAAGATCTTAATCTTGTCCAAAGTTGTTTAGTGGCAGAGCTAGTACTAGAAACCAAGTTTCTTGGCTCAAAGTCCTCAAAAACCTCAGTTTTTTGTTTGGTTGGTTTTTTCCACTAGACTATATAGCTCTGTCCAAGTACCTGGTCCCCGTGTTGTTTGCCCTTTGCTCTGGAAGAGGACCAATGACATCGGGAAGGTGATGTCTTCACTTGCAAGTGAAGTGGGTGTGAGTGAAGCAGGCCTGTGCAGTCACCAGCCTCACTCTCCCCCAGAGCCATCTGGATCCAGCGGCAAGATCAGGACGACGGGAGATGGCCCCAGAAGTAGTGGGGAACCTTGGCCTTTTTAAACTAAGGCCTTTTCCAGGTCTCAGTCTGTGTGAGGCAACACCCATTCAGTGATTAAGGCTACAGCAGAAGTTTTGCAACAGTATTTTCATGACCTGGTGTGAGCTCAATTTCCAAAATATATTTTAATTTAAATTGTACTTGGTTGATGCTTTTTATATGGACATTGTAGTCATTTCATATCCTTTTCTTCCAGTTTGAACCACCCCTTGTAACAAAGAAAAACAATTCAGCAAAAACATGTGATACTCCAGCACTACCCGACAATATTTCTGTTCTAGTGCTCCACTTCTCCAAGGGGAAGAAGGAGGTATGACTCTTTACCTCTTCTCTGGCATCTTCACGGCGTTTTCCATTACTCAGCATTCAACTTCCTTCAAGCCATCTTCATTTTCATTGTCCTCCTTGTTATACTTAGCGATTCCCCAATCAACGGGCACCCGCTTTTTAATGCTTCTTTGCTAGCACAAAGAATGTTGCTTTCGACATGTTAGTATATACTGGTCCTTTCCCTCTCTCTTTGACTTTCTTTGGGCATGTGATCAATAGTGGGACTACCAAGTCCCTGGGTGTAGGCTTTTTCGGCACTTATAGAGTTCAACCTGAAATCCAGAACAGAATCACAGGTTCGCCAGCCAAGTACCAGAGTGTCTGTGTTTCCATAGCCCCGCCATCGCTTATTATCCTCAAGCTCTTCGTGCTGGCCAACATGCAAGGAACGATGCAAAATGTCGGCATAATTTCCGTTTCTCTTAGAGTGATTTGGAGCATATTTTCATTTGTCCCCTTAGAGTTTATCAATCTGCTTTTGAAACCTCATATATGTCCTTTGGTCGCTCAGCTATCACAGAAAAGTTTTTGGTACTATATTGTCAAATTCATGGTTTTTTGGACAGCAGACTTTTATCAGTGTTATTTGATGCAAATATTTTTCAACTCTATCATGTACATTTTAATTTTTTTGCTATTTTATTCCTGCAAATACTTATTTTATGTTGCCCAAACTGCATGTTTTATCTTTTATGCTACCATTTACCCCTTGTTTGGTTAGGATATTATCCCCAAGCCATAGTTATAAAAGGTACCCAATTTATGTTCTTTTTAATTTTTTTCCTATGGCACGATCTTTAACATTTGGGTTGTGTGTCTGTTTTCAACTTATTGCAACATGTGGTGGAAGCTGCTGGTCTAGAACTAACTTCTGCCAAGCTGCTTTCCAATTTCCCCAGTTCTTATATAAGAACGAGTCCTTCCTCTAGTAATTTATGATCTTATATTTATCAAAACTTGTTTTCTATTAGCAAATATTTGTTAAATACTTCTATGTACAGTACACTGAGATAGTAGATGAAAAAGATTTTTTTAAAAAAAAGACATGGTGCCTCCCTCAACTAGCTTAGAGTTCCCCTTCCTTTTCCTGCCCCATAACTTCTCCCAGAAAGGAAGCAGACAAGCAACAGAAAGGAAGGAAGGAAGGAAGGAAGGAAGGAAGGAAGGAAGGAAGGAAAGAAGGAAGGGAAGAAGGAAGGGAAGAAGGGAGGGAGGGAGGGAGGGAGGAAGGAAGGGAGGGAGGGAGGGAGGGAGGAAGGAAGGAAGGAGAGAAAGTGAAAAGAAAAAAAGGCTTAACTAATTCATAAAAACAAACAATTGACTCATGAATAATGGAGAGTAGACTATATTCAAAATCTTAATCCCTACCTTGGCAGAGAGAGATGATTCCAGAAACTAAAAGCGATAGAAGAGGCACCTTCTTAATTATGGACTTGTTCAAATGAAAGTTTTTAAGGATTTATTTCACTTGCTAACTACCCATGATAGAGGTCAAAGGGTATATGTTCTTACCAAAGCAGTTTCTTCCCCCTCCTCCCTAATTCCAAGTGAGGCCCTGGGCTCCCGGGATGAGTCTGATCTAATTAACTTGCTCTAGAACGTGGAAAGCCTGGGGAACTGGGACTTTTTCCCCCCTAAGCTTGTTAATTGCCACAGAGAAACCACTTTGATGGTTTTTTCACATGACATTGAAACGTCTTTTACAATAGGAGTTTTGGTTTGATGTCTTTCACAGAGTGCAGTCCGGATCCGAAGCAGCAGGCTGTAAACACACGGGAGACTGGCAGTGGCTGATAAAGACACCAAATATAAGCTAACTCGCATATTCTTAAAGTTACCTGATGGAAGGGAAAGATTAGGCTTGGTTAGCAACACTACCTGCCCAACCACGGCAGAAGGTACTGCTAAGGAAAGGGTCATAGTGTTGCTTTTGCAAGTCTGTCGGCAGTGTTTATTTTTATATAAGTATATCATATTGATATATGCATATGATATATGTATTACACAAAAATAATATAGATGATCCGTAATGCACACAAATATATGTATGCATTTATGTACTTGTATATGTACATGTTTGTATGCATTTACATACACGTATCTATGTATGTATATGTACACACACACACATGATGTTTTAATTTTGTGCTTTGCATGAGAAGCCAAAGAAGCCGGGGAAACATTAGGAACCAGGAAAGGCATGTGACCTTTCTGTGAGAAATTCGAAGCTGTCAGATCAAGGCTTTGTCTGCTGGAGTAAAATAAACAATGGCTGGAGAAAAGCTACCCATGGGAGAGGGTGGAGTCAAGCAGCCTTGAAGACTTCGGTCCCTGAAGGATCCAGCTTAGAGATGTATCTGTAATCCAGATGGGTCCATGTCACTTAAGGAGAGGCTCAAGATGAGCTAAAAATTCATGCACTGTTCAGGTCTGAAGGAAGACAAAGGTGAGATAAAGTAGCGACTGCAAAATCCTAAAGGTGCTGAATCGCACTGGAGATATTCAAACCTTGCTCTAAACTCAGTATCAGTTTTTCAAATACCATAATTAGTGGCTCGTTAACATCTGTTTTCCTGAAAAATGCCACTTTTGATGGAAAAAAGCGTAATTCAGTGGAAAAGTTTTCATATACGTATGTGTATATATATATGTGTGTGTGTATGTATATATATATATATATATATATACATAAACATACATAAATATACATATATTCTTTACTAATCAGGTAATTGTATAGAACACACAAGACATTTATGATTATACCAGCCCATCAGATTTGATGGTCCTGAACCTTAGGGTTTGAATAAGCCCTCAAGACTGCCCAAAATAAAGAGGAGTGAAATCAAACACCTAGGATCATACAGCTATTGTATTTTGAAGGGTGTCAGTCATACTTAGGGGAAATAATGAATTTGGACCATGAAGTGATATACCAGCCTAGCACTGCCTTAGTGACAATGACCTGATTGCTCTCTTAATACTGGTCAATCAACATGCAGCTCCTATGTTCTAGACACTGTGCCACTGGGACAAAAATGAAACAGTCTCTACCCTCAAGGAGCTTATGCCCATGCACGTGTATATGAAATATACACAAGAGAATTTTGTGGGGAGATGGGGACTCTGGAAAGGTATTAGGTAGGAAGTGATCCAGATTCACAGGATTGTGGGCTTAGAAGAAACCTTTCAGGCTATCAAGTCTAGCTCCCTCTTTTTACAGATGAGGCTTAGAGAAGTCAATTCATTTGCCCAGGGTCCCACAGATAGTAGAAGTCTGGATCAGGAGCTGAACCCAGGTCTTCCTGACTCCATGTCCAGTACCCTGCCCACTATCCTCATGCTGTCCTTGAGCTGACTGTTGGAAAAAAGTAGGGATTCTAAGCTAAGGCAGCTACATGACTCAGGGGGCACAGCTCCAGGCCTGGAGTCAGGAAGTCTCATCTTCTTGAGTTCAAATCCAGCCTCAGACACTTACTAGCTGTGTGGCCCTGGGCAAGTCACTTAACCCTGTTTGTCTCCATTTCCTCATCTGTAAAATGAGCTGGAGAAGGAAATGGCAAACCAGTATTTTTGCCAAGAAAATCTCAAAAGGGGTCATGGAGAATTAGACACAACTGAAACAGTTAAACAATAATGGGGATTCTAAGAGAATTGTGTGAAGGGGAACCTTGTATTATAAGGTCACAAAAGGGAACTGGAACTAGGTTGTTACAGGTTTTAAATGCCAAACAAAAGAGTTTACATTTGATTGCAGAATTAATAGCCACTAACGTGGCTAGGGCTCTAAGCTTGGAGTCTAGAAGCTGTTCAGTCATCTTTCAGTCATGTCTGACTCTCTGTGACCCCATCTGGGGTTTTCCTGGCAAAGATACTGGAGAGGTTTGCCATTTCCTTCTCCACTTCATTTTACAGATGAGGAAACTGAGGCAAAGAGGGTGAAGTGACTCGTCCAGGGTCACACATTGAGCAAGTGTCTGAAGCCAGATTTGAACTCAGGAAGACGAGTCTTCTGACTCTAGGCTGGTGCTCCACCCACCGCACCACTTAGGCACCTTAGGATTCTAGGAGACCTGAGTCTTTCAGATTCAGACATTTACTAATTGATCCTGAGTAAGTCAATTAACTTCTCTCTATCTCAGTACTCCCTCCCCCAATGGATTATAAGATCTCTGAAGCTGGGAACCTTGTCTGACCTTCAAGAAGAAGGGCAGGATTGAAACGTCCGTCTGACCCCTGTCACTTCCTGCTGCTAAAGGACCAGGGATGCCTGACTTAGAGAGGCTAAGCCTCTCAGTGCACCCGTCTTCAGAGTCTATCGCTCCCTTCTTTCTTATTTTCTTTATTAAAAAGGAAATCATTACAAATAAACATTACTACTGCCAGACATTTACATGAAAAAATCAACACGTTCTTGTATACAGCTTTAAGAAAAAAAAAAAAGGGCAGCTAGGTGGCACAGGGAATAGAGCACCGGCCCTGGAGTTAGGAGGACCTGAGTTCAAATGTGACCTCAGACACTTGACACTTAACTAGCTGTGTGACCTTGGGCAAGTCACTTAACCTCAATTGCCTTGCCTTCTCCTCTAAAACATAAAACAAAACAAGACAAAAACCCCAGACAAAAGGAAAAGCTTCAATCATGAAGTTGGAAGGTTTTGGAAGAGCTAATAACAGGACTCCACAGTATGAATAGCTGTCATCCTGCAATATCACACCTATTCAAGGTAGTCTAGCATTTCTGAACACAAATCTCCCTGGGAATTACATAGCACATTCACGCACTCCTTTACAACCTAACACAAAGTGTTTTCTTTTCTTCTTTCAAGACTTACCAAGAAGTAAATAGGGCAAATATTAATTTTCTCACTTAATATCCCTACTTTACAGACTAATAAACTAAGTCTCATGACGGTGACGTGAATCATCCATAGTCCCACAGCTAGTGTGGAGCGAAGACAGGAACCCAGATCTTCTGCCTGAGAACCCAGGGTTGTTTCATGGACACCATACTTCCTCTCACGGAGGTTTGCTACATATAATAAACTAAGAGAAAGCATCTCATTCAGTTTCCTCTCAAGAAACGGAACAAAAAAGCAGACCATGCCTACTAATTCACTTAAGAAAACACAAAATCCAAGGCATCTGTATTTGTGAAAAGACCCCTTCAACTTGTGCCACCATCCAGAAAGGAAAATCTAACCTGTTTACTAACGATGTTTTAAAAAGAAAAATAGAGCTTTATTATTAAAACCATGTATTGATATTATGAGTTTACTATATTCTGTAATCAACTGATAAAGCTTCATGAAGTACATAATGTATTTAAGACTCTGTAACATACACTGGGGGAATGCACGAATGTGCTGTATAATTCCCAGGGAGATAGTTCAGAAATCCTAGGCTTCCTTGAATAGCTGTGATAGTGCAGGATGACAGCTGTTCATACTGTGGATGCCTGTTATTAGCATTTCCCAAACCTTCCATCTTCATTATTGGAGCTTTTTCCTTTTGTCTGAGGTTCTACAAAGAAGTGAGTCCTGGGTGCAAAGGCTACCAATCTGGAGAAGCCATGTGATAGAATTTCAAATACAGGGGGAACCATGCCAAAGGGAGCTATCAGATGTCCTGAGAGAAAGTAGGACAAGCAGAATTTGCAAGTTTTAAAAAAAGCAAAACGGGTCTGTCCCTTTCCATTCCAATGAATTGAAACTTCATGGAATTACAGGGTTTAGAGAGGAATGAGATCTTAGAGAAATTGCTCAAAGTCTTCTTCAAGTGATTTTACAAAGTCAGGATTTGAACCCAGGTCTTCATATTCTTTCTCATGGGACCCAATCTTTGCATGCCTGTCTTTTTAGGTCTTTTTTTTTTCCCGTGTGTGCACTGATATGCTTATCTCTATCTTTGTCTTTCTCTGTCTCTCTGTCTTTTTGTCCATCTATCTATCTGGTGCCATGAATAGAGGGCTTGGAGTCAGAAAGACCTGAGTTCAAAACCAGCTTCAACACTTACTAGCTGTGTGACTCTGGGTAAGTCACTTAACCCCGTTTGCCTCAATTCCTCACCTTATAAAATGAGCTGGAAAAGGAAATGGCAAACAATTCCAATATCTCTGCCAAGAAAACCTCAAGTGGAGTCATGAAGAGTCAGACATGACATCGGTCTGTCTGTGTCTGTCTGTCTCTCTTAAAAAATTGTTTGTGGTAAGGAACCTTCTCTGTCATTGACCCCTTTTCTCCTCAACCTGATGATCTTTCAAAAGCACTTGACCCTATGGTGTGCTGGGAAGAGCACCAGCCATAGAATCAGATGATCTGGGTTCAAATCCTGCCTGATACTTACTCTCGTACCTGTATGACCTTGTGCAAATCACTTCTCCCCGCGTCTGCTCCCCATCTCAAAAATGAGTTGACTTGATTAAATGCCCTCTGTGAGTTTTTGTTTTGTTTAGCTCTAGAGCAATGAACTTACAAAGGTCCCTATGAATACTATCTCCTTCTCAAAAGGAAGACATTAGTGCCACATGCCATGACACAAGAGCATCATTAAATCTGGCCTCAGGTGCCCCTAAAGTAAACAAAGCAGCTGAGCAGGAACAGCAAACTGCGCCAGAAGGGGAAGCCCAGATCCCTTTCCAAAAATCTTACCTTGTCTGTCTGGTCCAAGAAGCTGCTGACTTCCACAGAGCAACTGGTTTTCCTGGTCTCCCCTAGTCTGGGATGAGGACACACTCCCTTCTCTCAGGAAACTTCGCTGGGTGAAGTGATGCTCCTGCGCCTCCCAGGAGGGGGCGGGCACCGGCCTGGAGCTCCTGGGAGAGGACAGAGAGGCCGGGGAGGGGAGGTCCAAGAGGAAGCTCTCCTGGAGAGTTTGCTTGCTTGCTTTGTGGTGTTTCTTCTGCTTCTGCTTGATCCCATCTGTGTCTCCTTTCCTAGGACCCATCTGGCTGAACCTGGGGAGGTGGAAAAGCTGATCCATGTCTTTGGTGAACTCCAGCAGGGTGCCCTCAGAGCTAGCCTGGAAGGGGCCTTCAGAGCTGTAGCTGGGCCCTTTATCCAGCAGCAGGTGATCAGAGCAGCTTTCCCTCCTCCGCATCCTGAGCTGCTGTTTGAGGCTGCAGTGACTCATAGACAAAGAGAAGTAAGAGTAGTCTATGGCGATATAAGTTAGCATGAAGTTGATGGTGACGATCGGAGCCAGGACATTCACTTGACCCACAAAGATGAATGCCATGGTCACCAGGCTGGTCAAGCAGATGGCAGCCACGGGTGTTTTATTGCGTCCTCTCTGTAACAACAACCAAAGCACAAAACAAAAGGAATGTAAGTTCTTTGAGGGCAGGCACTCTTTTCACCTTTTCTTTATATCCCTAGCACAGTGTCTGAAACACAGGAAGCATTTAATAAATTCTTGTTGACTGATCGATTAATTGTCTCCTTCACCAATCTCCTTTGTGACCACGGACTTGTCAGAGGGGAAGTGTTTTATCTAGGGGCTCTTGATTACACAAAGAGCACTGTGAGTTGAGTGTGAATGTTGTTATCCCCATTTTACAGAAGAAGAAACTGAGACCCAGAGAGTTCAAATGACTTGTTCAAAGTCATACAGCTCAGAAGTAGCAGGATGAAGACCCAAAGCCAAGACTTCTGTCTCCAGGTCCAACGCTCTCTGCACTTTAGTCCACGGTCCATCCAAGGGACAGAACTGGCCAGAAATGAAGAAATGGGCTGACCAGTTCAGCACCAATCCAGCAGTGAGAAAAGACAAGAAAAGAAAAGAGAAGTCCTTTTATTTGCTGCAGGGACAAGTGGTCTGGAGCATGGGAATTAAATTCTCGGACTCCCAAATAAACCCTTGGAACGATTTCATCTGTGGTTTTCTGTCAACCCAGCATAAATCAGTTGGTGAATCAAACTGAGTGAAATGACCACTACATTCTAGTATAAAATGTCATCGATCCATATAACCTGGAAACTTTCTCAAAAGGTGTGTGTGTTGGGTGGGGCGGGGGGATCTATCTATTCATAAGGCGGTGTGCTATACTGGAAAGGGCCTTGGGTTTGGAAGCACATGGGTTTGAATCTCAGTTTTGCTCAAACAACCTACGTGACCTTAGATAACTTGTGTAATTTCTCTGGGCTCCAGCTGATTTCCAAGACCCTTTCCAACTCCCAAACTGTGGGCCAATATTGAAGACACCTAAAAAATCTCTGTCTTTCTGGAGAGGTCAATGTAAACATCACCTCTGTCACATTTTTGCCCCAGCACATGACTCACTCCATGCCCCAGAAATGTCAATGTTGGGACCACTTTCTCTTGAGCAATGCACTGCAGTATACGGGGGGCTCCATACAGACCCCCCATACAGGACGCCAACGATGAGATGTATAGCCCCAAGAGGAACAGGAAGCCCACTAAAGACACCTGGAAGAGAAGAGCAGAGAGGGGGAGAATGAATGAGCTACATTTGAGAACAAATTCACCCAGCCAATTCCAAAATCAAATGAAGAAGCTCATGTCCCAGCCCAATCACCATCCTGTAATGGGTCCCCTGGCTCCTTGACCTCACAACCCTCTAGGTCCAGTGGATAGGGTCACCCCCAACTCACACTTCTATGTATGGCCTACTATGTGCCAAGCACTGGGCAAGGTACTAGGAATCAAAACAGAATGGCCCTTGAGCCAAAGGAGCAATGTTTTTCTCAAATGGATTTGTGATCTCTTCAATGGATGTTCTGTCCAGTGATTCAGACTGCAACACATCCATGCCTGCCCCTGCTGAGTAACTTTTGTCCTCCCGTAACTGATGGGTTGACAGCTTTTGAACCTCTTCTCCAGGAAGAAATGAAACACTGATTATCTCTGCTAGCTCTTCTGCCTCCCTGAGATCACATTTGCTCAACATTTGCTCAGGATTCCCAACAGTTCTCTAGCTCTGGACTTTTTCTTTTTTTTTTGGTTTTGGAGTCACTTGTAAGATGTTCCTGCCATCCTTCACGGCCTTCTGAATATTGACTTTGTACCTGTGCTATGGCATTCTGTTTTTCCCCCACTGGGGCAGGCTTCCTTCTGGCAGTAAAGATGTCTTTTGGACTGCACAGGATTCTCTCCTTCACTAGCCAGCATCACCTCCCTCCCCTCCCTCCACCTGTAGAGCCTGCTTTTTGTTACATGGTATAAATTCTTTCCAAGTTTCCAATATGGTCTTTTTATTTTTCCTGTGAGCTATTTTCCAAAACTGAGATATTTCATTTTTCCTTACTAATTAGTGGCTGCATTTTTTTTAGGGTCCTATTGTCTATAAATGAATGGAACCTTGGGATAGATTGTTTTGGCTTTGGTAGAACTGAATAGTATGTCTAATCAGCTTTTTAAAATTACTTTTCACATGATGTATTGGAAAGAGCACTGAGCTTGAACACAGGAGACCAGAGGCAGAGTCTCACCTTTGCCCATTTACAACATGAATGACTGGGGCAAGCAACATGGGGACAATAGTGCTGAAATCACGTGTTTCATGTGGTTGTTTGTGAGGAAAGCATTTTGTAAACTGAAAAACAATACAGAAAGTTGGGTGATAGTTCTGTAGAGAATCTTCCCTTGTCCCCCAAAACATATGTACCTAAACATATCTCTGGGCATCTAAGTGGCACAGTGGACAGAGTACCATGCCTGGACTCAGGAAGACTCATCTTTGTGAGTTCAAATCCAGCTCCAGACACTTACTAGCTGTGTGACCCTGGGAAAGTCACTTAACCCTGCTTGCCTCAGTTTCCTCATCTGTAAAATGAGCTGGAGAAGGAAATGTCCAACCACTCCAGTATTTTTGCTAAGAAAACCCCAAATGGGGTCCCAAAGACTCAGACCCGACTGAAACGACTGAACAATAATGTATCTCTGCCTGAAAAGCAGGAATAGCTGTAATTTAATTGTGAGTTTCAACAGATGATGAAACACAATTCGCTCCTCTTAGGGGAAGGGTAGTGGAGCATAGATTCAGAACGCTGCATCCTCAGTCAGCCACAGTTGCTTTATCAGAAAGTGTTGTTATAAGGGAAGGGTCAATGCGGCAGGTGGAAAAGACCACAATGTATTTTTTTTTAAGGTTTCAGTAAAACTTATTTTTTAAAATGCGTTCTAAGAATGCTAATGTTTTCAAGAGCAAACAATCCTGGGACGACCAACTTAGAGTCAGGAAGAAGGTGCTGAGAACAGAATGTGTGAAGTACATGGTAGGGAGTGGGGGTGGGGGGTGCAGGATTGAGAAATAAAAGGTATTGAACTTTAGGGGTTCAAGGGCAGAGAACCAGAGATCTCTAAGCATATTTCATTGTTTATAGAAACTGGGAATCAGAAAGCCAAATAATTAGATGCATATGGGAGGGATTTCCAGGGAAGCCAGAAAGGAATATTGATCAGTGAGTGAGAAAAGGATTACAAGTAGGGACCGCTTACTGTGTGGAATTTTTCCAGGCACAGTGGATTTAGGAAAGAGGGCCACCAGCTCAGGCAGGTTTCTGTGAGTAGGACAATGGGGAACTGTGATCAGTACTCAGAATGTCCAAAAAGACCCTGAAAAGCAGTCTGGCCTGGACTTAGAGGTAAGACCTATGGGGAACAGACAGAAAGAACCTGCTGCTGTGCCCTTTTCAACCTCACTCTACAGTAAACCAACTCTCTTTAATCTCCCACTCCTTCCATCTCCTGATGACTGAAATCTAACCTTCACCTGAGGACACCAGTCCTAGACAATAACCTTCACCTGAGGACACCAGTCCTAGACAATCTAATGTTGCCTGATTCTTCCTTCATATCCTAGAACCATAGGATGAGGTGGTCTGCTGCTGCCAGACCCTTGACTTGCTACCATCATTCAATACCATCCCTTCTAGTCTCATTCCCTTTCTTCACATATTGGCCAGATGGCTGGTCATTTCAGCAACATCCTGTCCTCTGCCTTTGCCCCTCTAATGTTCTCACTCACTTCTATGCAACTCTGGGTGGCCCCCATTCATTCTCTCTCCCTCTCTCTGTCTCCCTCCCTCTCTCTATCTCCTTCCCTCTCTCTCTCTCTTTCTCTTTCTCTCCTGTCTCACACACACACACACACACACATGCGTGCACGCACACACACACACACACACACATACTTTTTTTTTTTAGGAAGCTGGGGTTAAGTGACTTGCCCAGGGTCACATACCTGGTAACTGTCTGAACCTATATTTGAACTCAGATCCTCTTCCAGGGCCAATGCTCTATCCACCACATCACTTTGTTACCCTGTGTAGCCTCCATTCTCAGTCTTCTCCTGTCCTCTATCACAAATCTTACTGACGAGGTCCACTGCAAATTGATGCTAGCTAACTTAAATTTCAGCTTCTAGAAACCCTCTTATTCATCTCACAGTTTTCCTATCACACTCCCCTGGCAGCTGTTCCAAATTGTTTTCTTTCTTCAAGTACCCAACTCTACCTCAGTATATCATCTTTTTTTTTTTAACTTTTTTTTAAATTTTATTTTAGTTTGCATCATTCATTTCCACAAGATTTTGAGTTACATATTTTCTCCCCATCTTTCCCC
>CM053582.1:356133234-356179772 GCA_028627135.1 Pseudochirops cupreus
AAGGAGGAGGAGGAGGAGGAGAAGGAGGAGGAGGAGAAGGAGGAGGAGGAGGAGGAGGAGGAAGAGGAGGAAGAGGAGAAGGAGAAGGAGAAGGAGAAGGAGAAGAAGGAGGAGGAGGAAGAGGAAGAGGAGGAAGAGGAGAAGGAGGAGGAAGAGAAAGAGGAGGAGGATTTATGACTCCTTCAATGGGGGGAGCTTAGTAAATCTATTCTAGGGAGATATCTGACCCCAAGAAAGGTTAGCAGATCTGCCCAGTATCAGACACCTCCTAAGTATTACAGGTAGTATTTTGGAACGAGGGCGGAAGGCAACGGTGGTTAAGTGACTTGCCCAGGATCTCACGGTTCCTATGTGTTACAGGCAGTATTTTAATACAGGCCTCCCTGACTTCAATTTCAGCATTCTTTATACTGTGCTATGCTGCCTCTATAAAGACAATATTTCCTACCAAAACCTAACACCACTTCTGGGGTTGTATCTCAAAGAGATCATAGAAGTGGGAGGAAGGCCCATATGTACAAAAATATTTATTGCAGCTCTCTTTGTTGTGGTAAAAAATTTGAAATTAAGGGGATGCCGATCAATTGGGGAATGGCTAAACAAGTTGTGGTACATGAATGTAATGGAATACTATAGTGCTATAAGAAATGAGGAAAGCAGATGGACTTCATATTTACCTGGAGAGGCTTATACAAAATGATGCTAAGTGAGAAGAGCAGAACCAGGAGAAATTTGTACAGAATGACAGACACAACGACCAACTTTGATAAACTTGCCTCTTCTCAGCAATGCAAGGTAATAAGGCAACTCTAAAAGACTCAGGATGGAAGGAGATGTCTACATTCAGAGAAAGATCTAGGAAGACCAGAGTTTAAATGCAGACTGAAGCAATCCACATGCTCTTGTTGTTTTCCATGTTTGGTTTTGTTTCCTCTTTCCCATTGTCCATTCCATCAGTTACAACCCTTCTATACAACCAGACTAATGTCCAGTGTGAAAGCATTTGCAGATCCTATACTTGACTGCATGCCGCCATGGGCGGGGGGTGGGGGGGGAGAGGAAGGGAAGGGAGAAAATTTGAAACTCAAGGGATTGTGGAACTGAATTTTGTAAACTAAAAATAAATAAACAAATCAATTAAAATTAAAAAAAATTGATTAGCCAGTTTCTTACATTACAATAGACTAATACTATAAAAATAAGTAGATCTAATAGAAAAAAAGAGACAGTAGGGCTATGATGGGGGAGAAGCCAGGGGACTTCAGCCTGAACAACCTCCCAAAAGCAAGCTAAAGGAATACATTCATTCAATAAACATTTATTAAGTTCTTACTGAGTTCCAAGAACTGGTGTACGCAATGGGGGCAACAAACAAAAGTCCTTGCCCTCAAGGGGATTACATTCTGTTTGGGGAGAACATGTACACAGATGAATAAATACAAAATAATCCATGTAAAAAAATAAACAGAGTTTGGCAAGTTCCCATGATGCCAGGGCACTGGGCAGAGTACGAAAGGGTTCAAGTCCCTGCAGATCCCCTCACCCCACCCCACCCCACCCCACCCCCGAGCAGAAGTACAGATATCAGGACTTCAGGGAGAGGACACTGCACAGGTCTGGGCAAGTCAAGACAATGAGTCAGAAGAGAGAAGATACTCGTGACATTCATGGAGACTCACTCGGAAGTTACCCTGGGATGCCACCCAGGCTGCTAGATCAAGTGTTCATTGCTCTAGCACACATACTATGTAGGAGAAATAGAAGTTATTTAATACATACTTACTGAATGAAACAGAATCAAATAATAACTCATATTTATATAATGTTTTATGGTTCTCTACCTTGTCATACATATGATCACATTTAATTTCCTCAAGGTCAAATCCAATTGAATCCTTGGGTAAATCTGACTTATCTTAAATTGTCTTCCCCCTCACTTTTTTTGTTTCCATGCTTTCGAACTATACAACTTTAACCTGATTAAATCTCTTCTAAAATTTTTTAAGCATTTTGTGTGTTTTTAATAATAATATTAACTAAGCTTATGACTTAGATACTAATTAATTAAAATTAATGATAATATACCTCCACTGCCCAAAAAGATTATTGTAATGGACCTGGCCAATAGCAGCCACATTATTGGGATGAGCTACCTGAACAGGGGCAGCTTGGTGGTGCAGTGGATAGAATGCGAGACCTGGCATCACGAAGACTCTTCTTCCTGAGTTCGTCTGACCTCAGATACCTACTGGCTATGTGATCCTGAGCAAGTCACTTAACCCTACTTGCCTCAGTTTCCTCATCTATAAAATGGGCTGGAGAAGAAAACGGCAAATCACTCTAGTATATTTGCCAAGAAAACCCCAAATGGGGGTCACAAAGAGTTAGACACGACTGAAAAAAAGATGAAAAAAACCCTGAACTACAGGAATAGTCATGTTAATAACACCAATTATGCTGCATCATAGTACTAATTATAATAACATATATTTGCATTTATGGCATCCTTTTTACTTTTCAAACCAGATCTGTTACCTCCTTTTATCCTCGTAGCAACTCTAAGGTGGGTATAGGGCAGGGAAGAGTCTTCCCGTTATAGAAGTAGAAGATTTTTTTTTTACTTTTACAACAACAACCAAAAAACCCCCATCCTTTTATACAAACAGAAAAACTAAGACCTATGAAAGAAAGGCCACGATCATAGATCTTGTATAATTTGTGCTGAAACCTAGGACTCTCGACACTCAGCTCCCAGCCTCACCTGGGCCCCCATCTCAGAAAAGATAACTTTAAAACTTTCAGAGATCTTGGAAACCCCAGGGTGAATAAATCTCCTGTGTTGATAATAGGGGTATAGGCTGGGGGCTTGGGGGGAGACAAGGGGTGGACAGAAAGGGAAAAACTGTTTCTGCACTAATGAAGCTCCTTCCTGAGCCTGCCAGTGCAGGGGGTATTAATGGATGAGCATTTGAAGAAGAGCCAGACTTGATTTTTTCCAGCCGGCTGGGCATTAAAAGGTAAATTGGAATATGAAGCAAACCGGTCCCAGTCAGGGGGAAGGCTTCTAAACAGAAAAGAAAAGCCTTCCTCTTGCTCTTCTTCTGGCTTTCTCTCACTTTCTCTCCTCCCTCTGCCTGCTGAGTTGGGAACTTACGAGATGCCAACTGCTGCCAGTGAACCAATCGGGATGTTGGATTCGGGCTCTCTAAGGTCACCCCCCATGTTGAAACCAGCCATGACTCCTGAAAAACACCCAAAGAAAGGAGAGGAGCATCATTCACACACTTGACAAACATTTTTCCCCATTTGCTGCCCGTCTTCATCCCCCCACCCTTCAACCCCAAATCCAGGGCTCTCTGGATGCCATCCGGTCACCATCCCTACCATCTGCATTGCTGTAATCTGATTCTTTCTGAATCTCCCCTAGCAACCTGTGAGGCATCAGCAAGACTACAAAAGGGACCTTTGTTGAGACTGAGTGATCGTCAGGGCAGAAAAGCACTAGATGGCAAGAAAAACATCTCATCTTGGGGCAAACATAAGGGATGGTGGTGGGACCTGACAACCAACACAAAGGTCTTGACATTCCACACCGGGCACCTCCTCCCTCCACCAAGCTGGAAGGACGCCCATCAGAGACAAGATGCCAAGGCCCAGAAAAAGGCCCCTGATTCATCCAGTGTCCTTTCTAGTCCCTGTCGAGATGGTTGATACAGGCTCCAAATGTTCTCAATATCACAAGTCAACCAAGAGTCAAGACAACTGCTGTTGTTGCTCAGTCATGTCCAACTCTTCCTGACCCCATTTGGAGTTTTCTTGGCAAAGACCCTAGAGTGGTTTGCCATTTCCTTCCTCAGTTCATTTTACAGATGAGGAAACTGAGGCAGAGTTAAGTGACTTTCCCATGGTCACATAGCTAGTAAGTGTCTGAGGCAGGATTTGAACTCACAAAGATGAGTTTTTCTGACTTCAGATCCAGCACCCTATCTACTGCAGCACTTAACTGCCCTAAAATGGGCAGGAGGGACTAAATCAGGAGTTCTTAAACTGGGCCCATGAACCTAAGTTTTTTAAAAACTTGGTAACTATTTCCATTATTCTGATAAGGGGTATGCACAGTTCACCAGACTGCCAAAGGGTCCCTGATACACACAAAAACAGTTTAGAGTCCCTGGACTACATATACTCCAACTCCAAATCTTGGCACAGATTAGATGTGAATCATAAGAGAGGGGTTAAGGATGATATCTAAACTGCCAACTTGGAGACTGAGAAGGTGATGGTACATTCAACAGTAATAGGGATGGGAAGAAGGTTTGAGGAGAAAGATAATGAGTTCATTTCTGGAGATGTTCAGTTTCAGAAGTCCACAGGACATCTAGTTTGAGATATCGAATAAGCAGTTGGAGATGCAGATCTGGAGGTTAGGGTGAGATAAGTAGGTGTAAGAATCATCAATACAGAGATGATATTTGAATCCATAGGAGCTGATGAGATTATGAAAGAAAATAGTATAATGGAAGAAGAGAAGATAGCCCTGGACAGACCTAGGATAATCTCACCCTTGGCAGGCACATTGTCAGTTTGGGAGAAAGCTGTACCAATTGAATGATGAAGCCAGAAGCCAGACTGCAGAGAGTGGCAATCTGACTGATGAAGGGGCATGAGTTCATGCCTTATGAGAATTCATTGATGGGAGAAGAGAAGACTTAAGGTGAACAAGATAGCTGCCTTCAAGTATTGAAAAAGGCTCTTATCTGGGAAAAGAATGAAATTTGTTCTGTTTGGATTCAATGGGAAGAACCAGGAGTAATGGGTCTAAATTGCAAAGAAGTCTTGATGCCAGGAAGAAGCCCCCAACCACCGGAGCTGTCCAAAAGTGAATCAGATTTTCTTAGGAGCCAATGGACTCCACTTGTTGAAGCAAAAAGTGAATGATGACCACTTTTAGGCAAGTTGTGGAGGGATTTCTTTGGGGGATGTGAGTTAGACTAGACAAGACAGCTTCCAGTGCCTCTTTTTCATTCTGAAATCTTCTGCTTCTGTGATCAAATCAGCCCTGTGAATTTAAGGGCAGATTCTCACATTTCTCACCATCACCATTCAGAAAAAGCACTAAACCAACAGCAGTTAACTGCTGATACTTCCCTAGTGCTTTTTCTTTATAACATCCCTGGGAGGGAGGGAAGACAGGTTATATTTCTCCCATTTTATAGATGAGGAAACTGAGTCTTGGAGAGGCAAAGTAACTTGCCCAAGGTCACATAGAGAATAAGTAGTAGAACCCAGGTCTTCAGATTCCCAGACCCAGAGATCTTTCTGCTATACCTTGATGCTGATAAGATTCTTGTCTGGGAGTTGGGGCAAAAAAAAAGAAATATGTCTGCCCTCAGGGAGATCATTATTCAACTGAGAAAGCAAAAGTTAGGAACAAAAAAAGCTAAGTAACTACAAAGCCTAATAAAATGAAATATCAGTGGAGTACGCCAAAGAATAAATGCTTTAGGGACCTAAGAGGAAGGAAAGATTGTGGGTTGTGATGGTCAGAGATGGTTTCCTGGAAATGGTAGTGTTTGAACTGGACCTTGAACATAGAGTGGAATACGGCTCCCACATGTTATGATTTACAGAGTCTTCTCTCCTCTGAATAGCCCTATGAGGTAGATAGTACAGGCATACCTCGAAGCGAATATCACAATAAAGCAAGTCATGAATTTTTTGGTTTCCCAGTGCATATACAAGATATGTTTACATTATGCTATAGTCTATTTAGTAGTCAGTAGTATTATGTCTAAAAATATGTACATACTTTAATTAAAAATGCTTTATTGCTAAAAAAAAAAATGCTAACCATCCTCTGAGCCTTCAACAAGTCCTAATCTTTTTGCTGGTGGAAGATCTTGCCTTGATGTTGATGGTTCCTGACTGATCACGGTGGTGGCTGTTGAAGGTTGGGGTAGCTGTGGCAATTTCTTAAAATAAGACAACAATGAAGTTTGCCACATTGATTAACTCTTCCTTTCACTTGAATACTCAGAAATTATTACATTGTAGCATTATTAATTGGTCTAATTTCAATATTGTTGTTTCTCTGGGAATAATAGGAAGGCTGGGGGAGAGAGAGAAAGAGGGAACAACAGCAAGTTGGTGAAGCAGTTAGAACACACACACATTTGTCAATTAAGTTCACTGTTTTATATGGGCATGGGCATGGTTGGTGGTGCCCCAAAACAATTACAATAGTAACATCAAAGATCACTGACCACAAATCACCATAACAGATATGATAATAATGAAAAAGTTTGAAATATTGTGAGAATTACCAAAATGTGACACAGACATGATATTAGCACATGCTTTGGGGAAAATGGCACCCCAATAGACAGGGTTGCCACAAATCTTTAATTTGTTAAAAAACAAAAAAGGAATACCTATGAAGTATAATAAAATGAAGCATGCCTGTACAAGCTTTATTATACTCATTTTAGAGATGAAGAAATTGAAGTTTAGAGACCAAGTGATTTCCCAAGGGTCACATGGCGAGAAAGCTAGGTGGCATTGTAGAGAGAATGTTGCATTTGGAGTCAAAAAGACCAGAGTTCACAACTTGCCTCAGACACTTACTAGCTTTTTAACCCCAGGCAAGTCATCTAACCTCTTTCTGACTCAGTTTCCTCTCCTGTAAAACAGGAAGAAGAATAACAGCCTCTACCTTCCAATTATCAGAATCAAATGAGATGACACATATCAAGTGTTTCACAAAGTTTAAAGCGCTATAGTCCTAGATATCATTATTATATGAGTTAGAACTAGAAAAGGAGACATTTGTAAAGCAGTGCCTTGCATATTGCAGCTACCTAATAAATGTTTGTTTCCTTCCCCTTCCCTTCCCCTCTTACTCCAGTTCCAATACTCTTTCTACTACTCCACAAACTGGAAAGAGGAAAGGGTATTCTAGGATGGGAAACAGAGCTTGGAGGCTCAACAGTTGTCATTAATATGGTCTGTTAGGGAACAGTTAGGACATGGACTCTTCTAGATTGTTGGGAGTGCAGGATTTGTGTGAGAGAGAAGTAGGAGAGGTGGACAGTCATGATGACTTAAATGCCAGCAGAGAAACGTTGAATTGGCAATCGGAGAGTGAGGGTTGGGGAGAACCAATCAATCAGGCATCAAGTATTTCATAAATATTAATGATGGCCCCCTGTGCTAGGTGCTGGGTGGGGAGAAAAACACAAAAATGAAACAATTTCTGCTCCCAAGCAGCTTCCATTCTCTACTTGGGCCATCAGCCCACAAATTCCACATGGGGTATACACTGAGGATTTTCACACTAGGGAATGATATGGTGAGAATATTATTTCAGGAGGGTTACTTTAGTAGCAGTGGATGGATCAGGAAAGCGGTCCACTGAACCAGTCTGGTAGAAATCAGAATGAAAAAAGGATTGAATCCCACGAGTCTAAGGAGAGGAAAAAGTCCAAGAGGATTCCAAGATTTCTAGTCAATATGACAATGTGAACAATGGAAACAGGAAAGTTTCCAGTTGCAAATGATCTTTTTTCCCCACAACAAGAGCTGTATCTGTAATGATAAGGCCATTCAGATACAGTCCAGGCTGTATTTCTGATGTGGCCAGTGTTACTGAGACTCCACCCAATAACTCCATGGGCACGTTTGAGAGGCCCAGCCTTAATAGGCTTACCAAGACCCAAAAGAAACCTTCCCTCCTTCCCCTATCACTATAGAAGGCTTAACTAGGTCATTCACAGGCTCAGTGAGACACAGGAACAGTGGGATGAGCAGGGTGGTGTCTCATTGAAAGCAGGCTTTTCCATTCATTCATTGTCACTCCTTTAGCATTTGGAGGTGCAGCCATCTCACCCCTTCATGAGCCTGCTATAGTATTATTTCCCATCTTTAAAAAGAAGTGAGAACAGAAACTCACCAATGTAAGTAGTCAATAAGCATATATTAAGCACCTAATAGGTGCCAGTTCCTGAGTTAAGAACTCTAAGCTAGCCCTTCAGACTTAGCCTCCGGCTTTTAGAATAGATCAGGTGTGAGTGGCTTTTATGATAGGGAAGTTCAAAGGAACTGCACCGGAAAGATAATGGATTTAGAGCTGGAAGAAACTTTGGAGGTCAAGTCCCAAACCCTGAGCCCAGGAGATACTAAGGGAATGGCCCAGAGTCACACATACAGTAAGTGTCTGAGGTGAAATTTGAACTCAGGTCTTTCTGACTCCAACTCCAGAGCTTTGTCCATTACATCAAGATGCCTTGCTGAGGGCTATTATTCTAATATTGAGAGAAGAGACCTCCAGTGAGCAGCTACTAGCAATGCAAAGTAGAGTTCTTGACCATAGGAGCCCCCATCAAAAATGGAATTAGACTCCAACCATGATGGAGTTCAGATGAGATGGATGGATAGAGGGATGCTTGTTGGGTTCCTATATTAATGAGTTTTCCAACTGAAACCATCTCGGGCAGGGAAAAGGTGGTACTCACGGACCTCTTCTTTTTTATTCCATTTTAAAATTTGTATTGATTGGACTCCTATAGCATATTCCCTCTGAATATAATCTCTCCTCCCCTACCCAGAGTGAGCTCATATAACAAGACATAAAAAAGAAAGAGAAAAAAAGTAAAATCAGCCAATATATCGTATGCAATGTTCCATATCCACAGTCCCTTGCTGCTGCAAAGGATGAAGGGAAGCATCTCTCTCTTCTCTGGGGCCAGGCTTGGTCCCATTTACTATACAATGTTCAGTTTCATTTGTATGTGTGTTCTCCATTGCTCTGGTCATTGTGAATATTGTTTTCCTGGTTCTGCTTACATCACTCCGGATCAGTTCGTAGAAGTCTCTCCACACTTCTTTGAATTCTTCATAGTCATAATTTCTTAGGTCACAGTAATATTTTTATGCTTTTAAAAGACATTTAGTGAATTAAAACATTTTTATTCTACTCTATTTTTAAAATTCAAATATAAACAACTGAATTAAACACAAACATAGGTAAATCAGACACTGCTTCTTTTACAAAAATCTAGAACAACAGATTTTAATACCCAAAATGTGAACATAGCAAACATCTCTAACCAAAAATCTTGACAAGTCAAGACATGAACACTTAATAGGGGAGGAGAAAGGGAGAATTAGGATTCGAAGAGTATCCTATACTCAGTGATATGGCAACTTTGGTTGATCTGACCATGTAACTGACTGACTTCCTGGAAAACAGGAATAGTAAGACAGATTTGGGACCATACTAAGAGATGTAAGTGGCAGAAGAATCCTAAGCCCATAGACTGACTGTGAGGGAGAGTGATCAGCTAGAGGTTTCTCTCTTCTAAAGGGATGGCAGTACCGGACTGGCCACTGTCAGAGCTCTTGATGTAATGTCTTTGATCTTCCAATCCTGTAGTGCCAGAAGGTGTAAGTTAGAAACTTCTTAGAAAGACCTTAGGTTGACAAGCAGTGTCCTAGAACTGCTCAAGGAGAGACTGACCAAAGAATTCTCACAGAATAATGTTATATGGTTGTCAATACTTCATGCTTTAGTCAATTGGTTTAGTGGCTCTTCCAGTAATAAAGCAGGGGTTGGGTAACTCAACAGTGTCCTGGAAGGCAGAGTCATTTGGAATGTATAACTTTGAGAGTGGTCAACAAGGCCTTAGTATAGGGATGTTTGAGTCCTAAAGGTCAGAAAGTACAACTGTGGCATTGAACTAATGTACTTTTATAGAATCAGAGATTTAGAGTTGGAAGGGTCCTTAGAGGTCATCAGATATAGTGCCCTAATTTTACAGATTAGGAAAATGAGGCTGAGAGAGGTTAAGTGATTTGCTTAGGATCATAAATCTAGTAAGTGTTTGAGGGAGGAGTGGAATTCAGGTTTTCCTGACTGTCTACTTACCACCTAGTTCAATTCAATTTGATTCAACAAACTTTTAGTAACAGACCTACTACGTGCAAGTTTCCCTGAACTTGCCTAGTGGGAGAAGGCACCTCCATTATAAAAGCTGGAGGTCTGACTCAGAGAAAAGGGCCAGCCAACAATCCCTGCTGTAACTATGGAGAATAGGATTTTTGTTTGCAAACATGAAGAGAAGGGTACAGCAGACACGAGAGGTTTCTTTTCTTTTCTTTTAAATGAGGGAAGAGTTGCCTTTATTCTATTTTATTATTTCCTTTTCAAGAATTTCCCACCTTCCTCAGCTGCCAATACCTCTCTCTCTCATATTACCTTTTATATATTCAACATATATCTCATACATACCTCCCCCACCCATCAAGCCACTCCTTGGAAATAATAAAAAGAAAGAGGAAAAAAAATTCAGCATAACTATGTCTGACATTATCTCCTACCTCCACAAGGAAAGGAGAAAGATGACTCTCCTCAGGGATCAAGCTTGGTAATTATAATTATTGCATGGCATTCGGTTTGTTTGTTGTTGTGGTCTGCATTATTGTAGCCTTGGTTCAACTTCAGACAGCTCTTCCAAATTCAGGTTTTTGACAGAGGCAGGTAAACCACAAGAGACAAAGGTATAGGCAAGGAGAAGCACTTTACTCTTGACAGAATTCAAATGATATGGCAGAGGGGCATCAGCACAAACCAGCCATTCAAGAGAAAGGTAATAAGCAAGATCCAAGGGAAGTCAGCACCAGACATGGTAGCCCTGAGCTAAGAATATGGAGATGGCTTTCAGTTCCAAGCAAAAGACGACATCAGAGAATTTGCTGCACCAACAACAGAGAGTTATAAAAATATTGATAACTGCCTTGCATGCCCCCAGACAAAGGAAAGCTGTCTATACCCTTGATATCATGAGCCAATTTTCCCAGGGAAATGTAGGCATATTAACTTTCTCTCTCTGTCTCTCTCTCTCTCTCTCACACACACACACACACACACACACACACACACACACACACACACACACACACACACAAGATAAAAAAGTCCTAGAGGGGAGATATTATTAACCTTGCAATTATCACTGTCCCCAAGGGACAGAGGTGAGAAAAGAGGGGAAACACGTTGCCAGAAACTGGAAGACAATGCGGCAACGTGAGGAGATGTCAGTAGCTGGGCTATTGAAGGAGAAGGCGAGGCAGTAAGTTGCTCGAAAGGGTGGGTAACATAGAGCCAGAGTCAGCCCCAGTTAGAGCACGAGGGCTCGGGAAGAAGGCGTGCCTGCATTGGCTGGTTTCCCAAGGAGTTCCCCTTATTGGGATCTTTCTTGGTCACTGACCATCAAAAAACCAAATGGGAGAAGTGCTGGGAGCAGGCAAAGGCCTGGGTTTTTTGACAGTCTATGTCCCATGATCTCTATTCTTTTCCCTCCCTTTTATTTTTTTTTTACATTAGTACAAAGTTTTATGGAATAAAACAAGCATTTCTATAACACGATACAATTAAAAAGATGATTTACAAAGAACTTCAAATCTACCAAGCACAACTTGTTATTCCCTTCAAATAGACAACAAAATTATCATGTAAATTTCTTTTTTTCTCCCCTCCCCCCGCTCTGAGATGGCTACCGTTAAACATAAATAGGTTATACATATGGAAAATTATGTCCATCTATCCATCATCGGGTCTTTCTCTGGATGCAAACAGTGTCTTCCCTTCATATGTCCATCATAATTAATTTGGGTATTTGTAATAGTCAAGTTATTCACCCAAAGTCCTTCTTAAACAATATTGCTCTTATCATATACAATGTTCTCTTGGGTCTGCTCATTTCACTCTTCATTATTTCATCATTTTTTTTGACGGTAGTAGTATTCCATCACAATGACACACCACAACTTCTTCATCCATTTCCAAATTAATAGGCTTCCCCACAATTTCCAGTTCTTTGTCACCACAAAGAGAGTTGCTGTAAATATTTTAGAACATCTAGGTTCTTTTCCTTTTTCCCTAATCATCTTTGGAAGTAGACCTAGTAGTGTTATTGCTGGGTCAAAGCACATAGGCAGTTTAATAACCCTTTGGGTATAATTCCAAACTGGCCCCCAAAATGGTTGGATCAGTTCAACATTCCATCAACAATGAACTAGTGATCCAGTTTTTCCACATCTCCTTCAGGATTTGCTGCTTTCCCCTTTAATCATTTTAGCCGATCTGGTAGTTATAAAATTAAATCTTTTGTTTAAGTTGTTTTAATTTGCATTTCTCTAATCAGTAATGATTTAAAGCATTTTTATATGACCATAAATGGTTTTGATTTCTTTATTGGAAAACTGACTATTCATATCCTTTTACCATTTATCAATCGAGGAATAACTCATATTCTTAGATATCTGACAAAGTTCTCTATATATTTTTTATATGAAACCTTTATCTGAAAAACTGTCTGTGAATTTGTTTTCCTTGATGGTGTTTTTAAAAAAGAGAGAGAGAAAGAGAAGATTCTTTAAGGCTGACCTATTCTGCTTGGACCCAGAGGGCAGAAATTGGAGCCATGACTGAGAGTTACAGAGGGGAAATCTTTGGGTCTTGATCAAGAAAAACTGCCTAATAATTTCAGCTGTCCAAAAGTGGAATGTGTTGCCTCAGGAGAAAAAAAAAGCCTTCTCATCACTGAATGTCTTGAAACACAGGTTTGTTGGCCGTAATAATTTTGTTGTTTTTCAGTAGTTTTCGGTTGACTCCCGCTTTTTGTGACCCCATTTGGGGCTTTCTCGGCAAAGATACTGGAGTGGTTTGCTATTTCCTTCTCCAGCTCATTTGACGGATGAGGAAAATGATGCAAACAGGGTTAAGTGACTGGCCCAGGGTCACATAGCTAATAATTGTCTGAGGCCAGATTTGAACTCACCAAAATGAATCTTCCTGACTCCAGGCCTTGGGCTCTGTGCCCTATGGCGCCACCTAGCTGCCCTGACCACAATAGAAGCTCATGTTTATGTAGTTTTATAAGATCTGTGATGTACTTGTCCCCATGCCTAGAATACTGTGCCTCCTTACTTCCACCTCTTGGCTTCCCTGGCTGCCCCTTCGAGACTCAGCTCAAGTCTCACCTTCTAAACTAAAGGAAGCCTTGTCTGCCCACCCACCTACCTCAGCTGCTAATGCCTTCCCATCTCATATTACTTACCACTTTCTCTATATTTTGATTGTACCTAGTTCTTTACACATTTTCCCTCTTTAGAAAGTAAGCTCCTTGAGGGCAGGCACTGTTGTCACCTTTGTAATCCAGTGCTTAGCACAATATATGGCACATGTTGTTGTTGTTCAGTCATTTGCGGTCACGTCTGACTCTTTGTGACCCTGATGTGGGTTTTCTTGGCAAAGACACTGAAATGGTTTGCCTTCTTCCATTCATTTTGCAGATGAGGAATCTGAGGCCAGCAGGGTGAAGTGACTTGCCCAGGGTCACACAGCTAGTAAGTATCTGAGGCCAGTTTTGAACTCTTTAAGATGAGTCTTTCTGACTTCAAGCCTGGCATGCCATCTACTACACCACCTAGCTGCCCACATGGCATGTAGTAAACACTTATTGATTGACAGGCTAGGTGGCACAGCAGAGAGAGAGAATTGGACCTGGAGTCAGGAAGATATGAGTTCAAATGCAGCCTCAGACACTTACTAGCTGTATGACCCTGGGCAAGTCACTTGACCCTGTTTGCTTCAGTTTCCTCATCTGTAAAATGAGCCGGAGAAAGAAAAGACAAACCATTCCAGTATCTCTGCCAAGAAAACCCCAAAGCGGGTCATGAAGAGTCAGATGTGACTGAAAAATAACAACAAAGTGAACAGAACCCAGAGAATGCTAAACACATTAACAGAAATACTGTAATAACGATCAACTGTGAAATACTGAGCTACTCTGATCAATACAGTTCCAAAGGACTTATGATGAAAAGTGCCGTCCACCTCCAGGGAGAGAACTGATGAACTCTGAGCAAAGATTGAAGCGTTTAACTTTCTTTCTTTTTCTTTTTTTTGCAATCTGTCTAATATGGAAATATGCTTTGCATGACTTCACAAGTATATTGGGTATCATAATGCTTGCCTTTTCAATGAATAGAGGGGGGGATAGATGGAGAGAAAGAATTTGGAACTCAAAATTTTTTAAATGAATGCTAAACAATTAAAAATTAAACTTAAAAGAATTTTGTTTTGGATATGTTGAACTTGAGATACGTTCAAACACCTGATTTTAAATGTCCAATGGTAGGAGGGGGGGAGTCCAAAAGGCTGTTTATGAAAGGCTAAGTGACCCCCCAGGGTTCTACACCATTAAGTGCCTGAGGCAGGATTTGAACCCAATTCATTGTGACTCTAAGCCCAAGGATCATGCCATATCATTTCTCGTTGGGGCCCCTGAAGAAGGAATTCCTGTTCAGGTATGAGTTAGACTAGATGACCTCTTAAGTGCCTCCCAGCTCTGAGATTCAGTGATTTTACAAGGACCTAAATAAAAACCATGCGTTATTTTTTTTTTCACTTTTAAAATTTTTCTTTCTTTTCTTCTGCAATATGGCTAATATGCAAATGTGGTTTACATGACTTGATGTCCTCATCTATAAAATGAGATTAGACTTGTTGACCTCGACGGCCCCTTCCAGCTGTAAATCTATGTTCTTAGGATCTCTCTGGGAGGAAGGAGTCACTACATAGAGGTTTAGGGACTTCAGAGAGAGGACTGCTGATCTGGACCCTCACTAGTCATTACGCTCTAAACAAGGCAGGAGCAAATGTTGATATCCTTTTGACTGGCATTCAAAACCTTCTCCCATCTACTACTATTCCATCTTTCCTGTATTATCCCAGCCTGTTCCTTCCCACACTCTCTATGCTTTGGCCAAACTAGACTATTCACTAGCCCCTGGACGTGTTCTTCCTCCTTTCCTGCTGTTCCTCATACCCCAGAATACCTCATCTCCCCACTACAGCCTATGGAATTCCTCCCTGACCTTTACAGGTCTTCTTAAATACCACTGTCTCTACAAAGCCTTTCCTGACCCCTTGCCAGTCAGTAATGACTTTCCCTCTCAGACCTCAAAATGTTTTGTTTTCTCCTTTACAGGGGAACAGAGAAATAGTACAAGAAATGGTGATGATCATAATAAACAATCCAGCCATCACAGGGCCTCAAACACTGTATTTTTTTCCAGTTAACAAGCATTTTCTAAAATTATTCTGTCCCTCCCACTACCTACCTTCCCACTTTCATCAAGCAAAGAAAATCCCCAAACTTGGGTGGAAAAAAAAGTCCTCAATGCGTAGCTGCAGAGTCTGGCAACACAAATTCCCACGTCAGTCATCGCCAGAAATATGTGTCTCTCTGTATTTTAAGGAAATCCCTTCTCTACCAGGAGGTGAGTGGCATGTTTCATTTTCATTGTTTTGGACACGGTTTATCATGGAATTGACCAGAGTTCTACAGTCTTTCAAGGTTGTTTTTCTCTATAATGCCATCACTGTATAAACCTTTTCACTGGTTCTGCTCACTTCCCTCTGCATCCATTCATAGAGGCCTTCCAGTTTCCTCTGAAACTGTTTCATCATTTCACTGCAACATTCCATTTACATCCATACGCCACGATTTGTTTAGTCATTCTCCAATAAGAGGACACCCCGTTAATTTATCATTTTTGTCTACCACAAAAAAAGCTGCTTTAAGTATCTATGTGCATATAGATCCACTTCTTCTTTCTTTGATTTTTTTTCTGGGGTTGGGTGGGATAGGCCTCATTATGGTCATAGCTGGGTCAAGGGACTCGATCATTAATGTATCTGCGTTGTGGAGCAACTAGGTGGTGCAGTGGCTAGAGCCCTAGGCTTGGAATCAGGAAGATTCATCTTCCTTAATTCAAGTCTGACCTCAGACACTTATGAGCTTTGTGACCCTGGGCAAGTCACTTAACTGTGTTTGCCTCAGTTACCTCATCTGTCAAATGAGCTGCAGAAGGAAATGACCAACCACTCTAATATCTTTGCCAAGAAAATCCCACAGTAAGGTCACAAAGAGCCTGAAACGACTGAACAACAATAAATCTCTGCTGTATTTTTCTTAATAGCCAGAGGACAAACTGTTAAGGGGGAAAACCTGTGAATCCCAGAACCTGCCAAACGGCCACTAATTAAACCAGTGTTTTGTGGAGGCTGAGCTCAAGCTCTGCCCTCAGTGCTGTCAGAGTACCTGCAGCAACAACACGGCCTCTCTCGAGTCCGCACGTTTTCACTGAGCTTTCAATAGTCATTTTTTAAAGACTGTCTCCAGGCTTCCTGATTCCATTTTTATTTTGTTTTGTTCTAAAATAACTGTTTCCTTCCATTTTTTCCCTGACTAATGCTCACACTTGGCCAAGTTTCCCTTTCTAAAACTCAAGGCCTGCCTGATTACTCTTGTGGGCTATCTTCTGTCACAGAGGTGAACTTAACCATGCCGAGATCATGATTTCATGATGTCCTGTCCACAAGAACTTCCTACACCATGTGCTGTTCACTATTTGGGACCGAGTCTCGGTCATTTCCTTTACTTGGGCTTTCTATGACCACCTGTTCCAAGAAACAGACATTTATCTCATCCCCAAACCCTTCCTCCCCATCTCAGCCCAGGGCTAGATTCTATCTCAAAGATGTGAAATTGGAAGGGGCCTTGGAGGCCACCTCGTCCAATTCCTGCATTTTACAGATGAAAAAATGACTTTAACTTAACACCCTAATTCATTATCTGGAGTCAGGAGGACCAGAGTACAAATCCAACCTCAGACACTAGTAACTGTGTGGTCCTGGGCAAGTCACCTAACCCCTTTTGCCTCAGTTTCCTCATCTGTAAAATGAGCTGGAGAAGGAAGTGGCAAACCTCTCCAGTACCTTTGCCAAGAAAAGCCCAAATGTTGTCATAGAGAGTTGGACATGAATGAAAAAAACGACAGAACAACACTTCTAGCTCCATCTTATTATTCTTGTCATATCATCTTTACTATGTAAACATGGCTTCTAACCTAAATCTCCCATCACTTTATGGGTTTAGGCTTACTAAGGGGCTTCTTTTTTCTGAGAAACTGTCTTTGTACTTCTTTATTCTCCGTGCTGCTTTGTACTTTGAAGCTCCCAGCATAGGGACAGGGGTGTTAGGTTTCGATACAGAGTACAATCGCTCAATCAACAAATGTTTCATAAGTCCCTACTATGTGCCAGGGCAACAAGGTGGAAGAGTAGACAGAGAGCTGGGCTTGGAGTCGAGGAGACTCATCTTCCCGAGTTCAAATCTGGCCTCAGCCACTTCCTACCTGTGTAACCCTAGACAAGTCACTTAACCCTGTTTGCCTCAGTTTCCTCATCTGTAAAAATGAACTGGAGAAGGAAGTGGCAAACCACTTCAATATCTCTGCCAAGAAAACCCCAAATGGGGTCAGGAAGAGTTGGACATGAATGAAAACATCTGAACAATAACACTATGTGCCAAGCCCTGTGCTAGATGCTGAAGATAGAAATACAATAAATGAAACAACCCCTAGGCTAGCAGAGATTGCATTCTAGATGAACAGGCTTCCCAAAAGAAAAAATACCTAAAAAGGGAAATACTACAATTGCTCCAGACCATTGGAGCTAGAAGGTCACTGAGTTCAACCCTCCCATTTTACTGACGAAGAAACTGAGACTCAGAAAAGTTGTGTGACTTGCCTGGTTTCATCAGGTAGCAAATGACAGTGCTAGGATTTCAATCCAGGTCCTCCGAATTCAGCTCTAGCATTCATTTCCCCTACAATAGTAAAAGTACTATTTCTTGGGGCAGCTAGGTAATGCAGTGAATAGAGCACCGGCCCTGGAGTCAGGAGGACCTGAGCTCAAATCTAGCGTCAGACACTCAACACACTTACCAGCTGTGTGATCTTGGGCAAGTCACTTAACCCCAATTGCCTTGTCTTCCCCCCTCCAAAAAAATTATTTCTATTAAAATAATAAATATTAAATAATCCTTATCTCTGGTGATCCTTTATGACTCTCCATCTCCTGTTTCTGGACTTTTGTACTGCCTGAGCCACATCCCTGGAACGTGCCCCCTCTCTCAAACTACCTTGTCATTAACTATTAGGGGTTTATTTGCATTTATTCATTCTATAATTTATCCTGTGCTTATGCATACACATATATACATACACATATATGTGTGTAAACAGTTCTGTATGTATATACATGTGTATATATGAGTGTAAACACACACTCATACACTTGTCACTCTCATTAGAATTTGACCTCCTTATGAGCAGGGATTAATACATTCTATGTACTTGTATCCCCTGTGCCCATCACACCTGGCGCATAGGGGGTGTTTAATAAATATGTGATGATTGAATTACTAACACTTGTATGGCACGTTCAAAGATTAAAGGAAAATTAACATCTAGGTAAAATTCCGTATGTCCTGACTAAAGTTCATTTGGGAATAATTGGTACTAAATTGTTAACTATTAAGCTGTAAGTAATTCTGGTCCTGCGTTTGAAGCTGAATAAATAATTCACCTAAAATGTTGTGTAACTTCTCTGGGCATGCCTAGATCTCCTAACATGGAAGGTTCTTCATCCTCTGCTGCATAGGTGGGTACAGCTTCCTTTGATTGGCTGCATAGTTGAACAGGTTTTGTCTTTATAACTAGCGGGACTGAAACGGCCCCTCTCTGTCTGCCACATGCTCTTTCTTGCTGCAGCCAGAGGATAAAGATGCCAGTTCACCCACAGCACAGGTGCCATCAACTGAACTGATGAGCTGGGAAGGACTTCCTCTTCTGCTCTCCCTTGCTTTTATCCCAATTTGGAGAAATGATCTTGGGTTTTTATTTCTGTTCTACTTCATTTGTCCTTCTCAGTTTCAGGTGCCAGTGGTGATCCCCACAGCACCTGGGAGTTTGAGCAATGGTGACCCTGGGGGCAAGATTCCAGGTGGGATTTTGTAGCCAACCAGGCCAGCAGGGAAGCCTAGAGAACTCAGAGTGCCTGGGACTCCAGAAGGGATTTTGGACTTGGAATTGGGACCATGAACTTTATAGAAATTGAGCTAAAGCATGGAACTGATCTTTCCCACTCCAGAGACTGAGATGGTGCTAGGAGGTGGAGGATTATGCCCCCCACATATTTGGGGAGTACATTAACATGTTTGTTAGTGTATCTTTCAAAGTAAAAGTGGATCTGTTAGTGGTTAAATAGAAGTGGAGTGCAGGAGAGCCACTTGGGAGATGAAGCCACTGGTAGGGGTGGAGCCATTTGTAAAAAGCCTGGGGGGGGGGGGCAGGACTTACAGCCTTAAGGCCACATGTAGCCCCTAGGTCTTCAGGTGCAGCCCTCTGACTGAATCCAAACTTCACAGAACAAATAAAAGGATTTGTTCTGTAAAACTCAGACTCAGTCAAAAGGCCACACCCAAGGACATAGAAGGCCACATGTGGCCTTAAGGCCTCAGGTTCCCCACCCTGGCTCCTGTCCCTTTATAGGTAGCAGAGAACTCTGGGAGAAAGGTGAATTCTAATTTACCTTGCCTTACAGGCAGCAAGGGCCATGGTAGTCAGTGAAATGTTTGTTTTTTAGAGCCCAGAGGCTTCCAGATAATACAACTGAATGTTTCTTTGAGAGTTCCAATCGCCTTTGGTACAAGAAGTCCCTGGAAGCAGCTGGGTCCAGCCTTTTAGGATGCTTTTAATTGCTACTTAAAACTTGTGAGAGAGCAGGCTCCAAGCTACTACCTTAGAATGGTTTAATTGGCTCCCAGAGTACTCCTTACTCACTCTTCCCCTCTGAGTCTTCCTTTTCACAAGGGAAAAAGTGCTTTGCTTCTACTTCCTTTCCTTTCCATAGTTAAAACAAAGATTGGAGAAGATCATGACTCTGTACACAATACATTTCTACACGAATTCTCTTTTTGCCTCAAACATAAGAAGCCTTCTCCTCCACCTGCTGTTCTTCCCCCCTCCCTTTCCATTAAAACCCAAAGCTAATATAAAAGTTAAATTGCACAAAATTGCTTAAGCATTTCATTTTTATTACTGCAACATCTTCTAACTCACAGTCTGGCTTCACAAAATGGCATGCTTTTCTTTCAGAGCCTATGTTTGCAGAAATGTGAAAGAAAGCACCACTAGGTTGGATTCCTTCATAAACCCATAGAAGGACCTGTAATAGTCCTGCACCAAAAGATTTTTACACATCAGTTCTCACACACAAAGCTATGGCCCCACCCATCCACTCATTCCTATTCTTCCTGTAGAATTTTTAGCTTATAAGAACCATAGCCCCGTAGAGGTTTTTTCCAAGTTTCTCAAATTCTGCCTATATAATACAATTATCATAAATATCCCAATTTCCTCCCTTTTAACTTGAAATTAGGAAGGACCTGTAGCTTTTAAAAATTTTATTGATCTCTTTTGTTTCTATATCACTTTCCTTTCCAAATTTATTCTATGAAGTTTGGATTCAGTCAAAGGGCTGCACTTGAGGAACTAGATGGCCACATGTGGTCTTGAGGTCACAGGTTCCCCACCCCTGTTCTATACCTACATCATCTACCTTTGCTATGTCTGGAGGTGTATTTTCTTTTCTCTTCTTCAGGGCAAAGCCTGATTACTATGATTACATAATTACTCTGTTGTTATTTCGACTGCTGACATCACTGTAGTCACTGGGTCTAGTCTTCTCCTGGTTCTGCATCCGTTCATACAAGTCTTCCCTGCTTCTTTGTAGTCTTCATATTCATCATTTCTCACAGCACAGCAAAGCTCTATCAGAACTTGCAGCTTTTGTTAGGCTTTTCTTCCACTTCCTACACCTGCCAATTGTCCATTGAGGGGAGATTATTTGGTCATTGTCTAATGCAGCAAGGTAATGGCCATCACTAACAAAGGAAGCACCGTGAGGAGCTCTTCCACTGAAGAAACTTTAGAAGGAGTTAGAGAGTAGAGCCAGGGGCAGAAACATAGACCTACTATATGTAATATATTGGAATAGGTCTTTATTTGGCACAGTGGATAGAGTGCCGGGCCTGGAGTCAGGAAGACTCATCTTCCCAAGACACTTACTAGTTGTGTGACCCTGGGCAAGTCACTTAACCCTCTTTGCTTCAGTTTCCTCATCTGTAAAATGAGCCAGAGAAGGAAATGGCAAACCACTCCAGTATCTTTACCAAGAAAACCCCAAATGGGGTCACAGAGAGTCAGACATGATTGAAACAACTCAACAACAAAGTGCTGGGCACTGAGCTAGGTATAGGGGAGACAAATACAAAGAATGAAGCAATCCCCACACTCTAGTACTAAACTATCACAGTCTGAAACCTGGCCTTCCCCTTTCCCATGTCTCATTTGCTCAGTTCTCGATGGTGTCCTGCTCATTCTATTCCTTTACTCACCTTCTCTTCATTCCCCAAACCCAGGAGGATTCAGTCTGTACCACGGACCTTCCTGAGGAATGGCCCATCACAGGCAGAAAAGGATATTATCTTTTTATTCCTCAAAGACCTTCCTGACATTTCTAGTGGGACGCCCCCCCCCCCAAAAAAGACCAAAAGCCTAAGTCTTAGAAATTTTTGTCCTTACTAGCTTTCCTCCAGCTTCAAGTTTTAAAAAACTTTTTAAAAACTGACTTTTAAAAAACACTAGTGGAAGTACATTTGCTTTCAAATATAGTCCATCCTTCATTTTTCTAAGACCAATGACATCATGACATACTTGAGTGTGAATTCAGATTTAAGTGAGGCAGAGTCGCACAAAGTCAGAAGCCTCATCTTTCTTCTTGAGCTATCAAGTCCAGAAGTTTGGCAATGGCCCCAGATGCAGACCTTGGTGTCTTCAATGCCTGATCAAGGTTTAAATACTTCATATTGCCTGCTTCAGCCTCCTTCTTGGCCATTGGAACAAACTGTTACCTGCCCACTCTGCCAGGGGAAGTCTTTACATGCTTGCAGTAGACATCCCCTAACTCACTGATAGGTTTGAGGCCTGTCAGTTCCTTTCAACCTGTTTAGCCTATTTGCCGAGATGGTTTACTAGGGGGTGGTCACTGTACATGCTACAGCTTCCTGAGCCACAGGTGAGACTTGGGTCAAGGTGAACACCAAAGGTGGATGAGCAGCTCTCAAAAGGGCTCTTCAAGCTCTGGCACCAGAGGTGCTAGCCCTTCCTGATCACCCCATAAACCCCAAGTCTAATCCAAAGGTCTTTAAATAATATTAATTATTATAACTGACATTAAGATATTGCTTTAAAGTTCACAGAGTACCTCGCATACATTAATCTATAAAGGATGCAGAAAGGAGAAAACCACTTTGTAGTTACTCATTTAGCATCAGTTATTAAGCTCCTGCTGTTTCAGATGTTCTTGATTGGAAAGAAGTGATGTGAGAAGGTATCTCTCCTCTTATTTGCAAAGGTTGGGGACCATAAGTATGGAAGACTGCATACATCAGATTACACACAAGGAAACAGAGTCTCAAGAAAAGTGAAGGGACTAGCCTCCTGAGGTCACATAGCAATACCAGAGCTAGAATTGAACATAGGTCCTTTGACCACAAATCTAACATTCATTCCAATGTACTTTGCTATCTCCCTTAAATGATTACAATAGTGATCTCATATTTGTACAGCAGTTTATGTTCATTTAAATCCTCTCAATTGATCATCACAACAACCCTGGAAGACATATGGGACAGTCAGATAATGCTCCCTTGTTGCTTACAAACACGACCAGATCTCCCCAATCGTTTAAACTTTGGGGAAAAAATCCTTATTTGACCTTTCCATCCGCTCAAGCTTACATTCTTTATCTCCCCCTCCCCCCTTTCCTGGCCAGTTTCCTAGAAAATGTCCTCTATACTTAATGCCTCCACTTTCTCATCTCTCACTGAATTTTCATTCCTTACACTATAGCTTCTTTTCCCCTCATTCAATAGAAAATGCAGTCTGCAAAGTCACCAAAGAGATCTTTATTGATCAATTCAATGGTTTTCTTATCCTTCCTCATTCTTCTATAGCAATGGATATTGTTGTTCCCTTCTTCCTTCTGAACACTTTCTCCTCCCTAGGTGTTCATAACTCTGCTCCATGTTCTCTTCCTGTCTGACTAATCCTTCCCATTCTCCTTTGCAGAATTATTACCTATGTCCTGACTCCTCTCCTCTTCCTTCTTTCTCTTGATGATTTTATCCATTCCCATGAATGCAGCTATCATCTCTATAGAGATAACTGCCAGTTCTACATATCCAGCTTTCATCTCTTTCCTGATTTCTAGTCCTATACCTCCAATTATTGTCTGTTTAACATCTCCATCTGGATGTCTTATAGGCATCTTGAACACTACATATCCAAAGCAGAGTGCCATTATCTTTACCCCTAAAATGACACCTTGCCTCTTTCTGTTGAAGGTACCCAGGTTTCCAACAGAAGAGTTATCTTGACTTTTTTTTTACTCACTCACCTCCCATATCTAATCAACTGTCAAGTCTTGGTGATTCACCTCCTCAGTCTCTCTTCCATCCATGCTTCAGCCAAACTTCTTGCTACACGTACCCTTGTACAATGGCCCATGTCTTATTTCCATGCCTTTGCAGCTGTCCCCCATGTCTGCATACTGCCCCATACTTGTGCTTCTTGGAAGCCCCAGTAGTCTTCAAGGTTCAGTTCAAATGCTATGTCCTCCAAGAAGCCTGTCTTGATTCCCTAGTAGTTAGTGATGCCCCTCTGAAATACTGTGTATTTTAAGATAGATACCCTGGGTTGCATCCTCAAAGCAGAATCAATCAAACAAAAAGCATTTATTGAGGGCACATTTATTACGTGCCACATACTTGCACGCTTGAGAGTAGGGCCTAGCCCTCTATTGTTGGTTTGGTTGTTTGGTTGGTTTTTTTATCCCTAGCACCTAGCATAATGCCTGCTATTAGTAGGTACTTAATAAATGCTTACTGAGTGTGGAATAATCTCTATTTTACAGATAAAGAAACTGAAGCTCAGAGCACTCAAATGGCACTAAATTTGACTGCAAAGTTTTTATTGATGGTATAATTTATATCATTATAACTTTAAGGTTTACAAAAGCTTTCCTTAAAACAGCCTTATGAGGTAGGCAAGATAAGTATTATTAAGCCCATTTTAAAATGAGGACACTGCCTCAGAGAGGTTGGGACTTTCTCATGGTCACACAACTAGTACATGTCAAAGGTAGGATTTAAAAACCCAGGTGTCTTTGGACTTCAGGCCCACAGCTCTTTCTTCTTATTCTACCATGATAAGCTAGAAGAAATCTTGGATAATATGATGTCCAGTCCCTTCATTTTACACTTTACCAGAGAACTGAAGTGACTTTCCCAAAGGCACATGTAAGGGAGGGAATTTCACACACACACACACACACACACACACACACACACACACACACACACACACACACACACACACTACCTCAGCTGACAGTCACAGAAGAACCAAGATATAATTACAAGGTATTATGGAAGTGTTAAGGAGTTTTCCACAAGCCCACAAGAATGTGTGAATAAGTCCAATTTGGGAGGACTATAGGGCATTAGCCATTAGATGAAGGCAATTGACGTCACACAGGAAAGAGCATGTGATTCAAGGATAGAATGTCATGTCTTCTGGACCATATAAAAACATAAAAACAGCAAGACATTCAGTAATTGATGACCAAAAGCCCAGGAGTAATTTGTGAAGGAGACTCTCATGGGGAGGGGAGGGAAGGAGAAGGGAGAGAACATTCTCTCCTCTCCAACTCTATCACCAGACCTGGACATGTAGGAGACGGTGCACCTTGTAGAGACAAACACCCAAGGACAGATGCAGATAAGACGAAACAGTCACCAGAGGAGTGGAAAAGCTTCAAGGAGCTTTACGCATAGAAGTAGGAAAGAGTGGAGCAGACCCTGGGAGCTCAGTTGAGCTGTCTGCCCAACATAGGCCCTACCAAAAGGGGAACTTCATGAGGACTTTACAAAAAGAGAAAGCATTTCCAGGCCATGTGTGCCTCACTAACACTATTATCAATTTGAACCTATTTGTCCCATGGATTCTGTGTGTACAGATGGAAGAGTGTATCCAGGTTTTTGGAGAGGACTAGTTTGTACCAAATATTCTTAATATGACATTTTAATAAATGCCTTTACTAAAAAGCTTGTTAATTTACAGGTTGATTGTTAATAGGAAGCATGAATGAGGGCTCAGGTGCTACAGTGATAAGAGTAGCCCCTCACAGGGCTAGAAACAGAACCTACAGTCACCTCTGCGGATTCAACCTGGGAATTTAAGCTCAAGTTGAAGAGCAGTCAAAAGTGAGTTGTTAGTGACAGTCAGGACTAGAAGTCAGATCTGTTGACACTCCTCCCCTTCATGCTGTCTTCCCTTCCTGTCCTCTGCTTCCTAAACCAGAAGTTCTCAGAATGTGGTCTAAGGATCCCTGGGATCTTTGAGACCCTTTCAGGGGATGGCCAAGGTCAAAACTACTTTTTATACTAATACTACAATGCTATTTGTCTATTAATATACTCCTCCCTTTTCCAACTGCACACCGGTGTGAGGCCAGATCTTCTCTATAAACTTCAAACAACAGCGTATTGCAACAAATCGAATGCAGAAACAGATATAGGAATTCGGCTGTCTTCTATTAAGCTGGACTTTAAAGAGATTTGCAAAAAAACTGTAAAACAAGGCCATTCCTTACTAATTTTAAAATTCTTTTAGATCGGGAAAATATAGTTTTTTTCATAAGAATATTTAATTATATTTACTGGTAATGGATTTATTATTGTTATTTTAATTAATAAATGAATACTTTAACATTTTCTCCTTTTTCATTTCAAATATGGTAAAGATATAATTCATATAAACAAAAACTCTTTGGGGTCCTCGATAATTGTTAAAAGTATAAAGGGGCCATAAGACCAAAAAGCTGAAGAACCACCACCCTAAAGAGTCCAGGTTGTGGATTATCCAGGCCTCTTAGAGTTTCAGCTTGTGACTATTCATCCTCACTGCTCCTAAAAAGGAAGAGATTCACTAGAGTGTCAGATTGCATGGCTTAAAATAAGGTATTGATATTCACTGCATCGTCTAATTATCCAAGCCAAAAGTATTCTGGAGTGGGCTGTGAGTGTGTGTATAACTGTAGACAGGGACAGAGGTACAAACATCTCTCTATTTTTTTTTCAGGACAAAACAAGGTAGTGTGATTGTGGCTGGGGGCAGGGGATCAAAAATGTTTTCTAAAAAGTAATTGATCACACACACACACACACACACACACACACACACACGTGCGCGCACGCGCGCACCAATTAAAAAAAAACAAAACACTTGACAAATGATGCCCGGGGTGTGGTGGGATGGAAAGAGCAGGAAGAGGGACGTGGTATGAAGCCAAGGGAACCACTAAAACACGATTCTTTAGCTGCTCTTTCTAGCAAGCTGCCGATAGCCCCAGGGATACAAAAGGTTGAAATAATATATCTCAGCCTGGAAGTAGGAGGAATAAGGAGGAAAAAAGAGTGATGAAGGTAAAAAAAAAAATGTTTGTTTTTCAAAGCCATCTCCCTTGTTCGTTGCCAGAGGCTGCACCAGCTCCAGAAGTGAGGCATCTGAGGGAAACCCAGCTGTGAGGCGATTAAACCTAATCTTTTGCAAATCCATCACCATGGAAACTGCCTATCACCACTGCTTTTTATCAGCTGGGGTAGCCTAAGAGGATGTCCCTCCGAAGGGGGCTAACCCTAAGGGGTACATCCCACCCAATGAGTGTACATTTTGGGCAGAGGTAAACAAAAAAAAAGGACACTTCAGAAATGCAGTCAACATCTAGGGAAGGCCCCCTCCGGAAAGGAGTCTGAGTCTACAACCAAGTCCCAGAACAGTGGACAACTAGCTGTTCGACCTAGGGATGGTCACTTCACTCATACCATTGCTGATCACACCTTGCCAACCCCCAACCCTGGCTTAATCCCACCATCTACTTTCCTCTCAAGCTGCCAAATAAAAATGGATAAGTAACAAAACTGTGCTGATTGGGTCCACTAAAGATTTATATTATTCATTCTCAACTGGGCCCTCACCATAGCAAGACAATCCTTGATTTGATATCCCACTCTCCATGGGTAGCTGCTTCATACCTTCTCCTGTCTCCTCAAGCCTTCCATGGTGCCCCCTACCTCCATTCTCTTATCTGAGGACCTTGCCTTGTACTTTGCTGAAAAAAAATGGAGACAATTCACCAAAAGCCCCCTGCTTTCCTATCTTCTTGGCAAAGATACTAAAATAGTACACCATTTCCTTCTCCAATATATTAGGCAAACAAAGGTTAAGTGACTTGCCCAGGGTCACATAGCTAGTGAATGTCTGCAGCTGAATTTGAACTCAGGTCTTACTGTCTCCAAGCCCAGTGCCCTATCCACTGAGCCATCTAGCTGCTCTCAAGGTCAGCTGGGCCTGGAACATGGTAGGCATTTAATTCTTCTTAATTAATTCTTATTAGCTGATTGACTGATTTCAATATCTGAAAAGAATGTGATGTTTTTTTTACTAATCAATGAAATGTTATTCAATTTGCCTTTTAGATCCTTTCCCTCTCTATTTTGAAGATTCATTTTGCTCTTGGTAAGAAAAATCTAATCCAATCCAATTTTACAGATAAGGAAACTGAGGCCTTGGGGGGGGTTGACCTATTTGCCCAAGGTCACATAAGTAGTAAGTATCAGAAGAGGGATCTGAACCCAGGTTCTCTAACTCTAAAGCTCACCACAGATCAGAGTCCAAAGGCTCAGGTCATTGTCATTCCCTGCATTGTTTAAAAAATGCCAACAACACAGATCTCCTCTATACACACAGAGATACAGACATACCTACACACATATGTGTGACCCAGAAGACAACTCTCCTGATGGCCATTCTGAATCAGAACTCGGAGGCCATGTCATACATAATGCCTGCTACCCACTCAGACCAGGGCATAGTCTCTTTGACTGAACTTCTGGGTTAGGAGGAAGCTGGAGAAGTGGGAGGCATATCAGGTCTGAGTGAAGAAAACAAGTCACGTCACCCTGACAAGCTCTACATCAGAAGGCTGAGACATGCTGTCTCCTTCTAGAACTGTCCACATCAAGTGCCTGAAAGAACAGGAGCTTCTGCAACTTCCACTCTCCTGTTCCTTTCTTTCCTAGACTGACACCCCTACCTGCGCTGGCTCCCTTCTCAATCTCAGACCCTTTGGGAACCAGTACAACTTTACATCACACTCATGAACCTCTATTCCCTTTCAATTCTCTCCAATCGCATCTTACCACACCCTAATGATGGATTACTCTCATCATCTACCTCCTCTCCTATTCACATGCTATTGAGTGAGAAGTCACAAAACCAGGCTCATTGAGTCCACTACAGATTTATGTTAAACTTAACTGGTTTTGACAAATGATGCCCAGGGTGTGGTGGGATGGAAAGAGCAGGAAGAGGGACGTGGTCAACATCTAGAGCAAGGTAATCTTTCTGCCCCTTGATTTGATATCCCACTCTCCCCAATGGCTGAGCCAAACCTTCTCATCTCTCTTCAAGGCTCCCATGTTATCCTCTTTCCTCATCCTCTCAGCTGAGGATTTTGTCTAGAACTTCACTGGAAAAAAAAAGATATCCTGCTGATACAGGAGACCGCTGGGTAACTCAGTGTATAGAGCACTGGGACTGGAAGCAGGAGTTCAAATCCATCCTCAGACACGCACTGTGTGACCCTGTGCAAGTCACTTAACCCTATTTGCCTCAGTTTCTTCATTTATAAAATGAGCTGGAGAAGGAAATGGCAAACCACTCTATCTTTGCTGAGAAAACCCCAAAGAGGGTCACAAAGTATCAGACATGACTGAAATGACCAAACAACAAAAGTCCAACCCCATTATTTTACAGACGGGGTACTGAGGAGAGATGATGGCATACCCAAGGTTGCATAACCTTATTTTTTAATGAGGTTACAATCTTGCTTATTATCATCTTAACCAGTTCTCTCTGACCCCAGCCAGAGTCCTCCTCCTTCCCCAGGAATAAACTGAGACTGACAGGCCTGCACCAGAGGAATAGGAAGCATCTAGGTCCTATAGAAAGAGCATTGAATGAGAAAGTAAGACAGGGGTTCAAACTAGCCCAGCAAAACTGATGGTTAGGTTCTGAGCATTTACACCTCAGAAAACGGCAACAGGTACGAATTAGGGTTTGATTTGTTGTTTTATTGATCGTCTAGACTTAAGAAAGTGATAGAGAAAAATGCAGATTGGGCCAGGGGGCAGGAGGTCAGAGAGCCTGTTGTTCAACATTTACCAGTGCGCCTCTGGAATGGGAGGACCCAGGTTCAAATCTTCCCTCTGATGTTTACTACCTGTGTGAGCGTGGGCAAGTCTCAGCTTCCCCGGGCTTTAGTCTTCTCATCTGTGAGATGAGCGGGGTTGACAAGATGACTTCTGGGGTCCGTTTCAGTTCTAAATTTATGCTCCTGTGAATCTATTCTCCATAGGCCACATACAGATAGACAGACAGACAGTAATCGAAAGAACTTGGATTTGAACCTCAGTCCTTTGACCCCAAATCCAGTCCTCTTTCCACTCTGTCACACAGATGTAACCTAAGTTGTTATCTGGGCAAGCAAATACCTTTAAAAGGCTATCCTGGATGACTCTATTTGATGGGAATCCCATTTCCCATGAGCTAATTTGTACCTGTTGACATCCCCAGCCTTCTCTATTCAAAGTTATTACCAGGAATAAAAATGTTTGGCTTCTGAAAACTAGACACAGAATGACTGAATAGAGCCAACTCTTAGCGATCTGGGAGGAGGAGGCAGCTGGCTAATGCAAGTTCACAGATCTCCTGAAAACCTTTTTTTAGTCAATAGCTTTAGCCTACTCCAATTTACTCTTTCCAAGAAGCAAAAAGGACTAGTTCAAGTTTTTCCTGCTGTATTTGCCCCTAAATTGTCAGTTAGAAGGCTAATGAGTTAGAACAATCGCATAAGGGAAGCAGGAGGTAGAAGGAATTTTAGAGTGTAAATAATCCATAGTCTGGTTCATTAGCACTTGGGTAAAATGTGCTTTGTGAAATCTGTGTCCTGTGGTCTTCTGGGGTCAGTAGTTTGGTTAAGGAAGCCGCTTCTGCTTGCTTCCCAGGTCGGGGTATCTTCCACAGTTTCATTGGAGAAACCTCAGAAGTATATGTTCAACTCCCAACACATGCCAGCATTCTTGGCCCACTCCACCTGGTCCCCAGCTTCCACCCTTTCCCCCAGAGATGAACACAAATTGACAGGCCTACACCAGAGCCATTGAAGGCAGTGTGGTACAGTGGAAAGAGCCGTGGTTCTGGAGGCTGAAACTTTAGGTTTAAATCCTCTTTTTGATATTCACTATCTGTGTGATCTTGACCAGCTAGGTGGCCCAATGGATAAAGTGCTGAGCCTGGAGTCAGGAAGGTTCATCTTTCTGAGTTCAAATCCAGTCTGAGACACTTACTAGCTGTGTGACTCTGGGCAAGTCACTTAACCCAGTTTGCCTCAGTTTCCTCATATGAAGAATGAGCTGGAGAGGGAAATGGCAAAGTGCTCTAGGATCTTTGCCAAGAGAACCTCAAATGGGGTCATGGAAGACTTGGGACATGACCAAAAAATGACTCAACAACAGTAATCTGTGTCACCTTGGGCAATTAATTTAACTTTCCTGGGTCTGTTTCCCCCTTCGTGAAATGAGGTGGGGATGGAATAGAAGGCCCCTGCAGCGTCTTCTCCCTCTAGATATATGATCCCATGAATCTGTTCACAGGTCACAAACAGACGGACTACCTGCCCTGTGATTGTCCCAAGGACCATAGAAGAACAAAAAGATACAAAAACTCGCACATGGAAAATTGGGAAAGAGAAGCCCCAGTCTTTAAATAGGGGAAGTCCCTCAGTGCCCAGACTAGGGAAAGATAACAGTACTGAATGTAAAGCACTTTCACTGCAAAACCCAGAGAACTTAAATCAACAAATCAGCGATGGAAAGAATCCCAAAGGGTTGAATAAGACAAAGGCAAAGAGTGAACGTGAGGTCAGTTGTCCTGAGCATATCCAATAATCAGTTAATTAGCAAGTACTTGGTAAATGTCTACTATGTATCAGACCCCAAGTATACAAAAAAAAAAGTAAAACAACATCTGCCCTCAAGAACTATGGAGTCTGAATGCAGATCAAAGCAGACTATTTTCTCCTTTTTTTTTTCATCTCATGGTTTTTCCCTTTGGTTCTGATTCTTCTTTCACAACATAATTAAATGCGGGAATATGTTTAATATGATTGTACACATATAATCTATATCAGATTACATGCCATCCTGGGAAGGGGGGAAGGGAGGAAGAAAAAAATTGGGGACTCAAAATCTTATAAAAGTGAATGTTGAAAACTATCTTTGCATGTAATTGGAAAAAATAAAATACTATTAAGTGGGAAGAAAAAAAGCAGCTTCCATTCAAACAGCAACCTTGTGCAATGAGCAACTGGGATTGACTTCATTCTCAGTAACACAACGACCAAGACAATCCCAAAAGACTCATGACGGAAAACGCTAGCCATATCCAGAGGAAGAACTGATGGAGTCTGAGTGCAGATTGAAGGAGACTGTTTTCAGTTTCTTTATTTTGTTGCTGTTTTTTTCTTTTGATCTGCTTCTTCCTTCACAACTGTGACTAATATGGAAATATGATTCACATGGTGACACACGTATAACCTATATCAAATTGTTTGCTGTCTTAGCGGGGGAGCAAGAAAATTTATAACTCAAAAATTTTTTAAATGAATGTTAGATATTGTCTTTACATGTAATTGGAAAGATAAAATACTTTTAAAAAAAGAAGCTTACATTCTATTAGGGAAGATAGCATGTGCACATATAGGTATATATGACAGAAAGACAATGGGGGTAGAGGAGAAGGAAGCACTTGCCACTGTGGGAGAGTAGCAAAGGCTTCTGGTAGAATGATGGCTTTGAGGGAAGCCTAGAGCAGGGGTTCTGAACCTTTTTGTGCATATCTTGGACCTCTTTGGCAGCTATGATACCTTCTTAGAATCATACTTTCAAATGCATAAAAGAAAATTCATAAGATGGTGAAGGAAACCAGTTATGTTGAAATAAAGACATATTTTTTTCCCCGTCCAAGTTCACAGGCACTGTAAAATCTATGGACCCTGGGTTAAGAATCCCTAGTCTAAAAGGAAACTAAGTCTTCTTAGAGGAGGAGGTGAGGGGAAAAAATTCAAGGGAAGGTATGGACTCTTCATGTGCTGCCATTCTCTTGCTTGATATTGTCAGCATGCATGATTATCCAGTGGGCATGGCTTTCCATGTGGAAGGAAACTCTCTTGTGCCCCCAGAAAGGCTTAAGAGCAGGAAGCTCTCCTCAGAGCCATTGTAGGCTGAAGGAGGAATAAGGAAATTCAAGGAGGGAAAATATGACTATGTTCAGAGTGTCAATCACTGTCCCTCCCTCCCTCCCCCCCCCCCAGGGTGCTCTTTGACCCAAGCCTAGCACTGAGAGGAAAACAAACATTTCTATGAACCCTGTGAGAATTGGCAAGCTGTAGAGTCACAGGGTATGGGGTTTCTTAGTTAGAGCATGCATTGTGGTTTGGGAGGAATCAGTCTGCCCCCAAGGTAGGAATGTTACTTCATCTAAGCAGAATATTAGAATGTTAGAACTGGAAAGAACTGGAAAGAGATCACTTGATCCACTTTCCCCCACCCCCCATTTTACAAATGAGGAGACTGAGACCCAGGGAGTTTAAGTGACCTACCCAAGGTCATACAGCTGATGTGTTGAAGAGCCTGGATTAGACCCCAAGTCCTCAGATTCCCAGGTCACATTACAAAGAAACATTTCCTTATATTTTTATCAGCCACAAAACAGCCATATAAAATTAGAGCTGGACTGACTTGTTCTGAGATCAGAAGAACACTGAGGGATTCACAGCCCCCCCATCTCATCAATGAATAAGTAACACACCCATTAGAGGAATCATCACCGGTCAACAGAAATACATATTGTAGGTGCTTAATAATGTCTGTTGATTCACTGAATGATAATCATAGCTAACATTGAGGTAGAACTTTAAGGCTTATAAAGCAATTGATGTACATTATTTCAAGTGATCCATGTAACCGCTCTATAAGGTGGATGTTATTATTTCCTCCATTTTTCAGGTGAGGAAACTGAGGTACAGAGATGTTAAGTGACTTGCCTAGGGTCACACAGCCAGCAAATGCCTGAGACAGAATCCAAACTCAAGTCTTCCTAACTCCAAGGCACTCTATCTACTTCACCAAGTTACCTTCATACATGAATGTCACCATGTACAACGTAACACATAAGGTAGAATGGCCTCGTGGATAGAGTGAGAGTCTTCTTACAGGTAGTTCACATACTGTCCCTTACATTTACTCTCTGGGCACCCACAGGCAAGTCCTTTTACCTCTCTGAGCCCTAAGCAGCTCTAAGAACCTATGAGTTATAGACTGGCTAAAGTCTGCTGGGAGAGATCCTTGATACATGGACATACGTGGAAATGTTTATAAATCCTAAAGGAATGAGATGATAAAAGACGATGCTGAGTCTTGAGAATCAAGCATCTCCACTCAGCTAGATTCACCACTTCCGTACTTCCCTTGTGAAAGCAGAAGTGAGAACACAAATTTCTGGAAAATGCCTTACATGTATTCCACAAAAGTCCTTGTCTAGTGCCTTATCCCAGCAGGAAGACAACCCTTGGTTCTCAGAAGCTGTGTTCATGGAACACAATCAATCAATTAATTGGGCACTTAACGTATGTCCGGCACCATGCTAAGCTCTGGAGGCAAATGACAGTCCCTGCCCTCGAGGGGCTTAGAAGCTCTGCTGGGTCCTCACATGAAATCATAGAATAATAGACTTGGAGCTGGAAGGGACCTCAGAAACCACCAAATTTCATTTTACAAATGAAGAAACTGAGATCCATAAAGGTTAAGTGACTTGCCCAGGGTCACTAAGTGCTACTAAGTGTTTGAGGTGAGACTCACATTACTTATAACATTATTGTAATATATTTTTGTATTTTCATAATTTATATTATTTATATATTATAATTATAGTATTTTTATAATTGACAATTATAATATAATAATCATTATAGTGTATAATGGAACATAGTATTATTGTTATCATTTATATGGCACTTCAAGGTTTACAAAGAGCTTTACCAATATTATCTCATTTTAACCTCACATCACCCCTGGGATGTAAGCACTATAATTTTCCTCACTTCACAAATGTGGAAACTGAGTCTGAAAGGTACCTTGTGGGGGGGCCATACAACCAGCAAGTGTCAGAGGTGAATTTGAACTCAGATCTTCCTGACTCCAAATCCTGCCCTCTATCCACTGCGTCATATAGATCTATTCACTAGGCCACACTTCTCAGGCTAGAAAAGTTTTGAGGATGAACCTGGGAACGAACTATATGTCAGTCACCCAAGGCCCAACCGTCCAGATCCTCATTCATGTCTAGGGCCCCGTTGGCTATCTGATGACTCCTTCTCAGAAACCTGCTTTTCAATGCATAAAATATATAGGCCTACAAAGGAAACCAGTCTATATATGTCACCAGCCTCTCCTCCCCCTCTCCCCACTCTACAATTCCATGCCTCCAGATGATGTCGTTTTCGGTCCATGCGGCTTTATGAAGACTGCCTGTCCACTACGGTGTGGACAGGGGGTAGGGAGAGAGGTGCGCTACCAGTGGAGGAAGTCCCCACACCAGTGAAATCAGGGAGGTTTTGCAGGACTGAAAGGAAAAAAGTCCCATGACCCAGGCAGCTCTCTTTACCTGTCACCTCTAGCAGGAAAGAGAAAGAGAAAGAGAGCACGTTCATGACCGTACCTGTGGCTGCAGGAAAAAAAACCCCAAATACGGTGAAGAAGGACTCCCCCGGGCTGTAGTCTGGCAGCGTGTTGTTCTGAAGCAGCTCTGGGGTGTATCCCACAAAGCCGTGGTCTGTAACCGAGAGAGAGCAAGAGAAAGCGGGTCAGACGGTCGGTGTTTCTAGCTAATAAACAAAAATTCCTTTCGCTGTTTGACCTTCCCATGTATCAGTTTCCTCATCTGCCGGACGAGGGGGCGGGCGCGTGTTTCTGAAGGCCTTCTAAGTCTATTACCCTAGGGTCCTGCAATCCAAGAAATATCTCAACCGAAATAATAACAGCCACGTTTCCATGGCTCTCTTCACACATATTCCCTCCCTTGCAGTCTCACAACAGTCCTTGAAGGAAGGCACCATCATCACCAGCCCCATTTCACAGATGAGGACACCGAGGAAGACAACAGTCAAGTGACTCGCCCATGCTTCCTGACTCCAAGTCACAGGTGTTTCTGTCTACTGCAGTCACCTACATTATTTATTATAATTTATTTATTTCATATCATTTATTCATAACACTTAAAAGTTTGTAAATGGGTTTACATATGTTAACTCAATTGATCAAGAGATCATTTATTCCTTTTCTTGCACTTAGAATGAGTGTCACTAAGTAATAATGGTATTCAAGTTATGATGACGTGTTCTACATGTGAATGCTTATGCCATATGCATAGTTTACTGAACAGATAAGTATTCATTTATTCTTAAAATAAATAGGATCCTATGAAAATATATGAGGGCAGCTGGATGGCACAGTGGATAGAATGCCAGGCCTAGAGTCAGCCTCAGATATTTACTAGCTGTGTGACTCTGGACAAGTCACTTAACCCTGTTTGCCTCTGTTTGCTTACCTGTCAAATGAGCTGGAGAAGAAAATGGCCAAGAAAACCCCAAGTGGGGTCACAATGAGTTACACGACTGGAAAATGGCTGAACAACAATAAAATAGCTGAACTAGTGAATTACTAAACATTATACTTTTTCTAAAAAGTGTTACGAATTAGACGAACATCAGTATAAACATGGAAAGAACAGAAATGGAAGATTACATAGGAAAGCACAAGTCTGGTATTTGCTGCTTGTTTTTAAGCACGAGAGTGGTAGTAACACTGTCCTGCCCATCTGGACTTCCTTCCCCTGTCTTTTGTCATACTTTATATGGCTAAACTTAGCACAGGCACCTACAAAGCAAGTTTTCAAAGAAAACAAACGGGAAAAAATAAAAACCGAGGGCTCTTTCAAGGTGCTCCGACTTTACATCCTTTCCTAAAGATCCCCTGGAGAGAGAGTCTGGAGCTAACAGCCCTCATAATTCCACTTCCAGTAGCACGTATTACAGTGTCTCCAGTCGGAAAGCTTGCCATTAGATCTGGGGATCAAGGTGCCGGGTCTCTGGGAAGAGAACTACCACCTGTTCTGTCTTCTGCTTCTAGGTACCCTTTCAAAGTACACTTGGGAATTCTCTCATTAATCCTTGTTGTTGTCCAGTTGTGTCAGACTCCTCAGGATCCCATTTGGATTTTTCTTGGCAGAGATACTGGAGTGGTTTGCCATTTTCTTCTCTAAAACTCATTTTACAGAGGAGGAAACTGAAGCAGAGTTAAGTGACTTGTCCAGGGTCACACTGCTATTAAATATCTAAGGCTGGATTTGAACTCAGGTCTTCCTGACTCTAGGATGGGCATTCTATTTACTACACCATTTAGCTGCCCTAATTAATCCTTAAATATCATTAATTATAAATTAATCCAAACCTGATCTTATTCACAGAATGAACTTGGGGTTTTTTTGGTTGGTTGGTTGTCACTAAAGAATAATATAAGAATAAATAAATTTGTACTGATATATTTTGTTTTATATTATTTTAATCTCTCTGAGTATCCCTTCCCCTCTCCTCTCCTAGAGAAACAACCTACAAATCATATAACTTTTAAAGAAAAAGAGAAGAAAAATCACCAAAATCAATCAGTACATCCAAAGTTTGAAAATATCTGCATTGTTCCATATCCCTGGACCTCTCTGGCCTCTGCAAAAGAGTGAGTGAGGGATATATTCATTATTCCTCTTTGGAACCATGTTTTCTACTTGTAATTCTGCAATATTCACTTTCATTTTTGTCTGTGTGTGGTTATGGTCCTTTTCATTTACTGTTCTGCAGTAACTGAGTATAAGGTTTTCTTGGTTCCACTCACTTTACTCTGCCTCATTTCACCTAAGCCTTTCCATGTTTCTCTATGTTCATCACAATCATCATGTCTGACTGGATGACAAAACTCCATTACTTTCATGTACCACAATTTGAAGCAGCAGATCTAAGAAAGAAGAAGTATAGCCTAGCTCCTCCTACATACTACTAACCATTCTACAACTAGAAAATGTACCAAACCAAGTCCTGGTAAGGAAATTCAAGGGGAAAAAAAATCACAGTAGACATTTTCCAGCTCAGGTTGATACAAGGAGACAGAGAGATTTGTGGATACCTGAGATGAGTGTGAGCATCGCAGCAAATAACATTGCTCCTGGCCAGGAGCATGCCTTATGTAACCTTCTAGTGCTAAGGGCTTATAGCAGAATAAGGCTGTGCCCAAGGACAAGAAGAGGTGCAAGACCCATAACAAGGCATTGAAATCTTGTGTAGTATGTGTGACACCTTGTCACTCACTACTCACAGATCCAGGGTACAATGGGGTGGGGACTTGTACCCAGGGGTGCTGTTCAGGGGTAAGCAGCAGTAGTAGTGAGACCTAGGCTGTGTACTGCACGAAGGACAAGCTCAGAAGCAAACAGTAGCTGTATGGTTCTAACCTCAGGAGTACAGTGAGGTTTTAGATCCAGCCTCGAGCCCAATCTGAAGCCTGCAGTGGAATAATCAGGGCAGGAATACAAGACCGAAGGGGAACCTATAGTTTTGTCGCTCTGAACTTTCAGAGTGTCCCAACTGACTGACACTGGCTGATTCTAGCAGCCATCTACTAGAACTTGTAACCAGGGACAAGTTCACAGGAATATTGCTCAGACCCAAACCCAGGTCAGGAACTGGTTGGACTCAGAGTAGGAGGGCAATGATCAAAATTTGCCCCAGATGACACTATTTTGGGAGCACTGAAAGCTTGCAGGTTCCAAGCCTAAGTTATTTCCTAAGATATTATAATAACATAATACTCAGTATCCCAAGAAAGAAAGAGAAGGACCCAAGAGGATAAAAGCTCAGCTTAGACATACCCCTGGAAGTATTTAGAGCCTATCCCTAACACAAAGTTCAAAGTTGAGAAGTAGACTGAAAGAATAAGAAAACAAACCAAAAAATCCCACCATAAAGAGCTATAATAGAGCCCCCAGGAGATGCCCAAGACACAAACCCAGAAGAAGAAAATGATTCCAAAACATCCTCAATAAAGTCTCAAAGGAAAACACAGCTTGGACACAAGTCCAATCAGAATTCCTGGAGGAAACAATGCAGTATTTTTTACGAGCTAAAAAAATTATTTAAAAAAGTAAATGAGAGCTCTAGAGGAAAAAAATGGGGGCAGAGAGAATGAGACACCACACACACACACACACACACACACACACAGGAATTGGAAAGGAAATTAACAACTTGTTAAGAGAGGTATAAAACCTTGCCCAAGCAACAAACTCCATGAAAATTAGAATTGACCAAGTAAAAGCCAATGACTTAATGACACAACAAGAAATGTTAAAAACAAAGCAAAAAGACTGAGAAAAACTGGAAGAAAATATAAGGCATCTCATAGCAAAAAGGCAAAGTAGAAATATAAAGACTATGTCAGTTAACTCATGAAAAAGAAAAACGAATAATATAACCAGGAATGTTACAACCCAAATCCAAAGCTTCCAGGTCAAAGAAAAATATTACAAGCAACCAAAAGAATTCAAGCATCAAGGAAAAATAGTCAGGACCACACAAAGTTTAGCTGCCGTCACTATAAAGAAAACTTACCCTGTATCATAGAAGGTGAAAGATCTAGGTTTCCATCAAGGATAACCTACTTAGTAAAACTGACTATAATATTATAGGGGAAACATGTATCACAACTTATTTAGCCATTCCCCCAATCAACGAGTATCTACTTTCCAGCTCTTTGCTATTACAAAAAGTTCTCCTATAAATATTTTGGTGTATACGGGCACTTTCATCTTATTAATGACTTCCTGGGGGTACATGCCTAGAAACAATCTCTGGGACAAAATAATGGCTATGAACATTTTAGGCACTTTATTTGCAAAATGACCGTATTGATTTATAGCTCCATTAACAATGTGCTAGTGTCCCTATCTTCCCAAAAACCCTCCAACACTGACTGTTGTCATCTTTTGTCGTTTTGCCAACTTGCTAGGTATGAAGTGAACACACACACATATATATGCATATGCATATATATGTGTATACACACAAATATTTTAAATTAGGAGCATTCTTTCATAAGGCTTTAGAGTTTTCAGCTCTTAAGAATTGTTTATATCTGTTGGGGAATGGTTTTTTGGAGCTGGTGCTGGTGGTGTGTGTGTGTTGTGTGTGTGTTGTATATATAATATATACATGTGTACATATGATACCAAACTCTTATCTGAAAAAACTGATAAAAGATTTTCTTCCCATTTGACTGCTTCCCTTCTTAACCTAAATGTATTAATTTTGTTTGTGTAGCAGTTTTTCAGTTTCATTAATCAAAATTATTTATTTTATCTTTTGCAATTAACTATCCTTTGCTTGGTTGAGAACATATCTCTTATCCCTAGCTATGAGACATCTATGATCTGTTTCTCTTCTATTTTTTTTATAATGTGGACCTTAATATTAAGATTTTAAATTGATTTTGAAATATGTTTCAAGATGTTGGTCAAAGCTTAATCCTTGCCAGTCTGCTTTTCAGTTTTCCCAGAAGTTCTTATCAAATAGGGAGGGTTTTCCTAAGTAAATTTATGTTTTGAAGTTTATCAAACCCTGGGCTAGTAAGATCCACTGTTTCTGATTCTCCCTTTAGAGTTTCTTTCTAACATACCCTGAATTCTTATTTTAAACCCAGACCTCCCCTAGGCTGGTTGCACTCTGGAACATCAGACCTGGTTTCCATCACAAAGTCTCTGAGAGCAGCTTTCCTTAGCTTACCCTGGCTTTCATCCTCTGATATGCTAGCAGGAATAGCCTTCCCTGACTGCTTCCAGAAGAGGAAATATTCCTTATTCCCATTTTTACTCCCTCCCCCAACCTTGCTTCTTTCCTTGCCCACAGAGCAAAAACTGAAAGACACGCTGGGCACCCCCATGCCACCCAGGGCCTCTGATCTCCTGTTTGATCTTCTCCAAATTAGAAGGGAGTAATTTTCCACTTTCTCTTAAAGAGCAGAGGAATTCAGCTACTCACTCAAGTGTCTCCTCTTAACGCTGCCTAGCAACAGGTGCAGCCCCTTTCCATAGCTACACCTCGCCTGGCTCCCCACTGCTATAGGAACCATTCTTCACAACTGTTTAGAACTTCTGTCCCAACTAGAAAAAAACAAAGCATTCTGACCCAAAGACTCCTCAAGGTTTTAAAATAGGTTTAAATTGAGGATCCTTCTGCTAGCTCATCAAAGGAGCTCGTTTTGTACAGTGTGTTTCTATGGCCATGAGCTGAGAGGGTTTTAAAATGTCAGGTGCCCTTGGCCCAGAAACACCCTGTAGGCTGTGCGTCATGAGGCTCCTGCTTTGGCAACATCTCTGGGAATAGGGGATTTGTTTCTGTTTTTCTTTTCCCAGTCTCATGGTCATCCCTGTATTCCCAGCCCCCAGCTCTTCAGGGCTCTCACTCACCCTACTCTGTCCAATCAGTTGCTAAGTATTACCAACTCTCTCTTCAGCATCCCTGTCACCCGGCTTCTTCTCTCCACACACACACAGTAGGAGCTGAATAAATGCTTGTTGTCTTGACTAGACTCGCAAAAACAGTAAGCCCTAGTATTGCTTCCATAGGAGCTTGAGGGCGATTAGTTCCTCTGACCTGAGCAAAGCCTCCTTGATATATCTTGCAACTATAAGGTTGAACACCAGGGCCAGGGAGTTAAGAAGCCCAGAGTTCAAATTTGATCACAGACATTTATTAGCTGTGTAACTCTGGGGAAGTCACTTTGCTTCCGTTTCCTCAGTTGTGAAACAGAGGTAGTCATAGCTTCTGCCTTGCAGGGCTGTTCTGAGACTCAAATGAGGCAATATTTACAAAGGTTCTTGGCATGCAGTCGGTGCTATATAAATGCTTTGTCAGGTATCTTCGCTTCACAGGAGAAAATACTAAAAGGCAATGGAGTCTAGCCCTCCCCAAGCAGAGGGTGGCATTTGGAATCTGGGATAACTCTCTTCGGCTTTCACATTTCTCCAGGTGCATTAAATCTCAGACTCAGTGCTAACGTTCTGATTGACTTCTGCAGAGATCATCTTTCCCTCAATTAAATCTGTGGGGGAGGGAGGAGCCCAACCCCGCACATAAAAGAGAGAATTCTAGTTTCTCCTCTGGCTGACCTCACTGACCAATATTATTAAAGGGAAAAACCACTGAAGCCAGCTCCTATTACTGCCCTGGACATGAGCTCCACCAAGCCAGACTGACTCACTGATCTCAGCTCCCACCCAGATTTACATTTATAGGGTGCTTTAGGCTTTACAGAATGCTTTTTTCGTAACAACCCCGTGAGCTAGTAAGCGTCAGAGCTTGGATTTGAACTCAGGCTTCCTGACCCAAGACTCTTTCCATTCTGAATAATAATGACAAAACCGGGGAGGATCAGAAGGACAGGGAAAGGGAAGCTGGGGAATGGTCATGGGCCCCTAACCCAAGAGCCTGGAAATCAGGCTGATGAGCAACATATATATGGCTGTGGCTTTTCTTTTTAATTCAATTTTGTTTTATTTTCAGGTCCACATTGTCTCTCTGCCACCCCTCTCCTCTCCACCACCCCCCTGAGAAGGCAAGAAAAATAAAAGCCATTATAACTACGCATAGACACGCAAAACAAATTTCCACATTAGCCACATTCCAAGAAAACAAAGGCAAGAAAAAGCAAGAGAAGAAGCATGCCTCGGTCTGTGCTCTGAGTCTGTCGTTTCTCTTTGGGCGGGAGGGCGGCAGGTTTCATCATGGCTCTTCTAGGACTGATGGCCTCTTGACCTTCTATGACAATGTCCAGATATATGGGAAGAAGTTACAAACAGGAATACCGTCTGATGGAGTGACTGTGTGACTGAACAACAAATGCTTCAGGCCAATCACTGAGTTATGAGAATGATGAGAAAATTTCAATGGCCACTTTTTCCCACCCTTTCCCATCTTGGGTGTTCATGACTTCATCTCATGAGTCACAGAAGGAGAACCACAGGACCTCAGAGTTGGAAGGTGGGAGCTGCAGAGGTCATACGACTCCAAACCATACCTGGCCAAGATTCCCTTTGGGAAAGCCACCAACAATCCAGCCTTTGCTTGGAGACCTCAAAGAGAGGTGAGATTGGGAGGCAGGGATGGTGGAGACACACGATCTCCAGATGCAGCAGCCCATTCTACTCATTTGTTTTTCAATCATGTTCAGTGACCCTATTTGGGGTTTTCTTAGCAAAGATACTGAAGTGATTTGCCATTTCCTTCTCCAGTTCTTTTTACAGATGAGGAAACTGAGGTAAACAGGTTTAAGTGACTTGCCCAGGGTCACACAGCTAGGAAGTGTCTGTGGCCAGATTTGAACTCAGGAAGACAAGTCTTCCTGACTCCAAGCTCAGCAATCTGTGCCCTTCACCATCTAGCTGCCCCATTCTATTCAGAAGCAGCTTTTTTCCCTCATCCTGAAATCAGCCTTTCTGTGACTGCCACCCTCTTCGCTCCATCCTCTGGGACCAAGCGGATCAAGTCTAATGACAGGACCATTGGCTCACCTACCAATCTAGAGCTGGAGGGACCTGAGGCCATCCAGTCCAACCACCTTATTTTACAAAATAGGAAACAGAGGCCCAGAGATGTTCTTACTGCCTGTCAGCCAGGTAGTAAGCAAGATTTGAACTGAAGTCCTCCAATTCCAGAAGCAAGACCCGTCTCTCTTCCACAGAGCAGCATTTTTGAAAGACATAATAATAATAATAATAAATACCACCAATAGCCGCTAACATTCACCATTCATATACAGCATTTACTCTGTGCCAGGCACTGTCCTAAGCACTTTACAATGCTTATCTCATTTAATCCTCACAACAGCCCTGTGGGATAGGCGCTGCTGTTATCTCCACTTCACAGATGAGGAAACTGAGGCAAACACAGGTGAAGTCACACTTGCCCAGAGTCACACAGCATTTGAAACTAGATTTGAACTCCTGACTGCAGGCCTGGCACTCTAACCACTGCACCACCTAGCTGCCAGTGTGAAAAGATGGTTCTCATATCCATCCCAACTCTGTCTTTCTCATCCTAATCAAGAGGCTGAAGGGGCATGGCATTACCCATTACCTCAATTTCCTCTAATCAGCTGGGGCAGGTTGTCCTCTGTGGAACACTGCTGTCTTTCAAATTCTTCCCAACAGACCAGGCCACAGGCAGGGTTCCTTCTGCCCCTCTTTCCTCCCAGTTTCCTTTGAGAGAGAATCATTGAGGGGTGGCTAGGTGGTGCAGTGAATAGAACACCAGCCCTGGAGTCAGGAGGACCTGAGTTCAAATTCAGCCTCAGACACTTAACACTTACTAGCCATGTGACCTTGGGCAAGTCACTTAACACCAACTGCCCTGCCTTCCCCCCCAAAAAAAACAGAGAGAGAGAGAGAATCATTGAGCCCAGGGTTAGCAACCTATGGCCCCAGAGCTAAACCCATCCCAGAGCCTGTTTTTGTACAATCTTAGAGAGGTAAGAATATTTTGGGGCTTCCCCCTCCCCACACTTTTAAGGTCAACAAAACTTTATTTTAGTGTTTAAAAAAATTCTTAACTCATGAGTCTATACAAAAACAGGCAGCCAGAAGAATCTGAGCCCTAGACCGCAGTTTGCTGACCCAGAGAGTCAAGGAGTGTTTCCCAAGCATTTAACCTGTGACAGGCACCATGCTAAGTGAATGCTAGCTCACCAACACACTCCACAGGTGACTAAGGACAAGTCCTTTCACCTTTCTGATAGTCCTAATAATATCTTCATTAGCTACCTTCCAGGGTTATTGGGAGGGTCGAGGGTGGGAGGCCCTTTTGTAATTACATAAAAGCAAATTATTGCTGATCGGTGACTGAGAGAGGGTCACACCCACCAGATCCAGTTGTGAAACCCTGGAAATGACAGGCCTGTTCAAGGCCAGGTGACACGGTGGAAGGCGCCCTCCAACTTGGAAATCAGAAGTCAGACCTTGAGTCCTGCTTCTCCTGGTTTGCCCTGAGGGCGAACCTCTTCCCTTCTCGGAGACAAACCTTGGTCTGCCTATTAGCCTAGGAGCGCGGGGCTTCACGCCCCACTTCATGGAGATGCGTACGTTTTGTTCTGGTGAAAAAGCTCTTTGCCACCCTTCTGACTCCTCGGAGAAAGTCCCCCGTCGTCGTTGGGATGATTTGCTTTGTTATTTTTTCACTCAGCAGGACTGTGAATTAAAACGTTTTTGCTTTCCTTCTTAGTTTTTTTAATTAAATTTATTTATTTTTAGTTTTCAACATTCACTTTTTTAAGACTTTGAGTTTTAAATTTTCTCCCCCTCCCTCCCTCCTTCATCTCTCCCCTCCCCAAAATGGTGTGCAATTGGATAGAGGCTCTATGTGTATAAACATATTAAACATCTTTCCACATTAGTCACGATGTACTTTAATAGCCATTTGGGGCAGAGTTTGGTGAATAACAACCTCCCACAGAAGGGCAGAGAAAACGCAGACACGATCAGGTCCAGTGCCTTTGTTTCTTACCCAAATGACATTTGGGTTCCTGTCTCATGACCTCCATTATGTATTTTGTACAATAGCTATTTAAACCTAATACTGGATTGTAAGCTCCTTGAAGGCAGGAGGAGCCTTTGTCTTCCTTAAGTTTTATCTCCACCACCTAGAACAGTGTTCTATAGATGAGCCATAGGCAGCTATGTGATGGAATGGGCTAGCCTTAGAGTCAGGAACAGAATTCAAATCCTGCCTCACATACTAGCTCTGTGACCCTGGACAAGTCACTTAATCTCTTCCCTCAGACTCCTAAAATGGGACTAGTCATAGCATCTACTTCACAGGGCTATTTGTAAGGATCAAGTGAGATAGCACACATCAAGTACTTGGCAAGACTTAATGCTAGCTGTTATGGTTATTTCATGTCCACCTCTTCGTGGCCCAATTTTGGGGTTTTCTTGGCAAGGGTACTGCAGTGGTTTGCCATTTCCTTTTCCACATCATTTTACAGAGGAGGAAACTGAGGCAAACAGAGTTGAGTGACTTGGTGAGGATCACATGGCCAATAAGTGTATGAAGCCAGATTTGAACTCAGGAAGGTCAGTCTTCCTGACTTTGAGCCTGGTACTCTATCCACCCCGTTATCATCATAGTGGCTGCTTGATACATGTTGGCTATACTGGACTGCATTGAAAAGAACCAGAATTCACTTGCTTGGCTGACTGATGGTGACAAATAGAATTTCCCATACCCTAGGATTGTGAAGAGTCTGAGCCTCCATTTCTACACCTGTCAAAATGGAGTCAGCTAGTCCATTCCTGCCCTAAACCTGTAGTCCTATAAAATTAAAATCTTTCTCAGAGTCTACAGAATTTACAGTTAAGTTGATCATATGATTTTGCAACAAAAGGACCAGAAAAGACCCCCAAAACAAACAAACAAAAACCTTCTTGTACTGTTGGAGCTTCAGGATTTAGATGCACAGAAATATGCAATATACAAAAAAGACCAAGAGAGATAAGAACAAGGAATTATAAAGACAGAGCGAGGAGAGAAAACTTTGAGCCTAACTGTCTTGGGATTCCCTCCCACTTAGGACTTTATGAACTGTGAGCTGTCTGGGCCTCGAAGATGCTGCCAGTACACTGTGGTTACATGGGGTCAACTCTCAAGGGCTGGGAAGCTGAACCCCACACTCCTGTGACTTTAGCCAAATGCAACAGGGTTTGTGCTCCAGCCAAAACCAAGACCATCCTGCAGCAGAAGAATGAAACCATCCTAACAAGGGACCTTCCAAACCATTCCCCAGAGACATCCAGAGAACCAACAACTGCAAACGAAGGTCAGCCTTGGCAGCTACAACCTTGGCCACAAGGACTTTTCTCTGGGTTATTTAGGCTGGAAAGCCCCCTGAAGCCTATACAAAGTAGATGTTCCAGTGCTTTTGTGGATCACAGGTTTTCTCAATACAGCCCCTGTTCTTACAGCCCAGCCCCCCAGAGCTGGGGTGGAGTTGGTATGGCTGAACCACAGCTGTCTCTTCCTCAACTTCCCTTCCCCCTCCACACACTTCCAAAACATCCCCTTCGGGGTCACCCTCCTCCCTTCTTAAGTTGGAAAGCCTGCCTTTTCCTGGGAACAGAGGGTTGGACAATGGGAGAGGCTAGCCCTGCCAGGAATAGAAAGAGGAGAGGAA
>CM053582.1:356186754-356215647 GCA_028627135.1 Pseudochirops cupreus
GTTCTCCAAGCCAGGAGAAGGCTATATATACGCCCTGATGTGAGGTTTTGCTTTGGGGCTCACTTTGAGAAGAGTTGTGTGATTTGGCCAGACGAGACTCTGGGCAGCCCTTGAGCCCCCGGGCTGTGAAAAGCCCAGATGTTGGTGCTTCCCTCTCTGGTAACTGAATAGGTAACTGATGTGATGGTCAGGCGCTGGAAGCCGTCTGCTGATCTGTTTTTCTGTTTGTTTGTATTCTCTGAAGTTCAGGGTGCTGACTTTTCCCCCTGAACTGGTTAAATGATATGCTTGATTAAAGTAAGATTGTTAACCCATTTTGAGTTGCTTTCCTTTAGAAAAGCAGATCTAAGAACCTGTGCTAGCAGCCACCCTGGGGGTGCTGGGGTGCTTGCTGATACACTACCACAATTTCAGGCTTGTAGAAGGCACTTAATAAATGTTTGTTTAAGAAATTATCTATGCCATAGTTTTTGCAGGTAGTCAAATGCTGAGAAGGAAGGCAGAGAAAGAGAAAGAAGAGGGTGAGAAAGAGGGATAGAGAGAATGGAAAAAGGAAAGGAAGAGAGGAAGAGGGTAGAGGAGAAAGGAAGGGGGAAGGAAAAAAAGCAAAGATAGAGGGAGAGAAGATGGGAGATGAGAGGTGAAAGAGGGGAGGAGAAGGAAAGAAAAAAGAAAAGAAATTGTGTTCAGGGGGAAGTAGAAAGAATTTTCATGGCTAATATTTTTTAAACCATTTTTTCAAATAGCAAAACAGGTTCAGAAGGATGAAACTACTTGTCCAACAGGAAATTAAAACAGGAACCAAAGATTGCATGGAGTCCCATTGTGCAGTGGGAGATTACAGAAGACTTGAGGAGGGGAGAAAAGGAGGAGTGGACGAGAGAGAGAAGAAGGAAATACTTATCCTGAAGGATTGAGCACTTGTGCACTCCTCCATGATTCACATGACTACCTTTGTCTAGCATGAGAAAAGAGGCCATAAGTAGAGCTAAAAAAAAAAAAGAGCCAGTACTATTGAAGGAAGAAGGATTGGAAGTGTGAAGGAACATCAGAGAACAGGAGATGGGAACAATGGTCCCTTGCTTCCTCTTCAAATGAAGGAAAGATCAGGAAACCATAGACTTAGAGCAGAAGGGGACCTTACAAACCTCTGAGTCCCTAATGAGGAAAATGAGGCCAAGAGAAGCTAAGTGAATTACGCAGGACCACAAAGCCACTATCAAGGATTTAGGGCAGGATTTGAACTCAGGTCTTCCTAACTCCAAGTCCAGCACTCTGTCCACTATTCCATACTGCCCAACCACTTCATTTGACTGATGGAGGAAACTGACAACTGGGGAGGGAAATAAATTGGCCACAATCACAAAGAGAATTAGTGGCAGGGCCAAGATCTGAAACTAGGTCCTCTGGTTCTAAATTTGATGCTTCTTCCTATAAACTTCCCTGGGAAGAGAAGAATCTCTCAACTGTCAAAGACAGTCCTAAAGTTAGAAGACTAGGAGATGGACAGGGTGGGGGCTTTGTGGGGTTTCCCGTAGGATACAGATTTCATGATTATAAGACAGGAACTATTGATCTTATTATGAGGAGCAGCCGATTCTGATGAACATGAAGTATGATAATCTCCCTATTAGTATAAGTTCTATTTTTAAAAAATCTCCAGTGAAACCTAGCATTAATGAGAGGGCTGGGTCCTGCATGTCCTTTGACCCTGCTTCCATTCTAGGCATCACTTCCAGTTCCATAACATTAGAAGAGTTTCATGCTGCTCTTTAATAAGGAGAAAATAAAGACTGGGAGAGATAGTGGTTGGATAATGGAAAGAGGAGGAAGACAGAGGAAGGGAGAGAGGGAGCAAGGGGAAAAGGTAGTAAGGAGTAGATTGGGGAGAATGAAATAGAAGGTGGGAGAGGAAAATGGAGGGCAAGAGAGGAAGGAATGAAAAAGGGAAAGTATGGATAGATGCGAATAGAGGGAGGTAGCAAGGAGGAGAGAAAGTAAAGAGGGGAGGGAAATGAAAGAGGAAAGAGAAGGAGGAGGGAGTAAAAGGAAGAGAATGAAATGAAAGAAGGGAGGGGAAGAGGAAGGGAGAGAAAGAGGGAGACAACGGAGAGAGAAGAAAGAAAGAAGAAGAGGGAAGAGGCAGGTGAATAAGAAAGGAGGGTAGTGAAGGGAGAGCAAGATGAAGAAAAGGAGAGATAGAGACATAGAGAGATTGAGAGGATCATCTGATTAACTCTCTTCCTCTTCTCCATAGGAGATGGGCTGTAGCATCCTGACTCTCCCAATATGCCACCTTTCTTAGGGACCGTCTTGTCTCCTGCCTGGTGCCATGCAATCTACACCACAGAGTTATTAAATAACTATGGCACTCATGCTCCACAGGCTAGGGATCCCAGCAGAAATATCGCTACCACCCCACATATACACCCACATCTCCCAGCTCAAGGTCTGGCCTCTTGTGAGGCAGATCTCAACAGCCCTGCTGGAAAGCCACCTGGGGCTATTGCTGTTCACAGGAGCCTGAGAAAGGAAAATCTGGCTTTCTTATCACCCGGGCAGGAAGGAATGGGCCCCCCAGGATAAGTGGTTGTTTTTACAGGAAGTCCCCACCCTTACTGCTTGTTCCTCCCAGACACTACTCACTCCTTTTGGAAGGTTTCCGCCAGCTTAAAGTCAACATACAATGCCAATTCCCATCCGGTTGAAGGGCTCTTTTTTTTTCCATGCCACTCCTATGTCCCAGTGTTCCCAATTTAACCTCTTTGCTGGCTCTAGAATTAGCTATACCTACAGAGCTTCAGCTCCATGAAGGCAGTGCTTAATTATAGAAAAAGAAGACTTATCCATATAGAATGACTCACCACTCTTGCCAGGCAGTCAGCTCATCAAAAGTGAGGATCTGGGGACCGTCCATCTAGTTCTACACACAATGAATGAGCAGAACTAACTCACCTGACCAGTCCTCTGCTACCCTTGCCCCACTCCAAGCTTCCACATAGAGTATTTATAACCCACCACTCTAAGCCACGACCCAGGCAGGCAGAAGTGATGAGACAACTAACCAGCTACGGAGCAGTGTGTAAGACATCTGCTATTCCCGAGAGATAACATGAAGACTTGGGTAAGGCACTGGACCTGGAGTAAGGAAGGCAGGCCTGGGTTCAAATTCTGCCTTGGATACTTAATAGCTTTGTAACCTGGGGCAAGTTATTTAACCTCTCCTAGCCTCAGTTTCTTCATCTGTAAAATGAAGAGGTTGGACTCAATGGCCTCTAAGGTCCCTTCCCACTCTAAAGCTATGTATGATCTTATTAACAAACTAATATCATTAACTATTAATAAATTAATAAGTAGTATTTATGGATAAATAAATATATTAATACTTATTAATGGATTGATAATTAATAAATCTGATAATCCACTCCTCCCAGAATCCATCATTTCACTAGTATATATGCAGTACCTGCCCTCCACCAGTGAAGACCATAAGCCTTCTGCATTGTAACAGATGTTCTCCTGGGTGCTGTGAGCCCAAAAAATTCATCACCTAATGGCCAGCCTTGTTGTGATGAGTCCCTCCTAGCTAACTGGACTGCCCATAGGTCATTTTCAGCACTCTGGTCCTTGAGAACCCAGGGCTCCCTGGCTACCACAATGGGGCACCAAAGTAACACTGTTACTAGTGGGCATGCATGTGGCACTTACTATGTGCTAAATATTCTAAAAATATTATCTCATTTAAACCTCCTGACAACCCTGGGAAGTTGGGGAGGGTTTTACAGTTGAGGAAACTGAGGCAGACAGAAGTTAAATGACTTGCCTAGCTAGGAAGTGTCTGAGGTCGGATTTGAACTCAGGTCCTCCTATGTCTAGGCTAGTGCTTTATCCACTAGCGGACGCTCTAATGGAGATTACCATTATTTTGTCTTTATCCAGATTTGTAATATTTTTTTTGCTTTTTGGAGGGCAATTGGGGTTAAGTGACTTGCCCAAGGTCACACAGCTAGTAAGTGTGTCAAGCGTCTGAGGCCAGATTTGAACTCAGGTCCTCCTGACTCCAGGGCCGGTGCTCTATTCACTGGGCCACCTAGCCGCCCCCCAGATTTGTAATTTTCTAAGTGTAAGGAACTCCTATGAGGAAACCATGTCTACTAGATCACCAACTGCTTTGCACTTGTAATTTAGAAATGTAATTTGTTATCATAGGTGCCTGGCAGCAATGACTTTGGACTGAATCTCCATCATAAATCCCTCTACTTCTGGAAATAAGTCTGCCTGACTTGGTCTTTTTTTTTTCCAGCTCCTCTTTGTGAACAAATTGTCACCTGAATTCACATGGATGTCACTCACAGTGGGCTTTTTGATTCCTCGCTAGGATCTTAGCTGTTTCAGATGCTCTATCCCAAGATAAAACCATTTTGGTTTTATTCAATAGATCCATATTATCCAATATGCTTTTACTGTTGTTATTTTTTGTTATTCCTGTAAAGTAATAGTGATTTGTTCCATGTGTATTTGGGTATGTTTTTACCTACTTCCTATGTGTTCTGAGAACACAATAATACTCATAGTACTTTAACAGTTGCAAAGTACTTTGTAACAATCCTCACAACAATCCTGTGAGGGAGGTGCTCTTATTACCCTCCATTCTGCAGCGGAGGAACCCTGACGGGGACAGATTAAGTGACTTGTCCAGGGCCCCACAACCAGTCGGTATCTGAGGCTAGATTTAAACTCAAGTCTCCCAGTCTCTAGGTCCAGTGCTCTCCCCACTGTGATTCCTGGCTGCCTCATCGTCCACGGATCTCTTCCTCCCTTTTGACAAGAGAGTGTTAATCCTTGGGGTGAGCTTGGTTAATATTGTGTGGGGTTTTGATTATTATTATTACTGATAAGATTAAAAAAATGTACATTTCCTTTGCTCTTCCACATCACTGATCTCACTGTGCACTTATTTGAGCTCTTGAATCAGGGAAATTCAGGTCATAGAGAGGTTACATGAATTGCCCCAAACCACACAGAGTCAAGGACAGAATGTAGGCCTAGATTCCCAGTCCAAGACCCTTTCCACTGGCTCATGCTGCCAATCTACATAGTCTAGCACTGTAAGGCCACAGATTTAACTAACTATAGCACTGAACTGCTAATTAATGCTATTTAACTGATCTGATTATTTTTTGATTTTAGGCCTTTGTAAAAGTATGTTATCTGTGTGGTGGGGCGGGGGAGAAGTGGGGGAAAGATGGAAGGGGAATATTTAAAAATATAATTCTTTTCAGTGACATCTAAAGCCAGTGAGGCTTTGGTCAAGTGGGTGTGACTTGAGTTCTATACTGAAGCTGCCCAGAACCACAGAGTACAGGCTTTCCATACCAACAAATTATTTCCACCACTTTGTGACAACCTACAACCTAAAAAAAAAAAATCACCATTTCCCCATGCTAAGTAATACCTACACACACACCCACACATACCCCTTTTTGGGACACTGATTATCTTAAGTCACTTTTCAGAAATTTATTTGATCATTGGGAAGCCTTGTTCTGGTATTCTAAGACAGGTCCCATTTCATGTGGCCCAGATTTGAACAGATTGTCCTTAGTGCCTTAAATATACTAGCACAGACAGAGTTAGAAGTGACCCTAGACCCTCCCATTTTACAGACAAAAAGACTGAGGCCCAAAGAGGTTAAGAAATTTGTCCAGGGTCCCAGAGCCGGTAAGAAACATTAGAATTGGGTTAGGTGGTCTTAAATTATTTCCACAGAGATAAAAGAGAGCCTTTGCTGACCCCAAGAAGTCAGGCCACAGCCTTAGGGCTGTAATCATTAAGCAATGCAACTTCCTCTCTCCCCAACTCAGACCTTCCAATTCAGCAAGCACTATGGGACCTTTGAATTTTGGACAATCTATCCCATTCAGGAGGAGAAGGGAAGGGCAAAGGGCTGAGTCAGCCAATCCTGGGAGAAGATACAAATGCAGTTAGTCAAACTGGACTCCCATCTTATTCAACTAGCTGCCCAGTGGAATGACAAACTCATCTCTTCCAAAGAGACCCAAGGCTCCTCTGTCACCACTTAAGGATCAGAGATTGCCTGCAAAGGATGTGAATGAACAGTTCTCAAAAGAAAAACTGCAAACTATTAACAACCATAGGAAAGACTGCCCCAAATCACTCATAATAAGAGAAAGACACATCAAAGGAGCCCTGAAGTTTCAGCCCATGTCTCATCTCTGGACATTTCCCCTCGTTGTCCTTCATGCTTGGAATGCCCTTCCTCCTCTTCTCTGACCTTCCTGGCTTCCTTTAAGTCCCAACTAAAATCCCACATTTTACTGGAAGCCTTCCCCAATCCCTCTCAATTCTGGTGCCTTTCCTCTTTTTATATAATATAGAACTCACTTTGTATCTATTTCTTTACATGTCTCTCCCATTAGATTGAAAGGTCCTTGAGGGCAGGGACTATCTTTTGTCTTTTTTTGTATCCCCAGCACTTACCAGTTCCTGGAACACAGCAGGCACTTTCTGAAATGTCTATTGATGAATTATTGATTTCTCTTTACACCCAGCAAATTGGCAAAGATGATAAAAGATGGGAGTAGTCAATATTGGAAGGACTTCAGGAATACAGATACACTAGGAATCTGGCAGTAGAATTTTAAACTGGAAAATAATTGGTAATTATGTTTTTAAAAGTGACTAAAATATCTCCACCCTTTGATTTCCCAGCAGGGTCTCTAACCTACTGTTGGGCATATATCCCAAGATGTTCAGAGACAGAAGGAAAGGTCCCATATAAAACCAAATATTCATAGCTGTCCTTTTGAGGACAGCAAAACACCAGAAACAAAGTAGGTTCCTATCAAGTGAGGAATAACTTAGCCAATGTTGGCACATAAATGCAATGGAATATTACTCCACCGTAAGACACAGAGAATACGAAGAATTCACAGAAACATGGGCAGACCTATGAGCTGATGCATAATAAAGATAGGTGACACAGTGAATAGAGTAATAGGCCTAAAGTTAGGAAGACTCATTTTCATGAGTTCAAATCTGACTTCAGACACTTGCTAGCTGTGTGACACTGGGCAAGTCACTTCACCCAGTTTGCCTCAGTTTCCTCATCTGTAAAATGAGCTGGAGAAGGAAATGGCAAACCATCCCAGTATCTCTGCCAAGAAAAGCCCAGATGGGGTCATGGAGAGTCAGACATGACAGAAAAAACAACACAAACAATAATAAAACAGAACCAAGAGAACAGCCCACATAGTGACTATGACAACGTGAAAGCAGAGAATAAGGTAGCGTAGCTGTCAAGGCCAGACTAGGCCCAAGACAAGGGCCAAGAAAACCCACCCGCCTCCCTCCATAGCAGAAGTGGTGGGCCACGGATACGGAGTATTACATAAGCTGTCAGATCCTGTGTTTTTCCTGGGGATACGAACGAACAGTTTTCCTGCGCTGCTTTTTTCTTAATTTTTACATCATTGTTTTAAGGAATGGCTCAATAGGTAGAGGAAGGTGGGAAAAATAAATTCAGAAATTAATGGGACTAAAAACAAAAGGCATCCTTTTTCTTAAAAGAAAAAAACATGAACCATTGTCCCGAAGAATGATCAGGGTAGTGGTGGCGGGAACCCTCCTGCTGGAAGGAATCCAGAGGAAGCTGAAGGCTGGGGCTCACCCCGCTGCAAACAGTCCGAGAGGCAGCACAAAAGCTCCTGCAGAACACTTCGATGCTACAAATCCCGAGAATGTTGTCAAGCTCCGCGCTCTTCGGTTTACTTCAGTATCAAACTACTGTGAACTCAGGCCCAGCCTCTGCCCCTCTGAAGCTCCCTCAGACTTCACTGCGGCCCTCGTTTTGACCCTGCTTCCATTTTAGACATCGCTTACCATGATCATTTTCCACTCCCATAATGTAGATGATCAAACACTGCACAAAGGATGATTCTGCTCCTTGCCTGTACTGGAAACTCTGAGCTGTATCCTCTTCCTCCCTGAGCCCCGACACTGCCCTCTGTGAACTGAGGAGGGTTCAGCCCTCACTTGATCCTCACAAAAATCCAGGGAGGAAAGTACTATTATTCCCATTCTACAGATAAAGGCTAAGTTTGTTGTTACTGAATCAGGTCCAACTCTTAGTGACCCCATTTAGGGTTTTCTTAGCAAGGCTACAGAAGTGCTTTGTCATTTCCTTCTCCAGCTCATTTTACAGAGGAGGAAACTGAGGTAAACAGGGTTAAGTAACTTTCCCAGAGTCACCTAGCTGGTAAGAGTCCAAGCTCATATTTGGACTCAAGGAGAAGAATCTTCCTGACTTCAAGACTGGCTCTATCCACCGTGACACCTAGCTGCCCCTAAAGGGTAAGCACCCCTGAGAAATACCCCAGGTGGGCAGCACATCTCTCTGCTTTCATGGCCCCAGTGGAACCATGTTGGGAGTGGAAGCCACACTACAGACTCCCAGTGGCTTGGCTATGCCCTAATTAATACATCCTGTTAACAGATCTTTAAAGATTTTATTCCAGGTGTGGAGAATTTCTCTAGCCAGAGAAAATGTCCAAAGCCATGAGACGGAGTAAAACCTTGGGGCCGCTTCAGTCCGCATTTCTCTTACTAAAAGTGATTTGGGGAGGCCTTTCATATCGTTGTTAACAGTTTGCAATTCTTTTTTTTTTTTGAGACCTATTTGTTCTTTATGCAGCCATTGATTCTTAAGTAGCTACAGGTAGATGCCTTGGGTGTCCTCTTTTGGAAGGAAATGAGTTTATCATTACATTAGCCAGGTGGTTGATTAACATAGGAAGCCAGTTGATTAATAATTTAATTAATCTAAGTTAGACTTTAACTTTCTAGATTCCTACAGATAGGGCAGATCACCTGCTGGTCTGTACCCTAATTGTCCAGATAATGGATTTTTAAAGGTTTTATTCAGGGACTCCACAAGGCTTTTGATCAGCCAATCAATCAACCAGTGCTAAAGTGCCTTCTTTGAGTCATGGCCTGTACCAGGTGCCTTGGAATCAAAGACAAAAATGAAATAGTCCCTGCCTTCAAGAAGCTTACATTCTTTCAGGGGATTGGTGAATTGGGAGCTCACTTAGTCAACAGTTAATAGTTAGTAAATGTTTATTAAGTGCCTACTCTGTGCCAGGCACTGTCCCAAACACTGGGGAAACAGATATGAAAAAGGAAAGTCTCTGCCCTCAGGGAGCTTTTGAGCTAATGGGGGAAGGCAGTACATAAAAGGAAGCTGAAAAGGAAGGGGAGGTACCCGACACAAGGAGAAGTCCCAAAATAGTGCAGTCATATGGGAAACGAGGAGACATCTGTTCTAGGACCCCTCCTTAAATGGAGGTTTTAGAGTTCATGGCCCTACCTTCTAATCAGAGGGGCAGAGAGTAGTGATGAGGTGTGAGTGCCAAGGCTGATCAGATCTGGAAGGATGATAAGGTTTCTCACTTCATTCTGACTCTTGACAATCATGGATCCACAGGGGTGGGGCACCATTGTGGAACAGGTCAGTAACCTCCATGTGCTGGTCTAGGACTTCTAGGGGAACCAGCTGGCTTTGAGGCACCAATTTTTGAAAGGCTTATCAGGTCAAGTCCATGATGACATTACCAAGAGCTGAGTGGGCAGCGACTCTGCAAAATTTGAGCAATCAGGACACCCAGATGGGTGATCTACAGTAGGGTCTACAAAACAGATTCCTTCTGTACCTCACCTTCCAAACAAACAAACTCTACAGAAGAATACATGAAGTTCAGGGGCAGCCAAGGGGAAAAAGGTAGTCTACCTAACTATAATGGCTCCCCAAGGACAGAGGCCATATTTTCTTCACTAGACTCAGAGGTTGGGGAAAGTAAAGGTTATGTCTCTCCCATCAGACTGAGAGTTTGCCAAGGAATGGAAGCTCCTCCACTTTTTCTCTCCATCTTCCTCCACTCTCCAAATCCCACCCAGATCCCATATCAAGGATCTCCACAGAGAGGAGACTGAACAAAAAAATAACAAAATTTTCAGTGGTCATTTAGTCCAATCCACACCTTCAAAAGAACGCCTTCTACAATACACCCAAGTGGGCACACGGCTTTTGTTTGTCAAGTTGTTCCATGTTTGGCCTAATATGGAAATAGGTGTTGCATGACTTCATAGGTATAACTGATATATTGTTTGCTTTCTCGGTGGGTGAGGGAGGGATTAGAAAGGAGGAGAGAATTCAAAACTGAAAATTTTTAAAAATATATTAATAAATTAAATGCCAGATACTTAAGTGAAAGAAGAAAAACTTGTTCCAAGTTGGCTCTAGAAGCCTTTCCTTACATTAAATCAAAATTTGACCTTTTGAAATTTCCGCCCATTATTCTTAGCTCTGCCTCTTAGGGTCAAGAATAAGTCTAATCCAGGGGCAGCTACATGGCACAGTGAATAGAGCACCAGCTGATGGAGTCAGGAGGACCTGAGTTCAAATCTGGCCTCAGACACTTGAGGCCACTTACTAGCTGTGTGACCTTGGGCAAGTCATTTAACCCCAATTGCCTTGCCTTCTAACCCTTCAAAAAAGAGAATAAGTCTAATCCTTCTTCCTTCTTTCAAGTAATGGAATTAAACTATCATGTCATACCTCTCCTTCCCAAAGCCTTGCCTTCTCCAAGCTAAAGATCCCCAATTCCTTCAACCAGGACTCATGTCCTGGACTCATTATGTATGTATGTATATGTACACATATATGTGTATCGCGTTGCTGACCTTAAAAGTGTTGTAAGTGCTAGCTAATATTACTGTTGTGGACTCTCAACCTTTCATCATTCTAGTTGCCTGCACTGAAGACTTCACTTTCTCAATTTCCTCTCTTCTCCCCTCTTCTTCAAAGAAATGGGGGACTTGGCGTGTAGGACTTGGCATACACTGTTAGACTTTATCAATGTGTTGATTAGTTTGGGTTCCCTTTTAAAAATATTCCTTGTTATAAGAGGTGGCTCTCTGGGAGGGAGAAGGGAAGGAAGATATTGAGAAATAAAGATGATGTAAAAACAAAATATGGCAATAAATTTTATTTTTAAAAAATGTGGCGCCTTGAACTGAACGCAACACTCCAGATGGCGTCTGACCAGGGCGGAACACAGCTGGGAAACGCCCCCTTCTTCCTGGAGACCATCCCTCTTACAATGCAGCCCCAAGATTGGATTGGGTTGCTTGCTTGCTAATATTAGCCACCCTGCTGACTTCTGTGGAGCTTGCTGTCCACCAAAACCCCTAGATCGTTTCAGGCGAGCTGTTGTCCGGCTGCATCCCCACGGAGACGTTGACTTTAATGGAGCTCAGGCAGGGGGAAGACTGAGCAAAAAAGGAAGGAGAAGGAGGACATTTTCCTAGGTTGATGGTCTGGCTGCAGCGTCTCTGGGATAGCCCAGAACAGAGACCAGCTGGTGTCAGGTGCTCACTCTCCTGTGATGAAGCTGCAAATCATGAGAAGGCTGACATATACCTTCAGATTTCTCTAACAGCCTCAGTATGTCTGGCCACCTACCAACTCACTGTCAAAGCCCAGAAATTCACAGAGAGGCTGCCCCATTGTTTAATAAGACAGGCCCAAACCTGGACTGCTCAGCCTGGGGGCCAGTGAGGGAATGACCCTGGGCTAAGAGCAAGCGCTGTATTTGTTTGTGACAGAGAGGGGTGGGGCGGTTTAACTCTGGGTGAGAAAGTTTCAGAAGTGTACATGAGGATTTCTTTTTGCTCTTTCCACTGCTTAACTGAAAAGAGTTTAAAATGCCTCCACCCCTGAGAAAGAAGCCAATTTATCAGGATTGGGACTAAATGTGGAGAAGTGGGAGGATGCCAGAGTTTCAGGAGTCCATTCTAGTTGCAGGCTTAGACGATTTAAATCAGACTCAGCTCTGAGAGCTTCCAGAAAAGGTAACTCTACTCACCTGATGCTTCCTTGGGTTCTCTTCCTCTCACTACCACCATCACCCAATCAGAGAAGAAAGTATGTATGAAAAGGAGAGGGGAAAGATGGACTAGGAATTTAGGTTTTAGCTGGTGAGAGGACCCAGACTTTTCACTATCTCCCTGGGCCTGTTTTTACATCTGTAAAATTAAGAGGTTGGACTAAAGGGCCCCTAAGACTCCCTATTCTAGCCATCAATTTATGATCCTGTGACATGCTATAGTGGAAAGAAAAGTAGGCTGGGAATTGGGAGTCTTGGTGCTAATTCTGATTCTGCCACGAATAGCGTAAGCTATTTCACCTTTCTGAGATTCAGAACCAGAAGACTTGGGTGTGAATCTCAGCTCTGCCACTTGCTAACTATGTGAGCTTGGGCAAAACACATCCTCCCTTCTCTGTGCCTCAGTTTCCCCATTTGAATATTTAAGGGATTGCACTAGATGACCTTTGACACCCCTTCCTGCTTTAAACCTATGACCCTCCCTGTGCCTCAGTTTCCCCAGCTCTAAACTAAAGAGAGAATACTAGATGACCTTTAAGACCCCTTCCAACCCTAAATCTGTGATCCTCTCTGAGCCTGTCTTGTCACATGAGAGGCTTGAACAGATGATTTCTAAGGACCCTTCCAGGTTGATTTCTGCTTCCTCCCCCTCGTGTCACTCTTCTCCACTGACAATCTTCCATTTATCTTGGGATCTGACAACACCACAATATGTCCCAACTGTGATCAGGGCTGAGAAGCATCCGAGCATAAAAGGACCCTCCCCAGCCTTGGTGACTTCATGCCTCAAGCATTCCCAGCAACAGAAGCCAAAGCCTTAGCATCTCATCCAAGCTTCCTCCATGGAAATGGAGCTGGAATGAGCAGTTCCGAGCCCGTGCAAAAGACATTTACTGTTGCTCCTCTCTATTCCTCTCCTGTTGCCATGCCTAGAGTTCTTTAGGCAGCCGGGCCATCTTCTCCAGACCACCAGAGGAGAGCGCTAAATGACAACAGCCCAAGAAAGAAGGCCGAGGCTTCAGAGCCGGCACACTCAGATTCTAGTCCTAGACTCCCTTCCTTAACCAGAGTCAAGCCCCAGAACAAACTGGAGGCCCCAAGGCTGTGACCAAGGCTGTGACCAAGGCTGATGCAGAGCAGGAATGGAGAACTGTTTTACTTTCAAAAGCCACTGACCCCCAGGGAGGGGAAAAGCATTCAAAGATCACATGCAAAAAACCCCCCAAAACAAACTCAACTCTCAGTGTAGAGCATGGTTCTGTCCAGAGAGATAAAAAACACTCAGCTTACCTACTTTTACAATTAAGAACAGACTATAAAATTTTTTTCAACTCATTACAACAAATGCTTAAAACTGTACTTTGGTCCATATTATTGCTAGTTAACTTTTTCTTGAAAAAATATTCTGCGCTCAACACGGCCGTTTTCCTTGCGTCCCACGACCTGCCTTACAGCTCCGACTTCTGTCCCCACCGTCTCAGAGGTTCCTCCTGATGGCCCAACCTGGGGACTGTTTTTATTTGTTCCAGATCATTTCTTTGGCCAGTCTTCACTGGTTGACACTGCTGACACGTAGAATGCTCTCCCTCCCAGGAGCTTTACAAGTCTCCCGGTTCTTCTTCCTCTCTAAATGCTCCTATTCCATCTTTTTTGCTCCCTCCTCGGCCTATTCCTAGCCAAAGGGTCCCCCCGGATCTGACTTTGGCCTTCTCTGGAGATTCCATTTACTCCTGTGTCTTCAGTGATGCTTCTGCTGATTTACTTTTTCTCTTCTCTCCTTTCCTCTCCTCTTGTCTTTTCCCTTCTCTTCTCCCTTATTTTTCTTTGCCTTCTCTCCTCTTCTCCTTTCCTTTCTTCTTCCTCTCTCCTCTTCTCTCCCTTCTTCTTTTCATTTCTTTTCTCTTCTCTTCTTTCCTCTTTTCCCTTCCTTTCTTCTCTTCTCCCTCTTTTCTCTCTTCTACTTTCTTTTCATTTCCTTTATTCTCTTCTCTTCTGATTTCTCTCCTCTCCTCTCTTCTTCTCTGCTCTTTTCCTCTCTTCTCTTCTCTTCACTCCTCTTCTTTTGCTTTTTGGATTTTGAACCAGAACTGTGATTTCTTTGGTATGGCGTGCTCCCAACGAGGAAACTCCATCTGCCAATGAGGAAAGGTACTTGCTCTGTCATTCATGCCTTCAGGAAATTTTCTGGAGGTATTGAAATGAAGGTCAGTATGTTTGACAGGCAGAATCTGAACCAGTCTTCTTGACTTTAAGGCCAACGCTCTACCTCTTATACTACACTCCCTCTTGGTTCTGCTTTTTTTCATTCTGCATCATTTCATATAAATCTTCCCATATTTCTCTTAATAACCAATACTGCATTATATTAATATGCCATAGTATGTTTTGGATTTTTGTTTTAGACCACAGACTTAGAGTTGAAAGGGACCTTGGGGATTGTCTAGTCTAACCTTCTCGTTGTATCAATAAGGAAACTAAGGCCCAAAAAGGTCAAATGACTTGTCCAAGGTCATCCAGGTAGTAAGTTCCAGAACAATGACTTGACCTGAGGTGCTCTGACTCCAAACCAAGTGCTCTTTCTGCTGTACCACATTTCTTCTCCTAGTTGGATGACAAAGTGAGGTTCTAAAGAGATGTTGAACCACTGAAACAATGGGTTGGATCTAATTAAATGTATATTACTGAGATTAAATGTAAAGTTCCACACTTCTGGGTCACAACCCACAGTTTAAGAAGCACTAAAAGGGGTCATGAGAGGAAAAAGTTTAAGACACCCTGGATTAGACAACACCTCCTGTTGTGGTGTGGCTTAAGATCCAGTGGCTTAAGTGGACCATAACCTAAAGAGAAGTCAAAAATGTAACACACATAAAAGCTGCTGTCATCTAGGCTGCACCACCGGGCATGGGGTACAGACCGAGGAGGTGACTATTCCTCAATAATCTCCCTGGGTTAACTATATCTGGAGTGGTGTTATGTCCATTTCTGAATACCAGACTCTAGGAAGGACATGGGCAAACTAGAGCAGAACTAGACGAGGGCAGCCAGGACTGTGAAAGGACTAAAGACCATGCCATATGAGGATCAGCTGAGAGGACCAGGGATTTTCAACCTGGAGAAGAGAATTGGAGAGGACATGATGTCTTCAGATATTCCAAGGACTGCTATGGGGAAGTTAGGGATTAGACTTGTTCTGCCTGGGTGCAGAGGATAAAACTAAAAGGAATAAGTGAAAGCTCCAAAGAGGTAGATTTAGGTTTGATATAAGAAAAAACTCCCTAAGAATTCGAGCAGTTTAACTCCAATTGCCATTCAAAAACAATACAAAAAAAAAAACAAAAACAAGAAAACCTAGCTGTGGAGTCAGGAGGGCCTGAGTTCAAATCCAGCCTCAGACACTTGACATTTCTGAGTTGTGTGACCCTGGACAAGGCACTTAACCTCTGTTTGCCTCAGTTTCCTTATCTGGAGAGTGGGAATAATAATCACACCTATGTCCCAGGGTTGTTGTGAGGATCAATTGAGATAACATTCGCGAAGCCTTTAGCACAGCGCCTGGCTCGTGGTGGGCACCAGGAAAATGTTCACTGTTATTATTCCACATCACTGACTACATTCTGACTTCAGCCGCTTATCAACTCCAAATCCTAACCCTAACTTCACCTGGCCTGTGCCTCTCAGTTAATCAGCACTCACCCTCAGTTCCATTCCACTCAAGAGTCGTTGTTAAGTACCTATGTATACGACAATACAATCCATAGAGCACTGGGCCTCGAGTGAGGAAGACTCCTCTTTGGGAGTTCAAATCTGGCCTCGGACACTTCCTAGCTGTGTGACCTTGGGCAAGTCATTTCACCCTAATTGCCTCAGTTTCCTCCTCTGTAAAATGAGCTGGAGAAGGAAATGGCAAACCACTCCAGTGTCTTTGCCAAGGAAACCCCAAATGGGGCCAAGAGGGGTTGGATGTGACTGAACAACAGCAACAACGTGCACAAGACACTGTGCTGTAAGGCAGTATAGTATCGGGGCAAGGGTGCTGGCCTCAAAGCCAGGAAGACATGGGTTCAAGTCTTGGCTCTGACACGAACCAGCTGTGTGACTCTAGGCAAGACTCTTGACCTCTCAGGGTTCTAGGACAGTTCTATGAACCTCAAATAGAAATGGGGCCCACCAAACCATATGGAAGGATCCCTGCCAGATGCATATTGACTGGGGGAAAAAACCCCGCTTTTTTGGGGGGAGACAATCAGGGTTAAGTGACTTGCCCAAGGTCACACAGCTAGTATCTGAGGTCAGACTAGAACTTAGGTCCTCCTGACCCCAGGGCTGGTGCTCTACTGACTGAGCCATCTAGCTGCCCCAAGAGAAAACCACACATTGATGTTATTATGTTTTGTTGCATTTGTGTTAATGTTTTTAAATATTTCCCAATCACATCTTAATTGGATTTGGCTGCAGTGGGGAGTCTTACGGGCCACACACAGCCGGCAAGCAGCATGTCTGACGCCTCTGCTCTAGGCAAGTCTCTAAGTTACAAAGAAAGCATCCACCTCCCCTAGCAGAGGGAGTTTCCTCACTTGGGAGTTCCCTGTTTCAGGTAAGTCACAGACCCCGTCCCTGTCCCCTGTGCAGAAGGCGCTGGGCAAGCTGCTGGCCAGACACTGGTTTTGCTGTCTTGGAGCACCTGGATACTCCCTGAACACAAACCCTTAACAATTCCTCTTCGAATTTTCTCACCACAAACGGAGCCCCCATTGGGTACAATCACAGGATGATGCTACTCTGGGCAAAATGGACGGAGTTTAAAGAAGCTTTTCTAGTTCTTCTGTGCTCAGGGCAAGCCCCCAGAATACTGCCAAGGCCAGGGCTCAGAAAACAGCATGAACCCAAGGGGAAAAAAAGTCAAGGTTCAGTCAATCCTAGAAAAACACAAACAATCATTAAGTACAGACTTCAGCACTGCGGCTGACCCTCTACTCCCCCCTAGATTCCCATCCTAATGTCTACGCAGGGGCCTTTTACAATGTCATCGCTTCTTTAAACACACATGGGAAGCCTAGTTCCTATTCCAGACAGCTGGCAGGTACCCAGCTAATAGATTTCTTCACCAGACTGTTGAACGCATTGGCCATTGGTCAAAAGTGAGCTCATCTACAGTCTCTGGCCTCTAATTGGAAAAACCTGAGGAAGAATGATCATCTACTTTTTTTTTTTATAAATGTCCAGGTAACGCTGAATTTACTTCATTCAGTTTCCTTAGTAGCAGAGGAAGATTTCTGACAGCCAGAAGGCTCTGCCACTTTGATTAAAATATCCATGTATCCATTTCCTCAAATAGAGGATCATCACCGAGCATCGTCAGACCTTCCCCCCACTCCAGCTCCCCTAATGCCTACTTTCTCAAACTGGGGCACAAACAGAAATGTGCTGGAGCCAGCTCCTACCCTCAGATCCAATTGTTAAATTTTCAGTATGAGCATTTATACCTTGAAAATTAACAAAAGCTACAAATCAGTGCTTGATTTATTGGTTTGGTTGGGTTTTGCTATTTTGGGGGTTGTTTTTTTTAACTGTCTATACTTAAAGTGATGGAGAAAATATTAATAATTCAGGCTAAACTTTAAAAGTGTGTTAGGGCCATATATTTCTCCTAGGGAGACAGTCGTTCAAGTTTTACCAGGATTCCCCTAGATACTCAACCTTGATACTCAAGAAAAACCCATAGTTGTCAGTAGACAGCTTTTTCATAATAGCTGAATTCTGATCGTAGGTTGTGTTTGCATGTCTCCCCCCTGTCTCATCAGGTCCTGAGGAGTTTAAGAGGAAGTATGTTCTCTTCCAAAGTTGATGCTAAAGAAGCTGGAACCCTCCATCATCACCAGAGGCTACATTTATATGGATGTGCTCCCTTTAGCAGGCAGAGATGCTTCTGCCGATCCATTGTTGATAAAATGTGTGCTCTTAGTTACTCTTCCAGCAACGGCGATGCTAGGATATTGATCCAGCCACAATCTTCCAATTCTCTTTGTGGCTGAAGAATATTTTCCATGAGATTTAGAGGTAACAGATAACCTTCCAACCCCCTCATTTTACAAATGAGGAAAGGCAGGCCCATTAGGGAAAAGTGAATTGAGTCACACAGGGAGTGTTTCTCCATGATAGATAAAACAGACAGAAAAACAGACAGATGGGTGATAGATAGATATAGAAAGACATGACAGAGATGCAGAGAGATGTGAAAGAAAGACATGATAGATGACAGATAGATATGGATATAGATAGACATGACAGATGATAGAAGATGTAGAGACATGATAGACAGACAAACAGATAGAACATTTATTTAAAGCATACTATGTGTAGACACTGTGCTAAGCACTGGAATACAAGTATAAGTAAGATAGTCCCTGTCTTCAGGAAGCTTATATTTTAATGGGGGAAGATAACACATAAGCGGGGTGGGGAATTTGAAGGGGACTACCTGCCTGAGGGCAACGTCGTAGGTGAGGGAAATGGAACTAGAGTGTATGTGTAAATGAGATAAAGCATGGCCAGGGCTCTTCTTAAAACAGTGGAATGGATGGGATGGAGAAGCCTGGGCAATGAAGCAGGGGTGATGCACTGAGAGGCCCAGATGAGGCCAGGTCAAAGTGGCAGCAAGTTGATCCACCCATTACAAGGGCCATTCCTGGGCCTATCACTGTAAAGTGCAGGGCAGGGATTGGACAGAGCTGAGTAAGAGACAAAAACAGGGCCTGCAGGGGCAGCAGCTACTCCTGGGACTACCAACCCACAGCTGGGAAATTTGAAAAGCCTCTATCTGAACTTCCAGGGACCAGGATGGCAGAGTGAACCCCGGCTGCTCCAGTCCCCTCCTCTGACCCTGAAAACACAGTAAGTATTGGCCCAGAGAAAAATTTTAAACAGTAAAGACTTAGGAACCCTGGAGGAAGGGCATGGCTAAGGTCCTGCCTCAAAATGGGAAAAAGCAGGCTACAAAAACAAAGACTCTGGAATCCTATTACCACAAGAGGGAGGAACCACATTCAGAAGGAGACAGTATTGACTCCATACCCACAGCTGAAGCCTTAACAGGGATTAGGACCTGGTCTCAGGCACAGAAAGCATTCTTAGATGAGCTCAAAAAGAACTTTGAAATCCAGATTAGAGAGGTAGAAGATAAAATCAACACTTCTTTTAAAATCAAAATCACAAAATTAGAAAACCATTGCAATGAAGAAAACAGCTCCTTAAAAAGAAAAATGTGTGAACTAAAAATGGAATCTGAACACATGGAAAAGGAGCTTCAAAAACTAACAGAGGAAAATAATTTGCTAAAAATTAGAATCAACCAAATTGAAGCTAATGACTCTATGAGAAACCAAGAATCAGTCAAACAAAACATCAAGACCGAAAAATTAGAAGAAGAGGTAAAATATCTCAATGGAAAAATAACTGACCTGGAAAACAGAGCCAGGAGAGATAGTCTGAGAATTATTGGTCTACCAGAAAATCATGATGAAAAAATGAGTCTGGACAATATCTTCCAAGAGCTCATCAAAGAAAACTGCCCTGAGATCCTAGAGCCAGAGGGTAAAATAGAAATTGAGAGAATCCACCTGACACCTCCTGGAAGAGATCCCAAATTGAAAAGTCCATGAAATGTTGTGGCCAAATCCTGGAACTATCAGGTAAAGGAGAAAATACTACAAGTGGCCAGAAACAAACAATTCAGATATTGCGGAACCACAGTGAGGATTGCATAGGATCTGGCAGCTTCAACACTGAAAGATCAGAGGAACTGAAATATGATTTTTCTCAAGGCAAAAGAGCTTGGGTTACAACCAAGGATCATCTATCCAGGGAGACTGAGCATAATCTACCAGGCAAGGAGATGGATATACAGTGATATAACAGAATTCCAGACTTCAACCTCCAATTACAAGAAGGTAAATAGGGAAAACATACACACACATAACTTGTTATTTTATAAGAGCAAACTGTTTACATTCCCATATGGGAAGCTGATATCTGTTAATATCATGAATTCTATACCTACAGTAACATCTAAAAGGGATATAGATAAATAGAGGGTGTGGGTATAAATTACACAAAATGATAATTAAAAAAAACCTTATTAAGGGCTGCAAAGAGTTTGCAGTGGAAGAAGAGGAGAGAATGAAACAGAAAAGGGTAAATTGTGCCACACAAAGAGGCATAAAAACATTATAGTATAGGGAAAGAAGGGAGGGAGAGGAGCATTATATGAGCTTTTCCCTCATTGGTTCTGGTGCAAGGAGGGAATAACACAATCAGTTAAGTAAAGGACTCTATCAAGAAGAGACATAAAACTTATCATAATAGAGGGAAAGAGAGGAGGGAAAGGAGCATTGCATGAGATCTATTCTCAACAATTTTGGTTTGAGGAAGAAATAACATACTACATTAAGAATAAAAATCTATCATATGCTACAGGCAGTAGGAGAAGGGAAGGGCCAAGAAAGCAGGGTAGGTTTAGAAGGGAAGGAAGAAGTAGTAAGGGAGAAGGGTAGGAAAAAGGAGGGGGACAGATAGGAAGGGAATACTGAGGGAGGTGGTGGTCAAAAGGAAAACTCTGAAGAAGGGGAAGGGAGAAGGGAAAAATAAAAGCATAAACAGGGGAGGGAATAGGATGGAGGGAAAGACACATATAGTAATCATAGCTGTGAATGTGAATGGGATGAACTCTCCCATAAAACGCAGGCGGATAGCAGAATGGATTAAAAACCATAGTCCTACAATATGCTGTTTACAAGAAACACATCTGAAACAGGGGGATACACACAGGATAAAGGTAAAAGGCTGGAGTAAAATCTGGGAGAGCAAGGGATATTTTACCTGTCAGATCTATGGAGCGGGGAAGACTTCATGACAAAACAAGAGTTAGAGAGCATTATAAAACACAAAATGGATAATTTTGATTGTATTAAATTGAAAAGCTTCTGTACAAACAAAGCCAATGTTACCAAGATTAAAAGGGAAAATTGGGAAAGAATTTTTACAACCAGTGTCTCTGATAAAGGCCTCATTTCTAAAATATACAAAGAATTGAGTCAAATCTATAAGAATACAAGCCACTTCCCAATTCATAAATGGTCAAAGGATATGAACAGGCAATTTTCAGAAGATGAAATTAAAGATATCTATAAGCATATAAAAAAATGTTCCCAATCACTAGTGATTAGAGAAATGCAAATCAAAACACCTCTGAGATACCACATCTTACTGAGCAGACTCATTAAGATGACAAAACAGCAAAATGATAAATGCTGGAGAGGATGTGGAAAAATTGGAACACTAATACATTGCTGGTGGAGCTGTGAACTGACCCAGCCATTCTGGAAAGCAATCTGGAACTACGCCCAAAGGGCTATAAATAAGTGCATACCCTTTGACCCAGCAATACCACTTCTAGGAATGTATCCCAAAGAGATCAGAGAAGTGGGAAGAGGACCCGTATGTACAAAAATATTTATAGCAGCTCTTTTTGTGGTGGCAAAAAATTAGAAAACAAGGGTATGTCCATCAATTCGGGAATGGCTGAACAAGCTCTGGTATATGAATGTAATGGAATACCACTGTGCTATAAGAAATGAGGAGCAGACGGACTTCATAACAACCTGGAGAGATTTATATAAACTGATGCTGAGTGAGAAGAGCAGAACCAGGAGAAATTTGTACACAATTACAGACAACGTATATGTAATGACTAACCTCAATAGACTGGCCTCCTCTCAGAAATACAAGGTTATAAGACAATTCCCAAAGACTCATGATTGAAGGAGATGTCCACATCCAGAGAAGATGTCTGAGTACAGATTGAAAAAACTACTCGCTCTGTTTCTTTTCCTTGTTTTGTTTTGTTTCCTCTTTCCTACTGATCATTCCATCGGTTACAATCCTTCTTTACAATCTGACTAATAATTAATGGGAAGATATTTGTAGATCCTGCATCTGCGTGCATGCCACCATGATGGGGGGGAGAAGGGAGGGGGAGAAAATCTGAAACTCAAGGGACTGTGGAACTGAATGTTGTAAACTAAAAGTAAATAAACCAATTTAATTTTAAAAAAAACAGTGGTACAGAGGAGGGAGTCACTGATGATGTAAGGAGGGCATCAGGGTAAAGGTTTCTCCACAGTGGCAAGGCAGTAGGCTAGGAGAAAGAAGAGGATGAGTCTGGAAAGTGTCCAGGAATGAGATAAGAAAAATACTGGAGAGCAAGTTCAACCCACAGGCTAGGATTTGAAGCCAGGTCCTGACTCCAAATCCAAGAGACTTTTTACTACATCAACAACATACATTTGCGGTGTTAGGTGGGAAGGGGACGGGGGGATGAGAACAGAAATTAGGGGTGAAATCTATGGTCATCTTTACCAAGCTACAAAAGTGGCCCATGTGGGATAAAAGAATCATAGCTCTGGAGCCAGAAGGGACTTCATACCTCATCTTAGGAGGCTATCTAGCCAACCCAGAGAGGTTAAGTAATTGTAAGTAGTAGTGTCAAAGGCAGAATTTGAACACAGGTCCTTTGACTCCAAAGCCAGTGGATCAAGCCTCACAATCATTCCGATAGTCAGGCTATCTTGCCAAAGAAGAATTCTTTAACCAAAAAAAGGAAGTAAAAAAAAATCCAAGAGAATGTAAATTCCCAAAGTCACAATAACTTCCAAAATATAACCCTTCCTTCCTTCTAATAAGATCTGAATGAACCCACACCCAGCCCCACTCCCACCCAAGCATCCAGTCCTCCACCCAGGCCATCCTGGGGATAGGAGATGCTTGCCAGCTGTCAGCTGGGTGGAGAGAATACCTGAAAATGGCTGCCCAAACAGGAAGGCTGTTGGCGCCTCTCTGAAGGGAGGCCTAGGGAGTGTCCATCCCTCTGGAGACCAGAGATAGGTCAAGAGAGCTAGGACAGCTTACTGGGGGTTTCCACAATATGACATGAATGTAGATGGTAGATCCAGGAGCCCGAGTACAATACTGTGACATGCCACCAGTGAAGAAAACTGTAATCCTGTAACTCCATCAAACCCTAGTCTGCCTCAAAAACCTTCTGCAGTAAGATGATCGCAATGGCCTTACCTACCAGGCTCAGGATGTCCAATGTCTATATGCTTGGTGCCCCCAAATTATCCCAAGTATTCTGGCCAAGTTGGAGATTAGGTATATATGGTGGTGTGGTCTAGGGAATAGAGGATAGGGCCTGGGTTCAAATCTCACCTTAGACACTTACTTAGCTGTGTGACCTCAGACAAGTCACTCAGTCCTTCTGAGCCTCAGTTTCCTCCTCTGTAAAATGGGGCTAATTATGATGATGACGATGCTGATGATGATGATACCTAGCTCACCTAATTGTTATGAGGATCAAATGAGATAATGTAGGAAAGCAACACGGTTCAATCTAAAGTATGCTGGCTGTGATGCTTGAGGACGTATCCACTTGCTGCCTAAGTGATCCTGGGTAAGTGATTTTCTATAAAATGAGAGAGTTAAACTATTTAGCATCTAAAGTCCCTTCCAGCTCTGTGGTCTATGAGTCCGTGTTCAGTGCTATGTGAGCCTTAAAGGACCATGTAAAGCCAGTAGCAAGCCCTTCCATGGTGCCTTGACATGATTTATCTCATTTTATTCTCAGAATAGTCTTACAGGGTACAATTCCATTACTGTCCCCATTTATACAGATGAGGAAACTGAGGCTAGGGGAGTACAATGACTTGCTCAGAGTCACACAGTAAGCGTCTGAGGCAGAATTTGAATTTGGGTCTTCCTGACTCCAATTCAAACAAGCAGCTGTTGTCCCCATCAATTAATAGGCAATAAACATTAAACACCTGGAAGGTGCCGGGCACCGTGCTAAGCACTGGGGATACAAAGAGAGCAAAGGGAGGCTTTGCCTTCAAGGAGCCTGCAGTCCAAACAGATGCGTGCAGAACAAGCTATACCTAGCGCAGGCACTGGGATTACGAGGGGCTGGGGAAGCTTCCAGGGAGAGACGGGATCTTAGCTGGGACTTTGGAGTGGAGATGGAGGGTCTTGTTCATGGAACAGCCGGGAGGCCAGTGTCCCTGGATCAAAGAGGGCATGTCAGGGGTAAGACGGAAGAAGAAAGCAAAGGGAGGTTGGGGCTAGGTGAAGAAGGGCTTCGAATGCCAAACAGAGGCAAGAGGGAGCCATTGGAGTTTACTGAAGAGTGTGGTGACATGATAAGACCTGAGCTTTAGGAAAATCACTTTAGTGGCTGAATGGAGGCCAGACCGGGGTGGGGAGAGACTTGAGGCAGGCAGACCCACGAGCAGGCTATTGTGATAGTCGGGAGGGAGGTGGCAGTAGGGGAAATGACAGAGGAGAGAAGGAGGAGAGGCAATGCTCCATTTACTTTTCCTCTCTTTTTCAGAGGGCAATTGGGGTTAAGTGACTTGCCCAAGGTCACACGGCTAGTAAGTGTTAAGTGTCTGAGGTTGGATTTGAACTCAGGTCCTTCTGACTTCAGGGCTGGTGCTCTACTCACTGCGCTACCTAGCCACCCCTTTCTCTCTTTTTCAACCTTCCTAGTGACAGATCCCTGGAAGACCAATGGTACCCGTTGCACCACTCCACAGCACCCCCTACCCCTAATCTCAAGTACAATTATTTTATTTAATGCTCTGATTACCAACTACCTTCCAAGGCACTGGAGAATAACGTGGCTGAAATGCTCATCTGCATCAGGGTCCATCTGCCGGCCACAACCCCTCAATTAATGAGAGCACCTGCTGATTCTTTCCTCTCTTCTAGACTGACCTCTTTTCCTAGTCCCCAAGTCTTTTTACCACAGAAACAAGGAAGCCCAAGGGCCTCTTAAATTCATTCACTCATTCATTCATTCAAGGAGAATGAATGTCTATTATCTATCTGCCAGGCACTGCTGGATGTGCTGAGAATCTTTCGCTGCCGTTCAGTCGTGTCTGATTCTTTGAGACCCCATTTGGGGTTTACTTGGCAATGATACTAGAGTGGTTTGCCATTTCCTTCTCCAGCTCATTTTATAGTTGAGGAAAATGAGGCAAACAGGGTTAAATGACTTGCTCAGGGTCACACAGCTAGTGAGTGTCTGAAACCAAATTTGAACTCAGGAAGATGAGTCTCCCTCACTCCAGGCCTTTTGCTCTACCTGCTACCACCGAGCTGCCCTTGGTGCTGAGGATACAAGAGCTTGCAGTACGAGCTTGTTATTCAGTAGAGAAACATGATAAGTAAATGCTACTATAAATGAACAATAAAATGGTGGGTGTGGGGCAGCTTTGGAAGGCTGGGAAAGGGAAGGGAAAGTCATTAACTGGAGAGGTCGAGGTGAGGGATGGCTTGAAGGAAGCTAGGGATTCTAAGGCAGTTCATCATGTAATGATTCTGATCTTCATTGGTGACCCATTCTGACCCGTGACCCTTATTCTAAATGATTCTATGATGATTTTGTTCAAGGCCCTGCTTCCTGGCCTTAACCATGGCTTTAGTTCTCGAGGCCCAACCATTCAGTCACTAGTCAGTCAGCAAACATTTACTAATCACCTATAGGCACCTAGGCGCAACGCCTGTGTGCTCAGGTACTGATGAAGAAAAAAAGAAAAAGGAGAAGACAGTCCTTGTTTTCAGGGAGTTTACAACCTAATGAAGAAAATGTGCCAATGACTATGTGCAAAGAAACCATACACAGGATAAATGGGAGATGATCCACAGAGAAAAGCCACTAGAGTTGAGGGGGATCAGGAAGGGCTTCCTGAAGAAGGTAGAATTTCACAGCTGGGTTTGAAGGAAACCAGGGGAACCAAGATCAGAATCATTACATGATGAACTGCCTTAGAATCCCTAGCTTCCTTCAAGCCATCCCTCACCTCGACCTCTCCAGTTAATGACTTTTTATGTATGGAGACACCATCAGCGAAAATTCCCATAGTTTGGAGATGGAGGGTCTCCTTGAGGAATAGCCAGGAGTCCAGTGTCACTGAATGGAAGAGCATGTTGAGGGGGGAGGGAGGAAAGACTTGGAAGTGGGGAGAAGAGCAGATTGTGAAGGAGTTTGAATGTTATTGGCTGTGACTCCCAAGACTCATCCTTGTGATAGTCGCTATGGTGGAGGAAAGTACTTAGTTTGATGCTAGACTCCCAGAGTTCTTCCCCTAATCTTCATTCTATCCTAGCTATGAAATACAAAGTCTGGTGACATCTAGGAGTCTTTGAGTGGATATCATTCCCCCACCTCCAAGAGCGTAAGGGACCAGCCTTTCACAAATATGTTCTCATTGGAACCCAGTACCCTAGAGCCAACAGTTACTCTGATCTGAGTTACTGCCTTCCGGCTACATCTTTCTGTTACCGCATTGGGGCCAAGGACTGGATTTGGGAGACAGAACCTACTGTCAGGCTCCATCTACCATACCCTGCTCCAATCAATCAATGAACACTTATTAGGCACCTACTCTGTGTGAGAAGAAAAGCGATAATGGCTCGGTCCTCCATAAATCAGTGGAGCATCTCAGACTCCACGTCTCTTGCTACCTGAACCTCGTCCAGACCATGACACACCATCCACATGTGGGATATCTTTTGACTGCATCCATCATCCCTTGTCATCTTGGGATAAGGCAAAAGGACTGCTGCTAATGGGAGTTCAGTCAAATCCTGAGAGACTAAGCACCAGAGATTTCTCAACCCAACCTTCCCTGGTATTAGAGATGACAGTGGTGCCATCCCCTGATGTCACAGGATTACTGAGTTAGAAGCCCCCTTTAAATGACTCTTCTGACCAATGGTTAACAAACTTGCGTCTGCTCCTCCACTAATCACTGCGATTCAGTCACCAGCTGCCTTGGTGAAAACCCCTTCTACCTTCCTGCCACCCTCTGCCCTCTCATCCCCACCCATTTCTATCCCTTGCACTATGGAGTTCCTATCCTTGTCTGCCCTACCTTTCTTCTGTGCCCTCTAAAACTCACTCCACTGTTAACAAACTTCCCTTCTCTTAGATCTCTTCTTCTCATGCTTCTTTCATCTTCTTTTACTCAAGAAAGCACAGCCTCCTTCAAGAAGACACTGTGTCCCTGGCAACCCTCTCCTTCTCTCACCTTCCTCCTCTGATCCAGCAGTGGATGGTAATAAAGGCTCTAGTCTTACCCCCTTTTCTCTTCCCTCTCTGTGCTTCCCTCTTCGTGATCTCATGAGCTCCCATGCATTCTATTCAAATCTCTGCACCAATAACTTCCAAATGCATATGTCTAGCCCTTATTGGTCTACTAAGCTACAATCTCACATCACCAACTTGTTGTTAGGTATCTGTCTCCACCTAGTTATCCTCTTGGTACCTCAGACTCAACCTGTCCAAAACAGACCTTAAACCCTTCTCTCCTGAGTCTACCCTGCCTCTAATCTAATCCAATATTTATGTCAAGGATACCACCATCCTTCCAGCCACCCAGATTCATGACCTGAGTCGTCCTTCGTTCTTCCCTCTCCCTCATCCTTCCAGGGACTCAATTACTTCATCTGTGAAATAAAGATGATAACATGGGTAATACCTCACCAGGTGGAGATGAGAGAATGCTTCACAAACTACAAAAATCAACAAAATGTGGGTCATCTCCATCACTTCAGTGCCTTCCCACACCCCCACCTTAGCTGTCTAATATTTTCAGACTGCTTAAAGACTCACTCAGGGTTTTAAATATGGAAGAAGCCTTAGAAATCACTTTGTCCAATCCTCTAATATTACACATAAAGAAAACTGAGGCCCAGAGAGGGGAAGGAGTTGCCCATCTCACAGCTACTTATTGACAAAGGTAGGGGCAGCTAGTGATATAGTAGATGGAGCATTGGGCCTGGAATCTGGATGATCTGAGTTCAAATTTCACTTCAGATACTGTAAAGTGGGAATAATAACAACATCCACCTCTCAGGCCTGTTGGGAGGGTCAAATAAGATAATATTTGTAAAGCAATCAGTACAGCACCTGATTCACAGTGAGAACAAATGACTTTCCTTTCTTTCATGTAACTCAGTTTTCCTACCCCAGCCTCCCTTTCCTTCCCCACATTCTCTTTTTTGCACAGCAGCATGTGCTATGGACAATCTATCAAGCGGAGATAGTCTTGCTCAGAAGATAGGGACGGTTCAGAAAATCCAAGACACGGCTAACTATGACCTGTGGGTACATCTGCTGTTTTACAAGGCATCAAGAGTCTTCTCTCCAACTGAGCCATCTGACAGTATATTCAGCTTTGGAGCACACCTACTATGAGCAAGGCTGGGTCTCATTTTATGGTTGAATTCAAGTGTCAGATGGTTTGTTTACATAACTCCTGTGTTCCAGGCTTGCTGGGCCCTCGTTCCAAGAACAGCTAAGTGAGGCCGTGAGGTACAATGAAAAGGGCATTGATTTGGATGGAGAATCAACTTTTGGCTCCGTTGCTTATATGGACACAAGGCACCTTCCATGGGTGTGTCTTAGTTTTCTTAGTTTTCTTGTAACATGAGAGAGTTGGACTAGATGTCCTTTGGAGTTCCTTTCAACTCTAAATCCTAGGATTTTAAGAAACAAAAGCTAACAACCCTGGTTCCTCTAGTCCCTAAGGGGGAAAAAAATCTGATAAAGGACTTTTTAATTAGATATTACCAACTTAATGTTTTAGGCTCCCAAGGATAACTATGAAAGAAAGAAAGAAAGAAAGAAAGAAAGAAAGAAAGAAAGAAAGAAAGAAAGAAAGAAAGAAAGAAGAAAGAAAGAAAGAAAAGAAAGAAAGAGAAAGGAGGAAGGAAGAGGAAGGAAGGAAGGAAGAAAAAAGAAAGATAGAGAGAAAAGAAAGGGAAAGGAAAGAAAAGAAAAGGAAAGGAAAGGAAGGGAAGGGAAGGGAAG